>VNJN01008748.1:0-21542 GCA_008042485.1 Drosophila mayri
ACGCCTGCCAAAAAGAGCAGGGCAGCGGACGAAACCAGCCTAGCAGATCTGCTAGAGCTCGGCAAGCTGCTGCAGGAGGTGTCCGTCAGGATGATGGACAAGACCACGCGGCACATCACTGTGTCGACGAGGGAGATGTTTGCCAAAATGTAGGCACTCCACTCGAGTGTCCTTGCGGCAAGCAGAGCGGACAGCCAAGGGGACGCGGACGGGCAGGAGAGGCAGGGAGCTGCAACCCGATGCTCCAACTGCGCCCGAGAGCCAGGTCGTGCAGAACGCGCGGAGTGCGCAGACAAGGGCTGCAGACGACCACCGTGTGGAGGAGGGATGCATCAGCCCAAACGGAGTCGTGGCGCAGGCTAAGCCAGCCGGACGGCCCAGTTATGCCCGCGTCGGTAGCGGCCCCACCACCGGCCCACACGGCACAAAGAAAGGGCCCGAAGGCGCCGCCGAAGCCCCCCAAGAATCCTAAGCGGGACGCAAAGGAAGCTGTGATAACTCTTGCCCCCGCCAGGGAGCCCGAGAGCACACGCCACGAGAACGCCTGGAAAGTCGTTGCCAGGAAGCCGAAAATGGCGCGCCGCGCCCGCCCGGATGCGGTCATAGTGCAGGCGAAGGGCATGTCCTACAGCGAGGTAATCGCCTTAGTGACCAGGAGGGAAGACAAGCAGCTGTCAGAGCTGGGAGTTGCTTCTCCAAGGTTCGCCAAACCAACAATGGGAACCTGCTTCTTGAGGTTGCCAAAGGCAGCGCCGAGAGTGCGGAGAGCCTGAAAGAGAGCATCGAGCAAGTGCTCGGCGTCTGTGCGCGCCACAACGGAGGACGACTCAGTGGTCATCTTGGAGATCCGAGGAATGGACACGATCACAACCAAGCAGGAGGTCTGCGCCGCGATCGCGGACCAGTTCAACCTCGAGGCTGGACGGGTAAAGGTGCGAGGAATGCGCCGTGGCTACGCCGAAACACAGTCGGCGGTGGTCAGCTTGCCCGTCTCCCTGGGTAAAACTGTCCTCCTGCGCGGCGAAGTCCGGATTGGCTGGACCATATGCAGGATCAGGGAGAGAGCAGGCCCACCAAGATGCTTTAGATGCCTGGAAACAGGGCACATTGCAGTGCACTGCAAAAGCCCAGTTGACAGGAGTGGATGCTGCCTAAAATGCGGGGAGCAGGGACACAGGGCAGCCTCTTGCACCAAGGAGGCATCATGCTTCATCTGCTCAGCAGCCGGAAGGAAGGAGACGAGACACCAGGCCGGCGGTAGAAACTGCCCAGCCTCAACAAGCGGGAACGGGATCCACAGGCCCAGATGCGGTTGATTCAGCTCAATCTAAATCACTGCAGAGCAGCGCAGGATCTCCTGCGGCAGACGGTGCGAGAGCTAGGCTCGGAGGTGGCAATCCTCAGCGAGCCGTACAGGACTGGTAGCGGCCTTGGCTGGGTCACTGACAGCGCGGGCAGAGCGGCCCTGTGGCTGTGCGGAGCGGAGGCGCCGGAGATGCGCGAAGTTAGAGCAGCGCGCTGGCCCGCCTAGCGCAATGGAGGGTCAGTGAGGCCTACACCGCCAGCGACCACGAAGCCATCGAGTGCTCGATTGGCACCGTAGGCCAGATGAGGGGCACGCAGACACAGCCACAGCCGAGGAAGGCGTTCCGTCAGGACACTTTCAGACCGCTGGTCTTTGCGAGCGCCCTTGAGGGTTTCTCAGTAGATGAGTCCGAGGGGGCTAACGTGAAAAGCTGGCGGAGGCAGTGGAAGACGCCTGCAGTCGAAGCATGCTCCAAAGGAAGCCATTCCGGATGCACCACTCGCCAGTGTACTGGTGGAACGAGGAGATTGCGGAGCTGCGCCGCACCGCCCTTCGCACCAGAAGACTGATGCAGCGAGCTAGAGGCACCGCACGCCTCCCCGCACGCAGCGACAGCTACAAAGCGGCCAAGAGGGAGCTTAAGACCGCCATCAGCAGCAGCAAAAGGGAGTGTTTCCTGAAGCTGTGCGATGCCGCTGAAGAGGACCCGTGGGGAGGAGCCTACAAGATGGTGGTGAAGAGGCTCAATGCGGGAGGCAAAGCCCCGACCGACCCGGCAACCCTGGAGGGGATCGTCAGTGTCCTGTTCCCGACGGGGCGGCAGTTCGCGGACCCCCCGAGCATGGATGCAGGAGACGTCCACTGGGTCACGGAGGCGGGAGTCCTCCAAGTCGGGAGGAAACTGCAGCCCAGGAAGGCACCCGGACCCGACGCGATCCCCAACAGAGCGACGAAGCTGGCCCTATCGCTGCTGCCGGCGGAAGTAGCCTGCCTATTCAACAGGTGCTTCCTGGAGGGGACGTTTCCCGACAGGTGGAAAAAGCAACGGTTGCTACTGCTGGCCAAGCCTGGCAAGCCACCAGGAGAGGCATCTTCATACAGGCCAATCTGCCTGCTGGACACGATAGGCAAGGTGTTCGAGAGGTTAATCGCTACTAGGCTGGGCCATGCGATTGCAGCAGCCGGTGGCCTCTCCCCGGAGCATTATGGCTTCACGAAGGGGAAGTCAACACTGGACGCCATCTCGAGGGTCGTGAAGGTGGCCGAGGAAGCCATCGCAGGAGCCAGATGGAAAGATGGGAGGAAGTCCTACTGCCTGGTGGTCACTCTGGACATCAGGAATGCGTTCAACTCAGCAGACTGGGGCAGAACGCTCGAGGCCCTTAGGAACTTCAATGTTCCGGGATACCTGCTGAAGATAGCGCACAGCTATTTCAGCAACAAAGTGCTCCTTCTGGAGACTAGTATGGGTTTCAGTGCACACAAAGTCTCAGACGGAGTCCCGCAGGGCTCCGTTCTGGGACCCCTGCTCTGGAATTCCATGTACGACGGAGTCCTACGGCTGCCGATGCCAGCCAGCACCAACCTGGTGGGTTTTGCTGATGACGTGGCTATAGTGGTGGTAGCCAAGGAGCTGACCGCGGCGGAGGCTCGCGCGGAGGCGGCCATACAGACCGTAGGGTCGTGGCTAGCGGTCGCAGGGCTAGAGTTGGCGCATAAAACCGAGTCCGTACTGTTATCGAGCCGGAAGGTCGTGGAGACGGCCAGCGTGCGGGTCGGAGGGAGCACAATCCGGTCGCAGCGGGCAATCAAATACCTGGGAGTGTTCATCGACACGCGCCTGTCGTTCAAGGAGCACCTGGAGTATGCGCACAAGAAGGCGAGTGGGACAGCAGGAGCACTATCCAGGATGCTTTCCAATACGAGAGAGCCCAAGCAGGCGACGAGGTTGCTGCTATCAACGGTGGTTACCTCGCAGATCTTCTACGCTGCGCCGGTGTGGTCGGAAGCCGCTAAGGTGAAGACCTACATGCGGGGGGTGGAGGCGACCTACAGGCTATGCGCTGTCAGGACAGCATCAGCATCAGTCCCGCTTACGGACTTCTACCTAACGCAGGTGCTAAGTGGCCACGGATGCTTCCGCCAGTACCTGAAGCGGTTCGGCCACGAGACGGAGGTCTGGTGCCCAGAATGCGGCGCAGGCATAGTGGAAGACGCGCGGCACGTGATCTTCGAGTGCCGCAGGTTCGGCCTCGAACGACAGGAGCTGGAGGCGGTGGCCGAAGTCGCTATCAGCGAGGAAACGCTCGTCCCGAGAATGCTGGACGACCGGGTAGTGTGGGAGGCGGCAGCCACCTTCACGGCGGGGGTGATGAAGCAGCTGAGGGCCCTGGAGCGTAGGCGGAAGGAGCAGCAGGAGTAAGGGGCCCAGCGAACGCGAAGCAATGCCAGGCGGTGATTCCGCGTTCCACGCACCCCTTTTCTTTCCTCCCTTATCCCTCTACACTCTATTGTACAATTGTTGTTAGTATTGTAAGCGTATCTAATTAGGAAGTAAGGTAATAAAATATGAATAAAAAAAACAAAAATATCCAAGTTTTGTGTCTCTAGCTCTTATAGTCCCTGAGATATAGGCGTTCATACAGGCAGACGGACGGACGGACGGACAGACGGACATGGCTATATCGACTCCTTTAGTGGTCCTGATCAATATATATCAATATATATATCATTATTTACGGTCACTGATTTTCCCAAATATCTAGATCAGTTTCTGCTTCCTCAAAGCGTTTGCGAAATTCCATACAAAATATTTCCCAAGTAAAATTGGTATAGTTTCGGTGGAATTTTCAAAACCAATCACTTGCCTTATTAGCAAATAAAAGATACAAGTGATCACAAAAAGCTGATAATCATTATTCAAGTTCTGTTCAGCCAATGCACGTTTTCTATAAATAAAATCTTCTTATAGAATTTCTAGAGCCGTCAAACTTTATTCTCCAATGAATTATACTTGCAGCTTTTTCTGGGGATATCTGAGAAGTTAATCTACTTCGGGGACTACTGGGACCAGAGTGGTTACCGAATGCGGAAACTGGATTCCTATTTCGAGTATCGCGATTTCCGAACGGAATGGACGCAGTCATCTCGTTCCAATCTCGATTTCTAAGTGATGAACTACTGTGGTTTAAAATTAGAGCCGTTAGTTTCCTACTAATAGCTTTTTCTATGTTGGTGTTTAAGATCATACACTCGAACTCAGAGGTCTTCCTCTCCCTTGAATTCTAGTATGGATTCTAGCCCTTTGACAATTACTTCCTTCTTGATGTTCCACTGCTGTATCCTCTTTACCAATTTGGTCTTGCATCTCTTATGCTAATGTGTTGTTATCGTAACTTTGTTGAGACCGAAGGCAACCTGTAGCACATGTTGGACATGCAGGGGTGACTAATAATTTCTACTACATAGTTCTTATGGAACTTATACTTACACGGAGCGCTAGCAGCTAATTCGCTACGTAATGTTACTTCATTACAAATAGAGTAAAATGTATCAACCTGTTCCAGAATAGCTTCGATATTTTCGTTACTACGTTCAACACCCATTTTGTAAATTTTATATGTCTTTCTTTTTAACTATCGTTATGCAACCAAATCAATTACATTTTATTATCTCCTAATGTCCGTCTTTCCTCATGTAAAAATTAAATAAATCTATCAAAATATCCCCTTCTATTCGGTTATGATATTTCAGTTCGTGAAAAGTTTTGATTTTGAATTTGCTTCCGAAGCTATTCCAATTACTGGACGATGTCCAAAGATTCTCTAAAACATCGTATTTCCTAAGCACTCAGAGATAGTTTTTTACAAAGACTTCCTATAAAGACTTCTTTATTTAAGTATTGATTTGCCCAGCCAAGATCTATTAGAGTCGATCAATCCGATCTCCGAATTGCAATCACAAAATTCACTAATTGAAGTAGCTAGGCTGCCGTCGACAATATTTTGATAATCTTTGGGGTTATGGCTAGTTAATATGTATGTGTAATAATAGAGCTTAAATGGGCGCTAGGTTCGACGGTGCGCATTCTTGCTGTGCTCGGTTCCAGCTCGTCGGATTGGTCGGGGTCCGTTCTCCTCTAGCTCTCTTTCTCTCTAACACAAATCATATAATGCTGGAGATAATCAAAATCTATTAGAATCTACTAGGGTTAAAATCCAAAGAAGCAAAAGGATAATAATTCCGCGCCGCCACGCGTACTATAACTAAATAAAAGGAAATTCAGCTATAGGATCACAGGTGTTTCGCTACCCACCCAACCTTGACAATGTGGTAAAAATTGACCCTTGTCCCAACGATAAAGAATCCATCCAATTCTATTTTAATTTAAGAGAACTTTGCATGTGTACTCGATGAACGGAGATAAATATATTTCAAGCCAACATGTTTATAAGATTCCCCTTTTAGTTTTTTTTTCCATAGATCATTCACAAAACTTAACAAAATTAACAATTATATTTACAATTTACATAAATTGATAAATCATCGGTTGTAAATATTTCATTGGGCTTAGGGCGGAATCAAATCACCATATATATATATATATATATATATATACATATATATACATATACATATATATATACATATAAATATTGCGTTACATTTTAGGCATGCATATTGATTTAAAAGTGTTCACACTAATTAAAATCTGACCGATGTATCATTGGGCCCAAGATGACTCCGATGTAGTTGCTATGTAATTTAAAGATTTGGTTACAAATACATATATATATATATAGAGAAAAATATTTTCACAAATTCCCAAGATTCATTTGCTCAGTCTGACAAATAGTGTTCTTCAATTGATTTATGCTGAAGTTCATAGTTTAATAAGAAAATTTAGATGCAAAAAAATAAGATTTTAATGAGAATTAAAGCTGCTAAGCGAGGTAAGTTCGAAGCCGGGAATCAAACAGAACTCCACACTATAACTGGACTGGTGCAATGAATTGGGTTTTGGACTTAGTTACCTAGAAGGTGGTTAAAACTAGAACTTTTGTTTGATATAGAAATACCTCCTTTGCTGATCAGTAACACTTATGCACTTTTTGATGACTTCACTAATTTTGAATTTGGCTGATATAATTATATTGATAGCTATTAATTCATTATTAAGGCCACGTATGGGCACAGTTACAAATTCAACGCTACGAAATTTATTATTTATTTATTTGCTTTCGGCTCGATGAGTAAAAGTGGAATGATTGAACGTGAGTTGCTTAGGTAATATTTCTTAAAACTTTAGTTTTAGATATAAGCTTGTCAGTAACGGTGAGATCGGGTGATATTCTGCTATTCCTCCATTCCCTCAGTAGAAATATCATAGTTGCATTAGCGAGGGCGGTATTATAAGTTATTAGGTTAATTGTACCTAACAGTAGACTTTACTTATCTGTATCCAAAATGTTGGACGCTACACAAGTCGCTGTAACCAGGGCACCGCCTTTTCCCCGCCGCCGTCCCCGGCTCCCCTCCGTCGTGACAGAGGAGTCCTTGTCAGCTCGACTGGGTCCTCCTATCCAGGTGGCGGACCAGGGTCCAGTTCCAGAGCCCACGTCTGCTCTTTTCCGCTGTTCAACTCCAACTCTCCATCCCGTCAGCAGAGGGAGGCTTCGTTTCTTGTCCTCTGCCACCGATTGAATAGCCGCGTTACTGATTAGCCGGTTCGATGCTGCTGCTCCCGTTGCTTGTTTGCTTCGAACATGGTTCAAGGCCAGCTGATGTTGGAGTAGCCTTGTTGTCGGACTTGCGAGGCCGTTGCCGTCTGCTGGTGTCGTTGTTTTGTTAACGTTGTGACCGGCCGGTGTGGCGGCCGGTCAATGTGTTGTTGGTGGCGGTGCCTTTTCCTCTCCTTAGCCTATGGTGCCCTTCGTGAGCCTTTCCCTGGTCGTCCCTGGTTCTAACCTACTTTCATAAGTTTAAATTATGTTACGACTTATACCATTATTTACATATATATACTTAACCTACTATATACATTTTTGGGGAAAGCTGTGGGTTCCTCACACCCCATCCCTACCTCGGGGGAGGGGGTGGGGTGGATCCGCACAGGTGCTCCGCGGTGTGAGAAAAGCACGTGGTAGGGTACCTTGGCTACCTTTTCCGACCCCCGGCGGGGGTGGGGACGTTGGATGGGCACGCCCATCATCGAGTGGCCCCATAATACGGTGGTGCCCTCGGCTTAATGGCGCCTGTGTGCCCCCTATACCATAGTTACTGGCGTCAGTTTGAAGGGCAAAGTCGGGACAAATGAGGATCAGGGCTTGTGCGTGAAGCTCTTTCAGGCCAAGGAATGTCTGTTTCTGCTTTTCTGTCCACTCCCACTTCCTGTCCTCGTTGAGTAGGGACGTCATGGTCTCCACTACGTCTGCGAAATTTGGTACAAAGCGTTGGTAGCATGACGCAATGCCCAGGCATCGACGAAGCTCCTTCAGGTTTGACGATGCAGTCAGCTCCCGTATGGCGGAAATCTTCTCGGGGTCGATATGATTCCCGGCTTCGCTGATCACGTGTCGGAGATACGTGAGGCTCCATTGGAAAAATTGGCATTTTTCCTTATTCAAGCGGAGATTGGCCTCCCTCAGTCGTTGGAATACTTCGTGTAGGATTTTCACGTGTTATATCACGATGATGTCATCCAGATACGCGAAAGAGTGTGGTTCCATATCGGGGCCGATGACGGTGTCGAGGGCGCGTTGGATGGTTGCCGGAGAAGAGTGTAGGCCGAAAGGCATCACCCTCCAGTGAAATAGACCACGACCGGGCACGATGAACGCATGGCACAGTGGAACCAATGACAAAACTAGCGGAATAAAAGTCGATTTTCAACTTTTGAAAATAGGATCAATTTTGATTTAATTTAATTGGTAGCATTTTGACAAGCTCAAATAAGGGTTTGGAGGGCTTAACTTAACCTATATTCAGCATGTGCTCTTGGAAAGATTTCATGGTGTTTGTGGCCGTATTTAAGCATTAAAAAGATATATATATCTTTGTTTAAAAATAATAATAATAATTGTTTCTTTTTAAGTAAGTTATGCACCTTTCTTTCCATATAAACCCAAAAAATTTGCTTTTTGTAAATGGCTTTTGGAAAATAATATTGAACAGATGTTCTATATGAATTTCTCGTTCCAAATTGTTCCATTTCGTTCCACACCCGGTATACATCTGGTGTACATCAAAATTTGATGTACTTGTTTTGGCGATAGTCACGCGATAGTTGCGCGATAGTTTTCCAACGCCAATTAGAATTACTCTTTTTCCCTCGGAAAAATGTTCAAAATTGACAGTTGGAACAATGGAATTGGTGCATTTGAGAAAGGAAGGCTCCGAATCAAGATATTAAACTGGAGCCAAAAAATTCTCCATCCTCAAGCGGAACTCAGGCCTCCTCGCTAAGGTGAGCAACGACAAAGATCTTTCAGAAATTGCTCGCGGGCGCCTGGGAGATCAGAAAAGGCAGAGACAAATACTAGCAAACACCAAGCTGAAAAAAGAAAAATTCCAGAACAAAATAATAATCATCCTACAACAATTAAAACATTAACATAATTCAAAAGAACTAGCTTTTAGTTTTAAAAATTTATTGGTTGGTCTTTTCCTGAAAGAATGGATGCCGTTTTAATTTCCTTGCCAGGCTAGAATTTTGAGAAAATCTAAAGCCTTCCGCGGATGAACTCAACATGTATAAAGCTATAGCACTCCTTTTTTTATTGGGAATGGCTTTCCGCCAGTTGGTGTCCTTTTTTTAAGAACTCCCAACCTATCCACCAAAATGAAAACTTCCGCATCTCCATCCACAAGCTTCTTGGCATTTGCTCCTTTGTAGAGGATATATTTTCAATAGCCTCGAAATCGTCGTCTTCTCTGGAGCTAACTGATATTAGAGCGTTGGCCAATTTTAGGGTTTGCAGCTGTACAACAGCCAAAATAGCCAAATCTTCCATATTTAACAACCCTTTTTTATGTTTTTTCGAAAATCTTTAACTATATATATGAAATCGGATGTGGGATGGAGGTGTTGCCCTGTATGAATACGAGTTTCACATCTGTTGAAAATCCCAACTGTTTCAAATGGATGTACTGTGTGTGAATACCCTATTAGCTGTATGTTACTATTGCTGTATTGGACTATAACTAACTTTATTCAATCATATTCAAGCTAATTTTAGTATTTATGTAAAGTGTCAGTCCTTGTGGTGAGAAAATAGCCAAAATGATGGCAAATCACTCATTTTTTAACATTTGTTTGGGATATATAAGAAAAAAGTGTCGTTGCACGATTAATTTTGGTGGATTTAAGTAAAAGCTTAAAAACTGTAAGTACAAAGTTTCATTAAAATATCTATTCATTTACTGGAGTTATTAATAAAATTCGATCTTTCTCTTCGTAGCGAACGGTCGTGTTTTTGTTTTGCGCTCCGACTCCCAACCTATTCCGACCTGTTAGTTTGTGCTAAGATGGTTATCTCATCTTAACTCACTTTTCCTCTTTGTTCTTACTCCCGTTTTTCTTTTTCACTCCACCGCTCGTGAGTTGTTTGCTGCTTCTCAGTGGCCCATAGCTTTCAGCTCTCTTGTGACTTCTGCTGCTTAAATTTCTAACTCTTGCTCTTTTCTTTGTCCTTTTCCCCTCTTGAGTTTTTTTTTTCTACTTATGGTGTGTTTAGTGATTCTAAGGTTGTGAATATGTCCCAGAAAGTCGTCTGCAATATTAAGAACTGCCAAAAAGATGTTTCGGCAGACCAGCCCAGCATCCATTGTTGGCTTTGCGAGGCAGTAGTGCATGCTAAATGCATCGAGATCACAGGTCGAATGGCTGACGCAGTGTCCAGCAAAAATGGTCTGCGTTCTTGCTGTGAGGCCTGTCGACCGGTTGAGAAGGAGATATCATCCTTCATGCGTCAGACTAGGAGTGGATTTTCTGAGATCATGGCCACTTTTCGCAAGGCGAATGACCTGTTCTCCGCGCTAGATGCTCAATTTAATAGTATGAAGCTATTAAATGAGTCGCCGAAACGCAAAAAATCCGTTGCTAGTCGGCTGCAACTGTGTGAGACACAGCAACCAATTTCCGGCAATTCCCTGTCGCCGCAACCCCTGGTCCCCGTTCCAATGGCTCTGATATCAGGAACGATCAAAGATTCGGTAACTGAATCAATCGTTGTGGCATCGGAAGGCGCTCAGCCAACAATTTCCGCGTCCCCCGTTTTGTCCAATGCGAAGTCCAATTCTTTGGCTCCGCAAAACCCCTTAGAAAAACCGACCCAGGGTCCAACATTGCCCGGAATACCGGCCGTGGTAGGTACCAATTCGTTATGCAAGCCCCTCACAGCAGTCCCACCTTCGAAAACAATATTTGTTTCGAGGCTTGCCCCTGATCTCGCATCTGAAGATGTCCTAGCCTATATTCAAGGCAAAACACAAGCTGGCAATGTCAAGGTGGAAAAATTCAAATTTTCGTATGCCAGAGACATTTAATCTTTCAAGATAAATGTCTCATCCCAGCTCTTTGACATTATTTGCTTCGGTGACTCCAGGCCGTCGCAACCCTCTGTGCCCATAGTTGCACCTTCTGTCCCAAAAAACTTACCTCCTCCTTACAACTTTCCTATCAGAATACCAAAGGCTTGCGCAGTAAGCTTTCTTGATTGTATTCGGATAGCCTTTCCTTCGCATCCCAGGTGATCGTATTTACCGAAACCTGGTTGAAGTCGGAGATCTTATGCTCCAAAATTCTTCCAACTAAGTACACAATTTATAGATTAGAACGCCAGCTCCAGCGTGGTGGTGGAGTTTTAATTGCCGTTGACTCCAGCCTCATCTCTGAACGGTTTGTATTTAATGACTTTTTGGACATTAAATTTATCTGCGTGAAACAATCATTCACAGGTAGTTGTATTTATGTAACCTGCTCCTACATCCCTCCATCTTCGGAAGAGCCAATTTATTGGAAACACCTTTCGGCAATTCAGGCAGTTTCCAGCTGGCTCTCTGATAGGGGCCAATTAGTGGCTTTGGGTGACTTCAACATACCTGAAGCGCACTGATCCTCTGATGGAGTGTCTAACGTTCTTCATACTGCGGCACAGTATAACTTTATAACTGGCCTGCTCGATTTATCGAGTTAACCATATATTTAACTCTTTAAACTCCGATCTCCTGTAGGTGTAAATCTAATTAGAGTTCCTCCAATAACGCAACCTGAAGATTCTTATCAGCCTACTTTCGTTGTGACTAATGACACTGGGACACTTTTAGCAATTAAATCTGGTAGCAGACTAAACAGAGTCCGCTGTTTCCGAAAGGCTGACTATCAAAGGCTAAACACTCTAATAACTGAATTTGATTGGTCAAAACTTCACACGAGCTCGGAGATGGCATCTATCGTTGATATCTTTTACAGTGCCATGAATTCATTTTTCTCTTTATGTGTTCCTAAAACCTACCAGTCGGTCTCTAATAAACCAATTTGGTTTACCAAAGAGCTGACACGCTTAAAAAACGTAAAATCTAGGCTTTATAATAAATTTAAACTCACTGGTTCAAAAACGGCTTTCTCATCTTACCTAAGTGTTCGATATAATTTTCCCGTGCTTAACGCTCAGTGTTATAATAATTATTTAACTCCAGTTCACGCAGGACCCTAAACAGTTGTATAACTTTGTTAACTCTAAACGTGAACCCACGTTATACCCTCCCTCGCTGTCATTTAAGAATACTACAGTAAATTCTGACCCGGCAATAGCCAATCTCTTTGCTGAGTTTTTTAAAATTACATATTCGGCCTCAACATCTTCAGATCATACATTTTCTCTAGTTATGCCCAGTTCGTCCTTAATCTTCAGTCTTCAGTTATCGGCAATCCCTAAACTTTTCGAGAATGTCATCACTCCTCGCTTGCAACATCTGTGTACACGGACTTCAGTAAAGCCTTCGACACGGTTAATCATTGTCTTCTGGTCAGGAAACTTGATTCAATGGGGTTTCCTAGTGATATTCTTAAGTGGATTTCGAGTTATCTAGGTGACAGGACCCAAAAGGTTCTGTTCAGAAATGGCCTCAGGGTCACATACGGCGTCCCACAGGGTAGTCACCTTGGACCACTGCTATTCACATTGTTTATCAATGATTTGCCGCAGGTTTTAACCAAAACCAGAGTACTCAGAGTATGCTGATGACGTTAAACTTTGCCTGCAGTATGGGGACAGTTCTTGCCAATCTGACCCTCAATCGGATCTTGATAGCTCCGACTTACATATTAACAGCTCTAATTGTAAACTAATGACTTTTTTACGTGTCACTTCCCTGTTTGCCACTTATATGCTTAACAATTGCTCTTTGGAAAGAATTACTATTGTTGATGATCTGGGTGTTCGCCTGGATCCTAAATTTTCGTTCTCAGAACATATTTCTTGTGTGGTTAACAAAGCTAGAGGCATGCTGGGATTCGTTAAAAGGTGGTCGAAGGAATTCGGTTCTCCTTATGTAACGAAGACTCTCTTCACTTCGTTAGTTCGCCCTATATTGGAGTACGGTTCTTGTGTCTGGAGTCCTCAATATGGAGTCCATAGTAGCCGCACTGAATCTGTCCAGAAGAACTTTTTACTTTTCGCCCTCCGTGGCCTACCCTGGGATGTTAATCTTAGATTACCGTCTTACTCTAGTAGACTCCTCCTACTTAACCTACCTTCTTTAGCTAACCGTAGGACGATGCTTGGCGTCGTCTTCCTACATAAACTTATTCACGGAGATGTGGAGACCCCCTATCTTTTGGGCCAGCTCAATTTCCATGTTCCCCGTCTTTCATCTAGAAACTTTATCCCTTTAGTAGTTAACCACTGTAGGCGTGATTTTGAAGTACATGAACCCTTTAGGGTTTTATGTACGGATTACAATAGCCTATTTAGTAGTATTGAAGGCATAGAAAGCCTTCAAAAACTAAAAACCGTATTGATTATGGTCCTAGCCCGTAGTATATCTTGAATCTTCCTCGTTCTAATCTATCTTTTATTTCTCGCGTCTATCAAGTACGCGTTTCGTGCCGTACGTCACACGGCTGCGCCCCTCGGTCGGTTGGGCGGGAGGTGGGCGTGGGACTCGCTCGAAAAAAAAAAAATTCTGATAGAAAGGCCATTGGGCCCACTATACTATGGGGAATTTGCCTACTACTTTACTGTACTTTACTTAGACTTACAAAAAATACGTATCGTCGCTATAGTGTAAGTCCAAGTGTATGTCGTAAAGCCTTTAAGTATGAATAAAAGGCAATTTGTCCTAATGTGCAGAAATCCGCATAACTGGAGTAAATTCGTTTTTGTGAGGTAACTTTCAGTTTTCAAGAGATCAGCTCTTTGTATGTATGCCGCATAGAAACGGACAATTTCAACCAAAAAAAAGGAATTATTGACTTTATAGATGTTATAACCCATAAGAACTATTTAAAAAGTCAAAGCCATTTTATTTTCTTTAATTTACATGCTAAACGGAAAAAATTCAATATGAAGCAACTAATTATTAATTTTTTGTTTGCGTCTATGGGAGCTATATGATATAGTTGTTCGATTTTCATGAAATTATAACCGAAATTCTAAAATAATATAAAATGACTATATCTCAAGTGACATGAAAATGTGTTAAAAATTGACAAATTTATTATTTTTTTTTTCGTCAGGGGAGGGCGGAGCCACTCATTTTCCAAAAATGTTCATATCGGTGCTAGTAACAATAATAAAGAAACCGTTTTGAAAAATCTTACTTAGTTTAGAAGTTATTAATTAATACCACGGAAATTGGCAAATTCGCCATAGTGCACTGTGCGTCGGCACAGTCGTTGTTCTGCTGGAGACGTGGTCGAAGAGGGCGCTTGTGGTTTCGTCGGCGTTGGGCCTCGTCGACACTGGATTTGTGTCAGTAGGGTGGCTGTTACTGCTCTTGCGATTGGGGCGGCTGAAGCGTGATTTCGGCCCCTCCTCATCGCAGGGTGGTGTCCCCATAGCGTAGGAAATCCAGCTCTAAGAGCGGGTCGTCTAGAACGTCAGGCATAATGAGACCCGCGAGGTTGACTCGGGTCTCCCCAAGCTCTACGGTGACTCGAAGGGCATGTGGGACTTGTCGGTGAGATCCGTCCGCGAGGCGGTCTCTGGTTCGTAGTCGGCTAGCTAGGCGCTCGCTACTGAACCTGTGCGAGGCCCCGTATCCAGGGTAGCGGTGTGGGAGTGTCCTTTAACCATGACCCTAGCGCAGATACGGCTGTCTTCGTGTCATATGAGCGGCACTAATTCGTCTGGGGATCCGGTGGGGCCCTCGGGTAATTCCTCGGTCCAAGCACGATCTTTAAGGCCGCTGGTTCGGAACCAGTTCTCTGCCTTCCCAGTCAGGAGGACAATGAGTGCTTGTGACAAGTGTTTCCTGTCGATGTGATACGTATCCGCCCATTCTTCCAAGTGCTCGATGAAACTAAGCGCGTCAGTATTTCCATTGAACGTCAGGCCCCATTTGGCGACCTTGTCCACCAAGAGAGAACCGGCGTTCATATCGAGGGTAGTATTCGTGGTGCGTGAAGTGTTCTCCGGCTTCCGGGCCGAGGGTGAAATGCTTCATACGGTCGGGATCGTTAGGGTTTGGCTCCCATTGGATCTTTCTAATTCGATCGGAAGTGGTGATACCGGCTTGGTATCCCCAGTAGATGTGTTTCCATACCGGCGGTGTGTTCGGGCTGCCTTGCGAAAGCGTACAGTCGGGATCGTTGTTCCTCGATCGTTCCACTGTCTTCCAGCCCCAGCTCCAGAAGTATGGCTTCCAGCTCATGCTTCTTCCTGTATGATATCGAGGACACTCCCATTGTTCACTGTTCAAAATTGTTCACTCCCGATGGTTCACCGTTTACTCGAGTTTCGGGTTGGTTACGGAATATCCTTAAGGATACCCTTTTCGCGACGATGACTGAGGCTCGACCGAATGTTGGTTTGACTATGCGTAGTCACTCGCGGTTATCCTTGAGGATAATTGTTCTTTGTTGGTGTGATCCTTGAGGATCCTTTGCTGCTTATCCTTGGATATTGGTCTGTGTTGATGATGTGATCCTTCAGGATTCTTTGATGATTATGGAGATGGCGTCGATTCATAACCCTGGGTGGCGACGCCGAACCCACCACTGGTTCGTATCCACGTTCAGGTATCGTGGAGTTCCCCGTTCGGGGAGTGAGTAGGGGCGGCTCCCTGTAACCTGGGCACCGCCTTTTCCCCGCCACCGTACTAGAGGCCGCGAGGTCGCCCCGACTTCGTGCCCCGGATATCGGGTGCAAGCTGACCACAAGAGGGATTTGAGAGTGCGGGATAACCGTCGGCAGACGTGTCCCCGAGACCAGGGCACAACGCTAGCGTCGGGCGAGTACGACCTTCGGCTGGCGCATCTCCGAGGCCGGGGAACAACGCCGGAGTCTGGCGAGGATGGCCTTCAGCCGGCGAGTCCCCGAGGCCGGGGAACAACGCCAGAGTCCGTCGAGGATGGTGGATGAGAGGAAAGTGTGCGGGTGGAGAAATTGAGGAGTCCGTATTTTGTTTTTCTTACATATTTTGCCAGTTATTTTATTCCTTCTCGTCTTCTAGTTTCCTATTTCTATTCCCTATCTTTATTCTTCGTCCCCGGCTCCCCCCCGTCGTGCCAGAATGGTCCTTGTTAGCTTGACTGGGTCCTCCTATCCAGGTGGCGGCCCAGGGTCTAGTTCCAAAGCCCACGTCTGCTCTCTTCCGCTGTTTAACTCCAACTCCCCATCCGGTCAGCAGAGGGAGGCTTCGTTTCTTTTCCTCTGCCGCTGATCCTCGCGTCGTCGTCGTGGCTACTCAAGGCCTCGTGTCGGCCCCAAGTATTTTACCACTTGCAGGTGTTTTATTACTCGATGAGTGGCGTCGGCAGTAGCGTTATTGATTAGCTGTCGATGATTGCCCGGTTCGATGCTGCTGCTCCCGTTGCTGGTTTGCTTCGAATATGTTGCAGGTGGTTCAAGGGCAGCTGATGTAGGAGTAGCCTTGTTGTCGGACTTGCGAGGCCGTTGCCTCTGCTGGCGTCGTTGGTTGTTTAAAGTTGTTAGTTTGCGGCCTCTGTTGGCGTCGTTGTGTTGTTGTTGGCGGTGCCTTGGCGGCCGGTCGATGTGTTGTTGATGGCGGTGCCTTTTCCTCCCCTTAGCCTATGGTGCCCTTCGTGGGCCTTTCCCTCGTCGTCCCTGCTTCAAACCTAATTTATTTATTCATTTATTCGCCAACGGATTACCTTAACTGGCTACTACAATCTTAGGGTTAAACTTAAGTACTACTCAATGATTCAAAATATAACTTCAGCATCTTCTTAATATTAATCCTATTGGAGGTGGGGTCCAAAGGCATGCTGGAGTTAATCCTATTTATAAGAATGAGAGTTCTTAATGTAGGCTCATTTAGAGCGTAGTTCGTTCTGCATGTAGGAACAGCAAAGAGCTCATGGTACCTTAGGCACCTACCGGGGACACAAAAGTTTATACGACTCAACAGAACAGGACAATCAATTTTACCAGAAATCAAATCAAAGACAAACAAAATAGACGCTATGTACCTCCTATCACACAGTGACGACAAATGTACAAGACGACATTTAGCAGGATAGGAGGGAATAGGGTCAAGGAAATTGAGGGAAGAGAGGGCAAAAGAAAGGATTTTTTTTTGGACACGTTCGATACGACCTGAGTGTGTGGTCCCTGCAGGGTTCCAAATAAAGGAAGCATACTCCAACTTCGACCTTACAAAGGCAAAAAATAAACTTAGCTTGGCATAGGGGTCCGTAAACTGAGCAGCATTGCGCCTTATGAACCCATACATGGCATATGCCTTGGGGATGATATAATTGATGTGCTCAATAAAAAGAAGCCTTGCATCAAATAGAACACCCAAGTCAAGAGCTTCCATTCTCAACATCAGCATACTCGAAAGTATCGAGTAGCGAAAAACAGAATTCTAACTTATTACTACGACTTATACTATTATTTACATATATATATTTAACCTATACTTAACCTACTATATACATATTTTTGAGGAAACCTGTGGGTTCCTCATAGCTTTTAAATTACTATTCATAATAAATATAACGCAATGCTTACCATTTTTCTCCTTTTTCCTCACACATTTGAAGAATTGAGAACATCACTCGCAGTTTATTACTGGGGACGATAGTTTCCAAGTCATTCTTCACTAGGTACTTGCGCCACCAATCATTAGTTACAGACATAACACCTGTTTGACTGTCATAAATATCATCTGGCTGATCTTCATCGGAATTGGGGCAAGATATTTTCCTACTATCCTTTTTACCTTTTTGCTAAAAAAAATGTGTTTAAAATTTTAAAATGAGTTTGTGCATGTTTTTTCTTTTTATTTTAGACCATCTAAAGTATTAATTTTTTAGAAACATAACTTTCTTATTTTATTTTTAAAACTGCATAATCATATCTTGCAAGTTTGCAACACACAGAAGCAGCCATCTCCGAAAAGCGGAGCCGATCTAGCTAAGTTCCTCTGTCCGCCTATTCATATATCTTCTATCCGTCTGGTCTGTCTCTCCGTTTTTACGCAAATAAGTGCCTCAGTTTGTCATCCGTTTGGAACAGTTGGGATTTTCAACAGATGTGAAAATCGTATTCACACAGAGCAACTTCTCCATCCCACATCCGATTTCATATATATAGTTATAGCTTTTCGAAAGCTGTCACTTATAAAGAACGTTAAAAAAGGTCGTTAAATATGGAAGATTTGGCTATTTTGGCTGTTGTACAGTTGCAAACCCTAAAATTGACCATCAGTTAGCTTCAAAGAAGACAACGATTACGACGCTATTGGAAATATGTCCTCTACGAAGGAGCAAATGCCAAGAAGCGTGTGGATGGAGAAGCGGCCGTTTTCATTTTGGTGGATAGGTTAGGAGTTCTTAAAAAAAGACTCCAACTGGCGAAAATCCGTTCCCAATAAAAAAGAAGTGCTATAGCTTTATATATGTATGTTGGGTTAATCCGCGAAAGACTATTTAGAGTTTCTCAAAGTTCTAGTCTGGCAAGGAAATTAAACTGTTATCCATTCCTTCAGGAATATACCAACCAATGAATTTTTGAAACTAAAAGCTAGTTCTTTTGAATTATGTTAATGTTTTTATTGTTTTAGGATGATTATTATTTTGTTCTGGAATTTTTCTTGGTTTTCAGCTATTTTGCTAGTATTTGTCTCTGCCTTTTCTGATCTCCAAGGCGCCCGTGAGCAATTTCTAAAAGATCTTTGTCGTTGCTCAGCTTAGCAAGAAGGCCTGAGTTCCGCTTGAGGAGGGAGAATTCTCTGGCTCCAGTTTTATATCTTGATTCGGAGCCTTCCTTTCTCAAATGCACCAATTCCATTGTTCCAACTGTCCATTTTGAATATTTTCCACAGGGAAAAAGAGTAAATCTAATTGGCTTTGGAAAACTATAGCGTGACTATCGCCAAAACAAGTATATTAAATTTTGATGTACACCAGACGTATACTGGATGTGGAACGAAATGAAAGGATTTGGAACGAGAAATTCATATACAACATCTCTTCAACGGATGGGGGATGTCAGATGTAGATGTGTGTGAATACAACATTAAGGAAACTTTGCAGACAGTCTTGTAATATTCTTTCTCGTACATAAGTCGGAAAGGGCCGGATCAAACAACTAAATAACAAAGCTGCCTCAGGAATAAATAGGAACAATCGGGGAAAATTGAACAAAATATATACAACTTTGACAGTTTTAAAAAAAAAATACTAATTTGCGCTTTGGCAATTTTTTTATTATTAGGGTATGGAGTATCGTTTTTAATTATATATTCCAATTGCTATTTTTGAAGGTATGCAAACTTCGCAGATCTTTAAAATAAAGTATATCTGTCAAAATTGAAAGTTGTTTTGTAAATTTGTGTATTTATGGTTGTTAAAATCAAATCTTAAATCATTATAACTTGTACATAATAGTCTTTGGGTTCATGAAATTCGCACAGTGGTGCCTTTTTATCATTTAGCGTTGCGAAAATCATAACTTTTGAACCAAATAAGGCAATCGAAAAATTTAAACGGCATTTGACAGTTAATTGCTGTACAATTTATATATCAAGTGGACAATGTGCCACGCCCATCCATTCGCCAATTTATAGAATATCAAACTGAAAAAAAATCAAGCATTTTCACCCATATTTCGTGTTTTTATACCCGTTACCCATAGGGTAGAAGGGTATTATAACTTTGTGCCGGCAGGAAATGTATGTAACAGATGGAAGGAGGCATCTCCGACCCTATAAAGTATATATGTTCTTGATCAGCGTCAATAGCCGAAGCGATCTAGCCATGTCAGTCTGTCCGTCTGATCTACACATAGATACATGTGTATGTATTTTTGTATGCATGTGATTATATTACACTTGTATTTGCTATTGTCCGTTATGTTTTTAAAATGTATCAACCATTTACTATGGGTAGAGCGGGTGTCTCACAGTAGAGCTCACTCGACTGTAGCTTTCTTACTTGTTTGACCGTGAGTTGCTTTACTACATTTGCTACCAAATGTGAAGTCGCAGCTCAAAGCAGACTTTCTAAACGGATTCTGGTTCAGGAAAGATATACGAAAGTGACCTATTTAGTGTAGTTGAGTGCTATGAAGTGCTCCAAAAGTTCTAGACTACTTTAGGCAGAAAAATGTTTAAAAACTGGACACCTGGCAGGTAACGATTTAGCTGTACAAGCCAAACCCAAACTGCCGTTTCTTTGTTTAATTTACGGATGTTGAATCCATATATAATTTAGAACCAAAATAAGTCCGATTGGTTGTCTAGTTTTTGTATAATTTTACCTGAAAGTCAACTAATTGCTCTTATTGTTTTGTATGTTGCAAAAACGGAAAATATATTTTAACTTTGAATGCTCATAACTTCTACAAAAATTGTTTTCTCGGATTTTGACGGATTTTGAATCGTTGTGAAATCCTCTATCGATTTAGTGTAGTTTACATCTATGACTTTTTATATTTTTGCAACGCTAAATGTTGGCTGTCAGCCAACGGGTACAACAGGGGGACCTACACGCAAGCAATTGCGTGCCGTAACTGTGTACACCGCTGGTAGTGCGACTATACTCTCCACGTGAGGGCGGCTGGTAACAGGTCCCGGTAAGGTCATGTCTCTGCCGAGGATGGTGGCTAATGGTAGTCGGGCGGGGAGAAGAACACTTCCTTCCTTAAATCACCCCAATCCAAGGTGGAACAGCATATGCCGAAGGATGCGTGTCCGAGGGGGGGCTCGGACGCTAATATGCGAACTCTGGGGGATCGGCCGACCTCCCAGTTTTAACCAGGCTTATCGTGACAAGCGGGCAATGTCATGATGGACGAACCCCTTCCCGCCTACTCGTGGGACCAAAACATGAACACTATTCCAAACAAAAACCTAAATGGAGAACGGAGCTCCCTAAAAAAGTCCGGAAATGGGGTCACTGACCCGTCAAACTCCAAGGCCCTCAAAAGCCAAGGAGTTGCTGAGATGGAGAAGCTCCCCACAGAGGGGCAACATCTGGAGGCGGGACGCTCCGGTGCGGAGAAGGATGCCAAGGCCTCCTCTTCCAAAGCGGGGCTAACCATGGGACCACCGAACGGCGTGGAGAGGAAGACCCCCGGGTCAACCTCTAAACCAACCGGCAGGGCCCCTAAGGCGAACCCTGGTCCGGGAGCGTCTCACTCGACGCAGCGTAAAGGCTCCTACAAAGATAGGAGAAGAGCAGCCTTCATTCTAATGAGGGCGGACCCATCGGCCGAAGCCAACCCGGACCAAGCCGAGATTATAAAGTGGGCAAGGGAGATCCTGCCCAATTTTAATCCGGAAAAAGCGGGAGTGAGGCTGGATCCGAATAAGCGCAATGGGTCAGACCCTGCCAAGGAGATAGCGCAAAGCGCAAAAAGGCAGAGGTCCACAGAGGGAGAAGCCCCCCATGCCAAGAAGAGGAAGGCCCAGCCGCAGCCGTCCAACCGCTCGTTCGCCGAAGTAACGAAGGGAAAAACCCTAATTGGAGTCCTGGACAAGGGCTCCAAGGATGGGCTTATTCCCAAGGACCTTTGGCGACGAGTGGTAAACGAGTTGCATGGGC
>VNJN01008751.1:0-80311 GCA_008042485.1 Drosophila mayri
TGCATTTGCGCACGACCTCTTTAGGGGGAGCAATCTCCAAAAAGGTGGAGCCTTGATTTTTCAAATGCGTATTTAAGGTACTTGCGATGCTCAACTTTTCCCAAACCCAAGAAAAACTATTAGTACATTTAATTCTCAACATGCTGGAAGTTTATTTGGATCAAATTAGTCGCTTATTTACAAAATAAATAAAAAATAAAAAATGTCTCCGTGTTCCATTTTCCCACCGTTCCGTTTCGACGCTAACTGACCGACGCTAATTTGACGCACATTTTAATGTATTCCAGTACACCCCCATTATTCCTTTTACATTCGAATTGGCGGATAACAACATTTTGCTTATAAAATTAACAGAGCTGGAGCTTTAACAGAGTTTTGCTAATGGAATCTAACATTACAGCGTTTTTGCTCTCAACAAAAAACTCTCTCTCTTCGGATTCACGAGAGAGGTTTTACCGATGTTTTTGTTGATATCGATGGCTTTTATTATATCGATTAGGAAGGCTACTCTATTCCACACGCGCCACACGGTATATTTTAAAAGGTGCCGCTTCGGCCACACTTAAATTTTTGGTTGTCAATCTAACAGCAAAATGTTAGATTACATATGCTGTAATGTTAGATTCTATCGATGTTTATATCGAGTATAAATATTTTTAAATAATGATCAAACTAAGAATTCCTTCTTTTTATATTTTTAATCAAATAAATATTTTTAATGGTCTCACTAAAAAGTGAGACGGCGCCGTATTTTGAGTTTTGCTAATTTTGCACTTTGTTTAACTGCTTTATTTGAAACTCAATAAATTATAGCCCGTGGTTTTAGTAAAAATATTCATTCTTTTATTTATGAAATAAATTATTATTATTTACATTGGAAATAATGCACGAAATTCAAATAATATTGCATGCCCGGGCGGCTCCCTGGCGATACACACTCGAAAACAAAATCTACAATTACAAGGCTCTAGAAATACAAATACAGGGCGATACACATATAATATAATGATAATAGTGGGATACAAATGATGGTTTCTAATAGAAATGAAATGGAATGGAGTGTTTCGATTTCAAGTTCGATTTCCTCTAGATTTTGAATGGAGGCTTCTTGGGGAAGGCTTCGTTCTAGTGTGTAGGGTTTTACGTAACTAATTTGCGACTATGAGCAAGTCGATTTGGCTTGAGACCTCAAACGAAACCAAGTTGCACATAATTTGGCTGCAGCTGTGATCCTGCTTGCTTGCTGGGGGTGAAGACGGGGGAAGGTGTGTGTGTGTGGTGAGCGTTGCTGGAAGGGATTGGGGATGTTCGAGGTGTGTGTGCGCGGTGCTTTGCAACTAATTACTACGCCTCGGCTCTCTTTTTTTTTGTCTTTTTGTGGATCTGCTCACGCTCTCTTTTCATAAAACTAATTCATAGAAAAAATTTAACTAAGAACCTTACGAAAGCTTTGCGAATAAATTATACGAGTTTCGGGCCGAGTGCCTCTCTTGGAGGGGATCCCACGAGACTCTGGGCACTTGAAGCTATAGTTCGAGATCCCTAATATCTCTCAGAATCTCTCGAAAATCTCCCCTTAATATAGCTTGCAGGTCTACAGATATCTCTCAGAACTCTCCTCCTCGAATATAGCTAGGTATTGACTTGCAAGTTTTCGCTATGAACAGAAAAGTCTCCTACTCATTACCCACCGTGGATCCAGATCCAGATCCAGGCTTGATCTCATTCTTACATAACTAAAGCGCGAAAAAAAACTGTTGCTAAAATTAAACAAAAAACGTTTCGTTGTTGCGCTCGCTGCTGCAGCTCTCAGATTTCGTATTCCAAATCCGACTTCCTACTCTGACTTCTCCTGCTCCTCCTCGTCGTCGTCGTCGTCTTCCTTTTCTTTTTTGGCTACTGCCGCTCCACATTGATGGTGATGACCATGGTTGGTCAATAGTGACCGCCACCACCTCCACCACCACCACCGCCGCCGCCACTATGTCGGTGGTGTTCGCGTCTGCCGGAGGACTGATCGCGATAGTCGCCATTGCGGGAGCTGCTCTTGTGGTGATGGTGATGGTGACGCTTCTTCTCGCCCTTCAGACACACGTCGGAGACCACCATTTCGGAGTCGTCGCGCATGCCGTAGTTGTCCCGGCCGCATCTGTTCGAGAAGAGTTGGTAAAAGTAAGAGATTAGTAATTAATCAAAAAGTTATTCCTTGTTTTGGAGACCCACCTGTCCAGATTCTCGCGGGAACGCTGCATGTTGTCGCGCAGATTGTCGCGGGAACGGGTCATGCTCGGCGGATCGAGAGTCTCCTTGCGACGCAGGGCGTTGTGCGAGCTGTTCTTCGAGGCGGACTCGTGCAGGTTCTCCCAGGCCTGGCGGTAGTACCTATAAGGAAAAAATAGTACAATTTAATAATTGATAACTAATTTTTAAATCTCCTCCGATTTCGGAAATTCTTGCTTACCTGTTGAGTCCGTTGCGGGATCCGGAAGTGGAACTGTCGAAGCTGGCCACGGTATTGCAGTCGGGCGAGGCGCGGTGGCGATAGTGTTGGGTGGTTCGATTTCTGCAGGAAAAGAGAGCGAGATATATTGATTCGCATCATTAGTGAGCTTCTTAAGAGTCAGGATTATACATATTTTACTGAATGCCAGGACGAAAGAGTGTTTGGGGTTAGTCACAAAGTTCAGGCAGCTAATGGGGGGGTTAGGCAGGCACACACTAAGCACACACAGAGTGGGATGAGACAGAGACAGATATAGAGAGGTGGAAAAGAGACTGGCAGGCAGATTACAGAAGACAGAAACAAAGCGAGCGAACCAGGCGTGCAGTGTGAAAGAGAGCGAGCGAGAGAGTCCTCACAGGGTACTGGTGTGTGTGTGATTGATGGGTGTGTGGGTATTGAGCGGATGATTTGATGGCTTGATGGGTTGAAGGTGCAACAGCCAGGAGTAGGAATCGCCTCACAGCCCACAGCATTCGCAGCAGTTTTTTGTTTTGGTTTGTTTGGTGTTTCAGTGTTGATTGTTTGGTTTGATTGACTGACTGACTGATTGATTGATTGTTTGGTGTGGTGTTGTTCTTGGTTGTGTTCTTGGGCTGCTTACATTTTGTGCATATTTATGGCCGCTTTGATAGTTCTTAGCTGATTGATTGACTTGCTTTACTCTATGGATATTTTTTTCGCTGTTCCCTGGAAGATCTTCGTTTTTCATAGCTTTTGTTTAGATTTTTCCTTAAATTTACTTAATTTGTCTGGGTATTGTATGACTCTTCTGGGGTTTTCTTAGTTTTTCTTCGATTTTCTTAATTTTTCCCCACTTTTCTGTGCTTTCCCTTAGTTTTCCTTTCGTTTTTCGTCTTTTTGTGTTCGTTGGTGCATCTCTTTGGCACTTGTTGTGGTTTCTTGGGCAGGTAGTCTCCAGGTTGTGTTTTTGGCTTCCTCTTTATTTTCCTCTTTGGTGGTTAACTCCTGCTCCTGCCCATGCCATCCATGGGCTACATGTGCATCGTGGTCGTTGAGCTGCTAAAGAGCCCGGCCCGGGTCCGATATCCCCGTCCGTAGCTGCTGAACTCCCTCCTGCCCAGCTTCTGGTCATCGAAGGGCAGCGCCAGCACACTGTACCACAGGGAGGTGGGGTCTCGATCCTGATCCGGATCTGGATTTCGCCTGGAGGTGATACTGCCGTAGTTGCTGTAACCAGCGCCGCCGCCCTTGGTGCTGGTCAATTGGGCCGTGGACGCGTAGCTGGTGGCGCTGGTGGCCGTCGCCGTGGCATAGCTGGGCAGTCGGCTGGGCCGCGGTATACCACCGCCAGACCTCTTCCCGAGGCCGAAGCCGAGCCCGAGGCCAATGCCGACGCTGTTCCCGCTCCGGATCCCCTGTGATCCCTTCGCCTGGCTGTGCTGCTGATACTTCGGCTGGAGGTGGTACTTCTGCTGTTGTTGTTGGAGCTGGAGCTGCTGCTGCTGGTGGTGCTGGATTTGGTACTGGTACTGGTGCTGGTTGTGGTGGAGCTGCTGGTGGTGGTGATGATGAGCATGATGATGTTGGTAAGCAGTTAAGTGTTTGGCTAGGTGCCGCCGTTGGCTGTTCGGGGTGCTGACGGTTTTGGTTTTGCCAAAAAGTACAGAGAGTGGGAGAAGCAAAAACGAAAAAAGAGAGTTGTACAACGAGAGAAAAAGAGAAAGCGTTCGATGTTCAGGTAGGTGTGTGCGTGTGTGTGTACGTGTGCGTGTGCATGAGAGACTCTCTTTGATCGAGCTAAAATCAAGTGATAATTAGAGCGAGGGAGCGCTGGGGGTAACCGAGACACATAGATCAATAAAAATAGAGATAGAGAAATAGATAGAGAGAGAGAGAGACCTGAGACGGAGACGGGGTGTGTGATAATGGCACAGAGATTAAGAGGGAAACAGGGACAGGGACCAGGAGGATGTAGAGCGGTTCTAAGAGAAAACTGGGAGTGTGGGGGGTGGGCGCAGGTGGTGACAACCCGACAACGATCGACTTTGCTCCACACACAGACAAAAACGGATCAATCATGGTCCAATCCAGATCTCAATCATGTTAAACATACAATTTCTTGACAAGTCATTGAGTATTACCGATCAATAATCAACACTTATCCCTTAAAGGTCGATTGTTTTGGAAATAATTAGAGTTTTTAAATTAATTAATTATTAATTAACTGAAAATTTTCTATAAATCAAAGATGCAATTCAGAAAAATCCCACAATAAATTTTTAAAATATTACAAATCTAAATTATTACCCAATTCTTTAGATCGAATGCTAGAATCGATAAGAAATCATTGAAATATTCAGAAATGGACAACAAAATCGACCTCGACTGATCACAGATCCTCAGGATATTCATTAGACTCACCTTCGCACCAGGATCACGATCGTTGTGATGACGGCGGCCAGGAAAACGAAGCCACCGAAAGCACCCAGAGCCACAATGGCACCCAGATTGAGCTTAGCCTCCTTGGTCTCCTTGCGGTCGGGATTGTCGACGGCAAACGGTACATTGACATTGGGCGACTGATTCTGCTGGATGTTGACGCTGTCGGGGATCTCATTATCCTGCGGATGCGAGTTGGCAATGATCTGCTGTGTATTCCGGGTGGTCGTCTCCACCGGAGCACCGCTGGGACGACTGCGCGGCGGTGATGGGGCATAGGTGGAGGGGACCTGCGGCGGTTGGGGCACATGCTGCGTGGTCGGAGGCACTGCTGCCGCCGGTGTGCTGCTGCTTGGCTTCTTTGGAATGAGCACGGGCCGTACGGTGCGGCGCGGCGGGAACTCCTCACGAACGGTGCCAGGCACGGGCACATTGATAATATCCTCCTCAGATTCGGCTGGAGGAAGAACAAAGAGTACAAAGTAAGTTATTCTGGTCCTCTAAGCTCCTGCGATTTCGGTTTACTCACACTCCCCGTTGATTTCCACCTGCGTGGGCCGGAGGCTCGGGTAGGTGCCCACAGTGCTGGAGCTGCTGCCGCCGCTGCTGGCGGTGGACACCACAGGTCGATATGGTGTGCGGCTGGTGGTTGAGCTAGAGCTAGAGCTGGACACCACGACCTTGGGCCGGAAGGGTGGCGGCGTGGCCACAGATGAGGGCACTGTGGGTGCCGCCGTCGGCTGTGTGGATGGCTCCAGCTTGATGCAACGCGGAAGGGCGCTGCTCCACTGACCACTGGCCAGGCAGCTAAGCACTCGGGGTCCCTCCATGCGATATCCGGGCGGACAGCTGACCTCCGCCTTGGAGCCATAGTAGGTGCCGTTCGGTGCATGGATGATGGTGTTGTAGTAGTTACCCGGCAGGGTGTCGCATTCCACAACTTAATGAAGAGAATATATATTTAGATTGGATAGGGCTTTAATCCTGGCTACAACTCACTCTCGCAGCGTGGCGGCGGTCCGTTCCAGCGCTCGTCAAAGTCACAGGTGAGCAAGGCCCGACCAATCATCTCGTAGCCCTCCTCGCAGGAGTACTTGACGAGGCTCAGGTAGCCAACGGTGTTGTTCAACAGGGCGTATGAGCCGTGGGCAATGCTGGCGGGCAGGCCACATTCGATGTCTGCAAGGATAAAGCATAAGACACAAAAATAAGCATAATATATGGCAATCTCTCAAAGATTCTCAACTTACATTTGCACACGGGTGGAAACTCGTTGTAGAAGCCCGTCTCCAAACAGGTGCGCGTGGCGGGACCCACCAGCAGGTGATTCGCATCGCAGCTGTACTTGATCTGGGCGCCCACCTCGAATCCGTTGAGGGCCACCATTGTGGAGTTGGGCGGCTGCTCTGGCCTGCCACACGTCTTCGGCTGGTGCTGACAGATAAAGTTCAGCAGCGTATTGCAGTTGGTGTCGCTCCACAGCCAGCCCTTAGAGCCATCGAATCGTGCACAGTCCTCATCGCCGCCAGGATGGCTCCAGAAGGACACCGTGAGCTCGTCCCCATTGACCCACTTCCAGCTGCTGCGATCGCTGCCGTCTCGCACCGCTCCCATCCAGTACTGGGAGCTGACATCGCTCCGATGGCGTCGCCACAGCTCCCAGCTTATGAAGCCCTGCAGCGCCGGGTTGCTCTCGCTGATCAGTGTGCCGCCCCGAGAGCGACAGAAGGAGAGCGCGTCCAGGAAGTTCAAGGGCTGTCGGTTATAGAAGATATAGCATTTGCCATTGTAGGAGGCCAGGGCGCCCGGTGGCTGATCCCGGAAGGTGGGACAACGTTCGATGGGCAACGCTTGGTCTGTGTAGACGAAGGCCTCGCAGATGGACAGGGGATTCGGTGTGCTGTTCTCCAAATGGACGGACACGAAGGCACCGGGCATGGGTGGATTGCAGGGCAGGAACAGAGGCTGGCCGGCCTCCAGAAGACCGGTGAAGCGATTGCAGATGGGATTTGTGCCCAAATCGGGACGATTGTTGCCCACGCGAACCACTATGGTGGCGGGTTTGTTGCCTGCGAAAGAGAAAATTAAGGATTTGTTTTATTTTTTAGGTTGAAATAAAAAGTATCCTTGCAAAATATGAGACAACTTGATGGATTTTTTACTCAATTAATTTAGGTAAATTACAAATATTAATTATAAGTTACATAGGTTAGTTTCTTGTAACTTCAAACTGCCTTAAAGAAGCCCCGAGCTCTCCGTTCGTGTCTTTCTTATCAGATTTCCCTTTCTCCCTGCCTCCGTTTCTGGCAGTGTAGAAATGCAGCCTGGGCTAAAGTTATTTCTATTGGTATTCCCACTGCCGTTGTCATTATTATGGTTATGGCTTTGTCTGTCAGCGGGTCAGGCGGGTTCAGCAGCAGCAGCAGCTTCAGCAGCAGCCTCAGCCAAGTGAAAGTAATCATAAATTTTCGGCCCGCACTGACTGACTCACTAGGTCTGGGGCTTTTTTTTATATATATTTTTATTTTGGTCTTCAGTCGAAGTGGAAGTCCAAGTCGAAGTCTTCGTCTTCGTCTTTGTCTTGGCTGTCGTCGCAAAAGCCGCACGAAAATCACATAACAAGCCGCCTCGATCGAGGAGGAGATGGCGATGGCGATGGGAGTCGGAGTGGAGTAGGAGTTGGGGACTTCAGGTTGCTGGCAAGTGAAAGCATTAGGGAAAACTGGCTGGCAGTTGTTTACTCTGCATTTCGGCAACCCTTTTTTTCTGCATGCCTTGGCTTGGGGGGGACTCGTGTGCAGCATTTGCCATTTTGCCAGACAAACATTTGGAAAATTGAAAACTGCCTGCTGCCGCCTGGGAAAACGGGGCATTGAACTGTGTACTGCCCACCGAGAGTGCCGAGAGAGTTTCCTTCCCAGAGAATGCGGTCCAAGCAGGTCCATAATCCGGCCTCCAACATCCATTATCCGTGCATGTGAGCGCGACAGGTTTAGGGTTGGGCCTGGGGGACTGCGGTTTAATAAAAGCGAAAAGTTTCGCAATTTTAATCAATTTGCGTCGTCGTCGTCGTCGTCGTCTTTCACTAAGCGCCACTTACGGGCCGAAAGAAACACAATATTGGCCACAAGCTGGCCCAGAAATTTCTGGTAACAGAATAATTATGGTTTTGGCTTTGGAATTTCAAATATAGGCTAACTTCTGAATTACTTTAAGCCTTTAATTTATAATTTACATTATTTTTTAATTTGTATAATATTTATTCTAATATATTTAATAAAAATTGAGTTTACTCACCGCAACAGGACTTGCCAAAGTCCAGGCGCACCAACTGGACCATGTAGGGCTCCAGTAGATTGACATACCACCAGGGCGAACGCTCCGCCTTGGTCAGGGAGCAGGTCTCCGGGGTGAAGAAGGCGGAGGTAGAGCCATCGATGGCCTTCTGGGGGGCTCCAGCGCCCTCTGTGGATATTTGCATAGGAGCCTTGCCAGCGGCCACATTTAAAACTGAAACGAGTTAAGTAAATTAATAAATAAAATAATATAAAATTAAATAAATCTAATTGAGTTTTCAGTGTAGCAAATAGGGGTCATAGGTATTTATTTGGGAATTCAAAGCAAGATGCAGCGATCGTGGCTCGGACTCGCACCGTGGAGCCATCCAACAGCCAGGGGGCCAGAGTTCCCAAGCTGGGCCCAAGGCCCGGCTAATTGGCTGCGGGCCCTGACACGGTTTTGTGGCCAAAAGCAGAGACCAAACCAGACGAAACCTAGCAGCAGCGGCAGCAGCAGCCAGCGATGTTCTGGCGAGGCGAATTTGTCAAGAGACCTTCGTTCTGGCCATTGTTTCGGTCTTCGGCTTCGACTCTGTTTGTTTTTTGTTTTTTTTTGGCCAAAAGTGGCCCAGAGATGGAGTGTGGCCAAAAGCAAAAGTGAAATTTAATGGCGGCGGCTCCACTCGGAGCACTCGGCTCAACTTTTACTTGCCGGCGCTTAATTACATCGCTCGCCACGCACTTTTGCTGGGATTGGGGATTCATTAATCAGATGCATCTGTCGGATAAGATATGCCGAGAGTTTGGATTCGGTTTCGAGCTGGAAGAGCACGGCTTTCTCGAGCATATACTACCTACTATATATATATAAATATATATCTGATATCTAATGCTCGCACTCTCCCGGCCCAGCAGGTGTGTGTGCTTGTGGCGGTGTGTGACAAATGCCTTTTAATTGCTTTTAATTAATTTCCCAATGCCAGATGCCTGCCGCTGCTGCCCGCTGTGTCATGTTCGAATTTAAAGTCGAATTCCGAAGCAATTTTCGGGTCGGAAATCGCTTTCAGCTTTCAGCTTTTGTTTTCCTGTTTTCCTTTTCTTTTCCCGCGTCATCAAAGTGCAATCAACGAAAGAAACGCTTGATTTTTGGTCTATAAACCCCAGAGATTGGGATCTATCAAAGTTGAGAAGTTATATTTCTATTGGAAAAATGATAATAAATTATGGTTTAGATATAATTAATCTTATGAACTTTATTCTATGTTGCGATTGTTAAAAAAAGAGAAGAACTCTTTTTTAGCTTTTATTTTACACAAAAAATCTATATGCTTTCTAAGGAATTTCAGTTAATTTTAATATATTTCCTCTTTTTTGGCTTCTTATTCGCTTTGATTCTGTCCCTTAAAATCTTTAACGAATTTCCATTAATCACTCAGGTTTCCTATTGTTATTTGGGATTATTTAAGCTGTCCTTTTATGAATTTAAACATTTCTAAAAAAATGTTTCAACAACTGTATATTCTATTTTTCTGTTTAAACAATTCAAAAATAAATAAATGCCTTTGAAAATGCATTAATGTTCTGTTAGTTCCCATGGCATTATGTATGGTTTTTCACACCTACTTCTGCTGTTGTGTCGATCGAATAATGTCTTTATCTTGATCTTTATTAATATATTTTCCATAGAGAAAGGGCCCGTCAATAAGTTTGATCGATCGCTGAAGTGCCGCCCTGAGCCTCTACAAACGCCTTCCCAAAGCCATCAGTGTTTATTCATTCACTCATTCGTGAACTCATTCACATTCATTCATGGATTCACAACTGAAAATCCCTTTTTCCAGCTGCTCTGTTTGTGTCAATCAATTCCCCTATTTCACGGAAGTACATGTCTCGTTGAAAATTGATTTAGAATTCATTTTGTTTGTTTTCGTGCTCGACTGGTTTTTGGTCTTTTTTTTTGTTTTGTTGTTAGCAAAGTGGGTCAATTTGGTTGAGCTGGATTCTTCCCACCTCTTGTCCCCCTCCTTCCTCTCCGCTCTCCCTTCTCTCTGCTCGGCACACGCATTGCTTTTTAGCCCAATTTCGCGCGTTTTGTAAATCATGTTTCGCTTTTCGGTTAACAACTTTGCATTCAATCGGAATGCCATTTGCTCTCTTTCTTGCTATTTTTGTTTACTTTTTTCTTTTGTTTCTGAGCGGAGAACGTGAATTGTGTGCACTTGGAGAAATTGCGGGTGTTTTTGGGGGGTTCCTGGTATGAAAATAAATACTATATTTAAACTCTTGATATTTTTCCTAATTTTATACATTTTGTTTAACTATTTTTGTGTGTCCCAACCTTATATCTTTCTTTTTCTATGTTTAAACCTGATAGTTTTTAATTTCGGTGTGGAGATGTTTTGAGAATGCTTCAAATTTTGTGGCGGTGAAAGTTGTACCCCCTCCCCGCTGCTTCCCCAGTTCAAGTCCAAGTCCGAATCTGAGTTCGAATGCGAGTCCAAGGCGCTAATTGAGTTGACGAACAGCAAGTTCGTGTGCTCAGTCTTTCGTTTTAGTGGTGTTTGTTGGTCTTGTGGGTTTTTGGGTGTTTAATTCTATTTTTTTGTTTTTGCTTTGCTTACCGCAGAAGGGAATGCCCTCGGGCACCCACTGGCCCTTGTCGCAGACACGCCGCGCCGGCCCCAGCAGCTCAAAGCCGCGTTCACAGCTGTAGGAGGCCACCGTTCCCTGGGTGAGATTCGCGCTGGAGAAGACCACGCTGCTGTGCGCCGGTGAACCCGGGAAGCTGCAGCCGGCATCTGTAAAGGAGAAGATGGGGAAAGAAAGAGAGAGAAATTAGTTCATGTTTCCAAGTAATTACGGGGAAATGATTTTTTATTAATTAATTTGCTCCCTGGGGTTTTACAAAAGGGCGCCTCTTCCTGCCCCATTTTTGTTATTTAAATATTAAAAAAAATGAAGAAGAGAATTTGTTACTATTTCTTATTGACTCTGCCTTGTCAGAGGGTTGTGTGTCCGCCGCATTTGATTGATTGACAATTAAGCCAGTTCCGTTCCAGTTTGGTCACTCGACGCCTGGCGAAAAATCTCTGGCATTCCGACGTCAGATTGCAAAATGTTCTCTCGGCTTCGGTTGTTATGTCTAGCTGTTGCCGCCGCCGTTTCTGCTGTTGTCAATGCAAAGCGTGAGAAAATTGCCACAACAACACAGGCAGCGAGCAAAAAACACAGATAGAAACAGCCATCAATTTAGTTGTAGCTGCCGCTTGTATCTTTTTATATATACATATACATATCTATGTATCTATGCAAAAATGCGAGCCAGCCGTGTGCAATAATCAAATGTGTTGCTGCCGCTGTGGCCGCTTCGTATGATTAGTTATTCAATTGATCAGTTCCCAGGCCCGGACTGGCCAATGTCATGAGTTTGATACATCCCCAAGAGTCAATGGGATGCACAGAGGGAAATCGAGGGAGGGATGTGGGGAAAGGGGGATTGGGATTTCAGATCGATGGGAACTAACTAAGAAGCGAAGGAGTAAATATTCTTTTGGGAAAGTACTCTACAAAATAAATGTAATTTGAATATTATTTACAACCAAAAACTAAATAAAGACTTTATTCAACTTTTAGTTAAGCAACTTCCAAAATGAAAAGGTTATTTTAAACCCCTTTTATGCTTGATCCCACACACTTTTTGTCTCTGTGTGCAAATCGTTCTTGGCTTGAAGCTGTTAAGTGCGATTTTGCATAATCAGCGATGAGGAATGAGACTCGGAATGGGATTCGGAATGGGAATGATTAGAGAAGGGGCCTAGCAGGCCGACTGGCTGACTGGCTGGCTGGCTGTCAGTGAGGCATGCCATAAATGGTCGAATAACTGCAACATCATTTGACCAGCAGCAGCAGCAGCATTGCAACTTTCCAAGCAGCTTCCAGCGGTGGCAAAACACGTCTTGCTATACATTTTTCCAGATGCTTCTTATACAATCCCCCAATGCCAGTGCAATTTCATCATAACGGTGTTGCTGCTCATCAAATGCCATAAAAAAACGGCCAAGACACAGACTCTTGGCCACTCCAATTCCCCCTCAGCTGGTGGCAGAGGCAGCAAACTCAACAAACAAAATCAAATTAGTTCGGGCAAATTGAAATTAACAAACAGCCAAAAACTTTAGCCGAGTCATTTGTCATGCGGGGCAAAACGCAAATTAAGAAATCAAGTTCATGAGGCATTTTCAATTTCGGCCCAGAGTTTCGCTTTAGTTTCGGTTTCGGTTTCGGTTTCGGTGTCGGTTTCCGCCGGGCCAGCAAGTACCCTGAGAAGCACAACAAGAAGAAGAAGAAGAAGGTAATGACGACTCCAACTCCCACGCTGTGCGTCAAAAGAAACCGAAAACCGAAAGAAACACCGACCGAGATGCGATCGTAGGACCGAAAGGTTGCCCAGCCGTCCATGCATGACAATGTGCTGCTGCCTGCCAGTTCGAGCCCCACAGAGATGCCTAAAAAAATGGCTAAAAAGTAAGGTAAAAAAAAAAGGGGAAAGGGGGAAAAGCTAACCTAAGGCAAGGGGGAAAAATTGTTAAAAAAAAGTGCAAAGGCAAACGGCAGTAGTTGCGCGTACCAGCAACCAGCAACTTGTTGCTTTCATTTGCTTTCTATGTGCGCGAACTTAGTGAAAGTGATACCCCACACACACACACAACACACACAGCATACACACCATACACCACGTACATAAATAATGCCACAAAGCAAGATACATCTGAGGCACGCCAAGGCGGCATTGACAAAACAACGGCAGCGATTTGTAACAACAAGCAGGCGGCCAGGCCAGGCCAGCTTTGTCGAATAAAATTCGGTGTGTGTGCGCACGGATTAAAATCATCTAATAGTCATTATAAGCATAATAACCGTTACAATTTCCAACTTGTTTCGGACATGGTCCGTTCGCCATTGTTGTTGTTGTAACAAATTACCCATCAACGCCTCGGCCAGGCCTTTATTATTATTTCTTCTCTGAATTGTACTCGGTTTGTTATTTATTTATTTATTTATTATTATTTTTTTTTTTTTTTGGTAGTTTAGAAATTAAAGAAATTTCAAGGGAATTGAATGCAATGAAGAATATAGAAAATTATTGAAGAGCATTTGGAGGTTGAAACTCCAAAAAATATATATTAATATATCAATAGAGCTTGGACAAAATAAAAATGAAAGCAGCAAGTCAATTCTTGGTAATAAAAGAGATTTTTGGCCGAGGCTCTATTAAATGTTTACACAGCGATCTAATTTATTTAGTTAGAATGTGAATTTGTGTATAAGAAATATAAATTATATAAATATAATAATTATATAAATATATATATAAATTATAAATATTTCTACACAAATTTTGATTGAATTAAATGAAATGTTGTATGAAAAATTCAAGAAAAACCGTATATAATTGAGGTTTACCCATGTTTCCCCATTTATATTATTATACAACTCAACTCTTATTAGTGGCAGGTTGCATTTCCGCTTCGCCAGCCATCAGCAGCAGCCTCTATTAAAGCGCAGCTGAATCTGCAAAGGCTGCCTGCAACCTGCAACCTGCAATTCCCCCCGCCATTAACGCTGTGTAGAAAGTTGACTGCTATGGCTAATGGTGACCCCCACTTATAGGCCCAGACTTTAGCTTTAGCCTTAGCTCCATCTCCATTTCCAACGCTGAAAGTCGCAGGCCCAACCTGCGCATTAGTCCCGTCCTCGCCTCCGTGCAACATTCCATACCAAAGTCAGCAATTTGCGTATGTCGGCTAATTTCATTTTAAATGCAAGTCCGCACCTGGCGGGAATCGGGGAGGAGATTTGTGGTATCTGGACTGCCCTGGGGTGTGGCTCTCCGAGGCGCAAATGTCTTGTGAAGCTCTGGGCATTGTTTCCACAGTATTTACCATTTTCCTCGCACATTTATTTGCTTTTTGGGGACGACTTCGGTGAGCTTGACCCCGCTAATTACGGGGATCGAGCCCGAGAGAGATGGGTTTTCTGCAGTGTGTTCATTGCAGTTCTGGGACGTCATGCGCTGATTGCCAAGCGCCTACGCTTCGGCGATTGCTCCGCATCTGGCTAAGGTAAGGTAAGGTATGGTAAGGTAATGTCTGGCCCGGCTTTTACCACCGATGTTACCAATGTTACGAGAGCCGAGTGCCGCCGCTGTGTGTTTTTTTTTCGAGGCGGAAAGTGCAAGTGCCAGGCCGCAGCTCGATGGCCCAATTGCGATAAGCCAAGGTGGTATTTCCCTCAACAACAATTTTCCTACTCTTCTTTTTCGATGGTAAATATTTTCTATAGGCCAAGCAAGCGCCGTTTTAAGCCAGTCTTGTCAAAAACGGTGTAAACCGTTAGGCCACCATAATGATGAAGATAATGATGATGATGATGATCGGGTCTGGAGAGCCGCTGATTGGTTTTGGATTTACATAAATTGGCGCTGGACTTGTTCTCGCACCGAAGTCGTCGTCGTTGTTGTCGTCTCCATTGCCGTTGCCGTTGCCGCTGCCGCTGCTTCTCTTGACCCAGTTAGCAGCGTTTTCTGTTTATATATATACATACATATATATTTTCTTTTTTTGTCGATTTAGTTTTTGGCTTGGCTTGCTGTCCAAATTAGTAGAACCTCGTTAAAATCGCACACAGGCACACATTCGGTTCGGAGAATATCGAAAATATTTCGCAAGTGACTTGCCTTTGCGCAATGTTCGGTTGCTATTGTTGTTGGCGGATGCGCCTGGCCAGACCAAGACTTGTGCAAATCAACTGCAAGTTCGTTGCCTAAGTCTTTTGATTTGAACTTCCGCCAAGTGCTCTGTGCAAGCGCCAGAGGATCTCTCTTGGCTAGCCAACTGGCGGGGGGCAGTTACACAGAGCGAAATGGGATTTTCGGATTATGGGATTGAAAATAAGGAAATGTGTAAAGTTATTAAAATAAATATAAGACGGCTGAGTGAGTGCCTTTTAAAGATAAAAATTCCAGTACACATGAAATGTATATATATTGGATTTATAAATATATCTTGAATATTATATATATTTCAATTGTAAATATTTTTTTGAACTGCGATTTTGATAAACAATTAAGATCTCCTTTCCACCTTTGATAAATCTTGGTTATGCAAAGAATATTTTCCACTAAATTACGATTTTTCCTTTGATTATTTGTTCCTTTTCTTTTCTTTTTTATTATTATTTTTTTCTAGTGTGATTTATTAACTTTTCCAAGGCATTTACTGGGGCAACTGCCCTTTTGGGGGGGCTTCTGCTCAGTTCTGTTTCTCCCTAGCCATTAGCTTGTTCCTCCTGCCTTTCAGAATTAATTGCGCATAAAAATTGCCCATCATGGGCATTAAATGAGACATCAAAGACCGTCTGTCTAACACACACATACACACACACACACTCTCGGATGTGTGTTTGGCTTAAAGGTAAAAGCCAAAAGCTGCTAAGCGTATTAAATAAACATGCGCTGTGTGCCCGCTCCGCTTTGGTCTTTTATGTAACGGTAACGACACGACGACCAGCAACAATAAATTTCAGGCGTAAACAGTTACGTAAAAGAACAAAAAAATAAAATAAAATACAAATACAACAAACACAACAAGTTGGCGGCTGATAGAACCCGGTGGAACCGCCACATCTCTGACAGCATCGACAGCAGCAGCAGCAGCAGCCGCAGATCTCGGCAGCATCTTTCACCTGACGATGGGATATGGCATGGCATGGGCCCCTCCCACTCCGCTCAGATCTCTGTAACAGGTTCGATATGATTTTGCGGCACTTTTGCCGCAAAGGAAACGCTTGATTGCCGCTTCTAAAGCAAGGCCAGGCAACGGCAATCGAACGGACAGCCAGACGGAGAGACTTGGCAAGCGGCGCAAGCCATCGACGACATTGACCGACGACGACAACGACGACGATGCTGGGATGCTGGCAGATCTGCTTGGGAGCCCCAAACTGGAAGAGTGGAGCGGCAAGTGGGAAAGAGGAAAGCCGTCATCGTTGCCGTTTGCCAGTTGACCGCATTCCAAGCTTCGGCCAGCAAATCAATGTGCAAGCGTAGAAGCCACATCTCACTACCAACAACAACAGCAACAACAAACAGAAATAGAAAAAAGCAGAACAACAACAAAAAAAAACACAAAAAAAAACAAAAAGAGGCAGGCAGCTTCTATAGACGCGTCCTTCTCTTTCCTGCACAGCGAAAAATAAATTCAATGAAGCCTAGGAAGTTGCATATATTTAATTATATATATAAAAAATTTTATATATAACAAGTGCTCAATCTAAAAAATATTTATTCAAAATATTTTCTTGTCAAGAGATAAATATATAAAATATATAAAATGTTTCCATCTGATATGATAAATATATATACATCCTTTACTCCATAGAACCCTGATGGAACAAGCTATCTTATAATTTAAAATATAATTCTTGTTACCAAAATAAATACGAAATATTATTAAAAAAAATTAAGGAAAACATCTCGAAAAAGTAGCCAAGTAGATTTTTCCCTAAATATTTCTCAGTGTGCGTGTAAACTGACAAAACTGGGTCACTTCGGCCCAAATGCAGTTTTAGATAGAATGCGATCTTGGGCGAGTGTCTGCCTGTCTCTGTGTGTGTGTGTTTGGCAGCTGCGAAACACCTGCAGCAGCCACTGCAGCAACTCGTGCCACAGTCAAGACTTCACAGTGAGTGATCTTTGTGGCGAAATGGCAGGGGCGGAGCACTAAGCCAGCGCCCACTGTACACAGAGTGTATTTGCTTTTCAGATTTTCAGATGCGTTCTCGTTGCAGTTTGCTAATTTCCGCCAGCTTCTGCGGCTTTTTGGTTTTTGGTTTTCCTTTTCAGCTTTTTTGTGCCTAATTTGCTTTGGCTGCTGCTGTGAACATTCTCAATGCTATGCGAACAGTTTTTTTTATGGCTTTTTATGGCCGAAAAGGTGGACAAATCCTAAGGCTAATCACCATAAAAAAGAAATGGAAAATGGGAAAATGTAAAAGAATAGAATAAAGAGGAAAAACAACAGTTTAGGGGGCAATTTGCATAAGAAAGGAAAACACGAAAAAAAGAACGAAACGCATTAAAATAAAGCCGGCGATCGTTGGCAGCTCCTCTTCGTTTTTTTTTCTTTTTTTAATTTTGGTTTTTCGGCCTTTCTTTGGGAGCCTCTTTTGGGGTTTTCTGGTTTCTTAAACTTTTGTCAACTCTTCTATGCAAATGACCAGCCACAAATCAAAGCTTGGCCCCAATAGCACACAGCGAGAGAGGGAAATGTATATTATATACTATATATACGGAGAGAGAAGCCCCTGCGCTTTGTTATGAATGTTTTCACCTAAGAAATACCGCTGGATTATAAAATCGATATATATGTATATATATTTCCTTGGGCATTTGGAATTCCATCTTTAGTGGCTAGTTTTACCGCTAACCAGGCCGGGCATTACGACATCAAAGAAGAAGATCGAGATGGGATCGAGATCGCATCGAGCTGGAGGCAGGTGGACCAAGACATACGAGCATAACTGTGGCTGCTCTCCTATTTATTGATTGGCCTGCAGCTGCTGGCAGAACTGCCAACTCATCCCGCGGCGGAGGAGCCACTTCCGATTGGAGAAGGAGAGTCGGAGGAGCAGTCGGAGCAGTCATTGAACCTGCCTACCGTCTCCATCATCATGATGAAGATGGCGCCATCGCCCCTCCATTTAGCGAGCAAGCGGAACAAAAGCAACATCATCATCATCGGCAGCGGCAGCAGCAGCAGCCACATGAGCAACATGAGCAACATCTGCAACATTGGCTACATGGCGAGCTAAGCAAATTGCAATTTCCATGCGTTGCCTGCCACAGCCACATTCACATCCATGTCCATGTCCATGTCCATGTCCACGTCCCATGTCCGCAATTAGGTAGCCGGCCCCATCATAAACTATGGTTATTGTTATGGCTATTGTTAGTATAAGTGTTATCGCTATCGTTATGGCTAAAATATATTAAAGGACTGAGGCGGAAAACGCTGAAATCAACTTTAAAATGGTGTCTGGCAGTGCCGCATGATTCGTGGAGAGAAAGAAGTTCAAGTTCCTACACAGTTTTATATTATTTTTTATAGAAAATAAGGAAACAATAAAGGTTGGAATACATTAAGCCAAATTTTTTTGGAAACCTAATTAACAACAGTGTGAATAGAAGGAGACCTTTGAATGTTATCCTTACTCAACTTTAATTTAATATATATTCTCGTCCTAAATTAAAAACAAATCAATTTTATATCCATTAATAATTGTCCTTTAAACAATTTACTTTCATTTAATCAAAACCAAATTGTTCAAGACATTTACCAACCAAAAACCCCACACAATTCCCCAATATATCCAAAGAAAAGCAAAAATAATCAGCCTTAAAATCGTTTACCCACACACTTTGGCTTACTTTTCACACTCAATCTGGGATCAATGCAATCGGTTTGATAATTAACGACAGCTGTGGCAAATTATCAATCGCTCTCCCATCGAGTCAGTAGAGTTTCACGATCGGTTTTTCATTTTTTTTCCTCTTTGATGGCAATTTGCAATCGGTTTTTGGGGCCAGTGACGAAACGGCAAGAGCAGTGGCGACCGACACCAACACACAATGGCGTTTAAAGTTATTAACGAAGCAATTATTAATAACAATTTCAATTGTTTGCCTTAGCGATGGCATTGATGGCTTAAAAGGCAGCAAAAAATAAAAAAGCTAGTCGTGAATCACGGTGCCGGGCCAATTTGCAGCAGTGGCAGTGGCAGTGGCAGAGGCAACAATTGCGCTCGTACATATATTAACAATTAATTAAATTACAGAAAAAATATGTATATGGGGAGAAGAAAGAAAACACGGCGCATAAATTCTGTCCAAACAGCGGCGGCTCTTTCCATTTTTCTCTTTCGCGCTGGCTGACATTTAAATGCGTTGCTAATAGCAAACAATTTCATTTATTTATTAGACGTTAGTTTCACTTTTCGAGCATTTCACTGGCGACATTAAAATTTCACACACGACGCGGCGGCCTGGACAAAACGCGAAAGTTGTCGCCGTCGCAGCTCCCAGGGTGTTGCCAAGGCATTTGTGTGTAAAATACATTTAACTACAGCCCCGCCATTTATGTTTATGGCAATTAAAAAACAAAAAAAAAAAGATACAGATGGTGAGATATGTGCATACGATGCCTGAGAATCATCACGGCTTAATCAGGCGAAAAGCTGAGTGGCTCCGCTGAATGGAATTGATTGAAATTTATGCCAAGTCGCGACGACAGTGACAACTGCAGAGATCTATGGCCCCGGGGGATGAGTTGCGATGATGCCAGATGAGATGAGATCAGTTCGGTTTGGATAACGACCAAAGACACTCCCTCACCTCATCAATTTCCAGCCCAGCTTTCGGCATGAAATCATCGTGGGTGAACAGGCAAAGCGACTTGGGCTGAGGCGTAAAAATATAGCAGATATTTCTTATTTATTTCGAGATTTTGTTTTTTTTTTTAAATACATTTATTTAAAGTTGAATTTTATCCCAAGTTTGTTGTCTAAGTCTTTAGCTTTCTTGTTCAAAATTTGGGCTGTTTCTTCTTCTTATTTTTAAACATTTTACTCAACACTTCAAATTAGAGGGTTTTCAAGCCTTCAGTTAATTTTAAAATATTTCCAGTTCATTTGCTTTTATTTGTTTTTCTAGCAGGTTCGTTGCCTAAGTCTTTTGAATACCAAAATAATTTGTTACAATTTTGTGCTATGGCTTTTGTTTCTGGATTTCTTCTTCAGCTTTTGGCTTTGACTCGTCACTCTCGACAATGATTTACATATTTCGAGTGCATGAGTACCTGGCAAGGCCATTGACAGCTTTGCGCAATCAGCTCGTTGCCTCGGCACTCCACCACCCCCCACACACGCAGAGACCCCTCCTACGTGCCAAGGCGGCAATTGCAGTTTGGGAGGAAACGTAAAATAACAAAAATATACAAATAAAACCAAAGAAAATAAAGCGCAAAAGTTGCGTAAAATTGTCAACTCGAACATGCTCAAGTTACGTAGTGTCACCCGCATATACATATATTGAGCCAAATGAGCAGTACTCTAGAGTGGGAATACGTAGCTATATCTTCTAGGAGAAATATACTATTTTAAAGTTTGCTACTTGAATATTTTTAGATTTTTTTTTAGTATCATGTATTATAAAATAAATTTTAAGCATTATTTTTGAATAAATTCAAATATTTAACAATATCTTTTGAGCTATAAATTCAATACTTGATAACATGTTGCAAGTTTTTGCAACTATAAAGTCAGGTTTAAAGGTCTGCAACTACATTTTTTTTATTGTTTATTTTTAAAATTTTTTTTTTCCTGATGATGGCTTCCTACTTCCTTGTGGCAACGCCAGGGTCTTATGTAAAAACGCGCGACCGCAATTGAAGTTGCAGTTGCAGTGGCAGTGGCAAGGAGAGGCTGCTGCTGGCTGCCAATGCCGCATGCATGCGTGCACCGAGCCACGCCCCCTCGCCCTAGCCAACAAATTGCTGCGGTTCATTGTGCAGAGTCGAGACTCAGCGGCAGACTAAGAGGTATTGGTATCGGTATCGTTATGGCTACGTATCTGGCGGCTCATATTGCCAAAGGTACTCGCACTCGTGTACTCGCATCGCTTCTTTTCCCTCAAAGTTTCGCATTGCAATTAGGCGAACACGGCGCTTCCGCATCTCTTGATGATAATTATGATTATGATGAGCTGCTGCTGGTCATGCATGGCTCTGACTGCGGCTCCTATCTGTGTGCAGACATTACGTTTTGGCCATTAGATGTTGGGCATGTGCTCGATCATCCCATTCCAAGCCCCAAAGCTGGCGCTTGGCACTTTTACTTTTCTTATTGTCAACAATTGTCTGAGTAGGAAAGCTGCAGAAAATAAAACTTTCCCAACATTACAGATTTGTCGCTGCTGCTACTGCTGTTGTTTATTTTTCCTACTCTTTCCCCCCAAACAAGCCGCAATTGTTGTCGCTTTTAATGTGGAGTCGCTGGCGGCTCCCCACAGATCATAAATTTTCTTTTAATTTCAGTTTCTGTATGTTCTGCAGCCTGTGATTAATTTACAAGATGTTTCCTTGTTAAGAGTCCATCTGAGTAAAAGTCTGCCTTTAATTTCTCATTATTTTTTTTTTTAAAGAGGAGAATTTAATAAATAAATAATTTTAATTAACAAGTAAATAAATTGGGAATTTCAGACAGCTTTGAAAAGGCCCTAATTTATTATATTTATTAGAAATTCCACACTTGAGGTACGTTTTTTTCTTCTTGCCAGCTTCAAGTTTGTTGCTTAAGTCTTCAGATTTTCTGTTTTTCTTTTGGCGACAACCCACCCCTTTTTTTCTCTCTCCCTGTTTTCTTGCCACGTGCAGCGACCTGCAAGTTGCTCAAGTTTCCTCCCCTTTCCCCCTGTCCCCCCTTATTGAGCTATGTGTGCCACATTTCAGTTTGCCCGAATGTTTGCTGACCCAAACAAACATCCGTTTCCTGGCGAATGCGCCCGCTGCCACTCCCTCGGCTCCGTTCGAATTTTGTCGCATATCCCACGAAACAATTAAGCACTTGACGCAAAGCTTACACAAAAAAATTACAAAAATAAAAGCTAAGACATAGACAAGAAGTGGAACTGGAACCCCACCAACTTGTCTGGCACCGGGAGCTGCGAGCTGGGAGCAGGGCCAGTTTTGCTGACAGCTGACGCGGCCTGGACGCCTTTTTATTAACGTGGGAACAAAATGCAAAACGCAGCCAAAAACGAAAAATAATACAAATTATAAAAAGCTGCTTTTGTTTCGAAGCCAGAACCGGAAATAAAAAAAGAAGAAGGCAACAATCAGCCGGAAAAAATGTATGCAAAAACAAAATAAAAATTAAATGTGAAAAAAGTAAAGAATCGCTTGCTCTTTTTTTTTTTAGGTGTGTCCCACACACACACACACACACACACACTTATTAAAAATGGGTGATGAAAGCACGAGCAACAACAACAACCAGAAAAAAGATGGAGAAGCAGCCGAGGCAGAGCAACAAGTGGGTTCCAAACGAGAACGAGAGAAAATTTGTTTGCTTTGGCAGCCAGAGTGCCGGAGTGCCGTTGGTGCGGTTTTTTATATATTTCAAAAATACCCTCAGTTAAGTGGGGCATATATACTATATAATACCTTATATAGGTTCAATATTTGGCTTGGTAACTTGAGGCCATTGAGGTGGGGAGGTTGTATTTGTTTATAAATTAATTTGAGGCGCCTTCGCTAGTTTTCCAAAATTATGCAAATGAAACCAAGTATAAAGAAAAAAAACACAGTTCCCACATGTCAAGGCAAAGCATTTAAGCATTTAATCGAGATAAGCGCCAAGACAAATGAATAATGGCCAAGATGATATGTGGGATAATTATGATGGCTTAGAAATAAATATAAACAAAGACTTGTAGTTAATGAAAGAATTTTTCGGTAATTTATATGAGAGAGGAAATAATTTCAAGGGTTTTTTTTTAATAATATGCTTAGAGGGTTTTCGTTAAAAACAAAAGATTAAGCTAAGAGAAGGTTTTTAAAAATGTTTGTTAAGAGAATATTTTTTAAATGCCATTTTTTTGAGGCGCACCTAGAATGGCATAGAAAATATATTTTTAAAGGTTTTTATTAATCGGATTTTGAGATGTCAACAAAGGTTTATTAAAAATAAGATATCAACAAACAAAAGGGTTTTTTAAGCTTCTATCTTTAAATTTCTGTTAAACATTCGGATGGACAGGGTATCCCTAGGTCGTTCTTTCCCCTCCATTTTCGCAGCATTTCTTTCTTGCTTTTCGTCTTTCGCTTGACACACTCACCTATATTCTGCGCCTGTGCCTGTGCCTGCGCCTTGGCCTGCGCCTGCGTTGTGGCAAGCGTCGACGCCAAAGCCAGCGCCAAAGCCAGCGCCAGCAAAGAGCGCGGCGTGCGGTGCATAGTTGCTCTCTAGCTCACACCTGTTTTACTTTAGTTTTTCGTATTAAATTAATTTATTTGAAATTTTTTCAATTCGGTTTTTCTTGCTTTTTGTTGGCACACTTTGAACTTCACTGGGTATGAGTTTCAGGTGGGTTGAACCACATAGAAAAAAAAGAAGCAGAGTGTACTGCACACGGGAATTTGTTGCACCGCAAAAACTTGAAAAAAAAGAATTACAATTTTCGTTTCAATTCGACGCGACGCGATATTCCGCTGCTCCGAACCGTTCGCTGGGAGCTCTGCAGGGCGACTGGAGTCACTCGAAGAGATCGCCTCGTGGGGTCTTTGCTTTTAACTCGACTTCTTTCACTTTTCGCTCGATCTCATCCGGTTTCTGGGATCTCACTCTTTCTTTTCTCTTGGCGGCAGAGCCGAACTTGAAGCCAAACCGTCGCCTTGTGCAGCTCGAAAGCAACTGAAAGTTAGCGGCGGCGCGTTGTGCGTCTTGTAAGCCGCCTCACCTGCCTCGACTGCTGCTGCCGCTGCTTCGCGGCCTCTGCCTCGGTCGACGCACTTGCTGTTGCTGCTGCGCTTTTGGCAAGTGCCAAGTGCGGCATGTACCCCCCTCCTTCCCTCCCGTATCACCCCCTCTCTCTATAGCCGCTCTCCCCTAAGCTAACAGCACTCAGGGCGAGTTGATCAATGGCCACCAATCGCGGTTCTTCATCATCTTCACCATGGCCAGAACGGTAATAACAACTAATACAGGTTATGCAACTGTAACGGAACACTCGACGAAAAAGCGACCAATATATAGGGGAGGTGTTTATCGGGTATGCGGCATCGGGTCAGCTGTGGAGGCTTTTATAATAAATTAATAAGTGGAAGAATTTATAAGCTGAAATGGCATTAGCTTTGCCAGACTTGCACTTGGTAGTGAAGCATAGTTTAATATAGAAACTACTTTGTTTATTGAATGTTTACGTCCTTGATTCTTGATCAGCATCAAAAACGGAATCGATCTAGGCCGTTTCCGGCAGAAAAATAACTTTTAAACATTTTATAAGGGGTTACGTCGTTGAATCTACAAAAAATTCAAAAAACCTTTTAATTTTTCAAATTTTCAGTCCCACATGCAGATTTCTTAACCCCGTTAAAACAATCATGAAACGCGTAATATGTACATATGTATAAACAGAATATACAATTCTGAATATATATGTTTGTGTCAATCTGTAAAGTCTCTCAAAAGCAGACTTATTTTAGTGTGCTTGCTTGAATTTTTTATATATGTCTTTAAAGTTGATCTTTCAATGAAATAAAAGTAACAATTATTGCACAAAATATTCCCTTTTCTATAAATATTTACCCCAATAAAAATTCCCAGTGTCTTGCTGTCCATCTCTGAGCTGGTAAGTGGACCAATTTGGAAAAGAATTCCTCTATTGGTACCTGGTCTTACCAGGCTTACCTGCTGCAGCTACTAGTGCTGAAGCTACTGCTGCTGCTGCTGGCGAGATGTGGACCTGGAACTGGACGCTATGGTGGATGTGAACGTTGCACAATGCCTTGACGGCGGCAGCGCATTTGCATGCCGCACGAACGGGGCGGAAAGTAAGCCAAATGGTCAGGAAACTGGCACAAAATCCAGATTCATGGATGCACTGCAGCATCTTTCCAGTGGCTCTCTTCTTTTTGTTGGATATTTCGCTATTTCGCTATTTCTCCCAAGTCCAGCAGCGGCCAACGCACATGTGACACATGTGGGCCAAATGCTAAATGCAAAATGGTCCAGACACATGCTAATGATCATCGTGAGCTGGCCAAGAGCTGGGAGGCTCGCAAGCTGGAGGCCAGAAACCCGATCGAACCAGGTGACATCGAATTGGGTTGCGAGCAAAGTGCAGTCGAGCGTTCCACACGATCTGGTAAAGAAATGGCCAGATGATGGACCGGTAGACCAGTGGACCAATGGCCAGAACTGACAGCATTGCCCCTGGCAATGAGCTTTGGACGATAGAAGCGACAACGGATTGATGGCAAGGTGTGCGGAGGTTTAGTGACAGAAAGATAGATAGATAGATAGATAGATAGATAGATAGTTAGATAGTTAGATAGTTAGATAGTTAGATAGTTAGATAGTTAGATAGTTAGATAGTTAGATAGTTAGATAGTTAGATAGTTAGATAGTTAGATAGTTAGATAGTTAGATAGTTAGATAGTTAGATAGTTAGATAGTTAGATAGTTAGATAGTTAGATAGTTAGATAGTTAGATAGTTAGATAGTTAGATAGATAGATAGTTAGATAGTTAGATAGTTAGATAGATAGATAGATAGATAGATATATAGATAGATAAATAGATAGATAGATAGAGGGAATAAATATAAAGATAGATACAAGGATGGATAACTAGATTGAGGAATGAGCGACTAAATGGTACATCAAAGTAGATAAATAAAAAGATATACCTAAGAACAGAAAGATGGATTAATAAATAGATTATCAAATATATAACTACATGAATATATAGAAAAATAAACATAAATAATTTGCTGCCTAAATTTTTTAAATAATTTTAAAATGCTCTGCATTACCCCTTTAATTAATTTAATTGTATTTCTATTTTTAAATTTATATATTTCCTAGTTTATTTAATTTGTTTTCTAAATGTATTCAACATATGTATATGTATTTCCATTTACTTTCCCAGACTCCCAGAAGCCGCCAACTGTCGCTGTTTTTGTGACCTTGAACGCCACCTTAAATTTTTTCGGTCATGTCAAAGCGTTGGGTTCACGGATTGATCCATGTTCGATCTTGCCAAACAACAAACACCTCGCCCCCCATCAGCTCCTTCGAGGGCTGTTAGCCAACAGCGAAAACAAGCAGTTGGCAGTTGGCTTGTGGCAACATTTAATTAGAAAATCGCTGGTGCAAACGGCTGGGAACGGGATCGGGAATGGAATTGGGGATGTGGATGTGGATGCTCGATGGGCTTGGTCATGAAGCTTCTTTGGCTACGTCTTGCCGCTCATTGTTACGCTTGCTTGGCCAGGTAGTGGGCTAGTGTAACTAGTAAAGGCACTGAGAAAAATCATTAATATTATCAGTTAACTATAGAAAGAAAATTATTGAAACTAAACGAGAAGGTAAATATTTTTATGTATTTTTTTTCCTTCATTCATTCATTTCCTAAACAGAAAATCCCCCTAAAACGTTATTTACTGTGCACCAAAGGCAGCCACATGGCCACGTGCTGGTGGCTCCATCCGTCTCCTCCTCCAAAACGACGCCCACCAGGTAACTAGTGACCAGTGTGGAGTGACCACAACAAGGAAATCAACTCGGCCAGGCAGGCGCACACGCAACAAGTTCGTAGGAAAAGCTGGGAAATGCAGGGAAAAGCTGGGCCCACTGCTGGGAGAATTTAGGACGCAGCCAAGCGGATCAAATTGCTGCATCTGAGGTTGCCTGCGATCCCGGGAAAGCACCCGATTCCATCCCCATCCCCATCCCCATTCCAGTCCCAAGTCCACACCACGCCATACCTCGCTTCATTTTCCATTTAGTGCTTTATTATTTTTAATTTTCAGCCCAGGTCCCGTCCCGAGATTAATGTTCTGAGTCGCTGTAGCCTACGGTTAGATTTGCCTTCCGGATTTATGTTTCCCTCCTCCCTGTTGGCCAGAGCCGGAGGCTTTTAACCCCCCCCCCCCCCCCCCCGGGAAAATCTTGTGCTCCAGTTCGAGGCAATTGCTTTCCCGTTTTTCTTTCAGGCCCAAAAAATCAATAAGAAACTAGTTCGGCGAGTCAAACTCTTCGATGATGAGCTTTTGATTATGACAAAACGAAGATTAATTCAAAATGATTTCCGATATTAATGAACTGCTGACCCAGTAAATCGTTTGCTTCGATGTGAAATAATGAAAAATAAAGTGGGATAAGCGATATTAAGGTCGACATTTGGGTTTGGTATTTAGCAGAAAAGAAAAGATAATGAATTGCGAGTAAAATTCGATATTAAGCTTAATTGGTTTATTCAAAAATGTTCTAAAATATTTCATTCTCATTTTATCATTTCCCTGAAAATTTTATATTCAAATATAGTTTAACTTCACAATATTAAATTCAAGATCTTCAAGCTAAGAAATGAAACAAAAATGTTTTTACTACATTTTATTTATTTTATTTATTAATATTGCAATTTAATTAAAAACTCTCAGCAATTATTCAGTAAAAATTCCTTTAAACAAAACCACAAATTGGAGGGAAACTCTCTTAATGTTTTCGTAATTTTTTTAGCAACAATTACGCATTGAATAACATCCGACTTGCCGACTTACCTCCTCCTCCCCTCTTGGCGGTTGCACATACTTATGATTGCGCAATCAGGCGCCCACAGAAAGTGATTGCAACGGGACTGGAGGGGGCGTGGTAGGTTGCGTTGGCCAACGCAAGGGTTAGGTTCTCCACCCTCTTGGGAGAGCCTTAGTAATAGTAAGAAAAATAAATAAAAAACGTAGACAAAAGCCCAGTGAAATGTCTGACATGAAACGAAAGTAAAACTCTTGTCTTTCGTGAGGCCTGTCTCGGAGGGAGGGGATAGGGGACAGAGGAGTCATAGGAGCGGAGCCAACCACCCACCACCAGATCCTACACTATACCTCCGAAGCTTCACCACCACCCAGTGGGCACTTGTGCCCCACTGACAAGTGGAGTGCTCTTTTGTTGCGCTTTTGATATTTGCAATCATTTCATTTTTGGACACTAATGACGGTGATGAATGCAATCGCTGCTGCCGTTGCCTGATGTCCAGAGCGGCGGGCGAGAGAATCCAGGGCTTACATAAGCCAGTGAGCCACCACTAGTGACTGTGTGACAGTGGCAACAATAAACATTGCAAAAACAGATAAAGAAAACCACCGAAAGGGGGGAAAAACAAAGCAATAGACGCTGGCAAAGAGAGAGCAGCTGCTGTGCACTTGAAATAATCCGAAAATGTGAAAAAAAACAATATATTTGAGATAAAGATTTATTTATAAATTTATGAAATATTTTAATTAGTTAAAAGTGTGGAAAAAATTCATTAAAAGCAGCTCAGGAAGTCGATTTTATATAAAACAAAAAATGATCAAAATAATTTAAAGCCCAAGAAATGTTACAAAAAAGAGACGATAAATGTTAAAAAATCATTTTTCATTTAAAAAGAATAAAGAGAATATACAAAAATATATATTTAATACCAGAATTTACCATAGTTATAGTACATATTTTATTTTCCATTTGAACAGTATTCAAACCCTAGAAATCTTAATCCAAAAAATAATATTAAATTTCAGAATTATAAAATTTTAGCAAAGAAACTCAAAGTCCCAATTAGAAAATATTCCTGCCAGTGTATTATCAGTTTTGAGCCTCCAACAACTAGATCAGGTCGCTCTGGACAGAGTTAGCGTTGGGGATTGTGTCACCCTAATGGAGCAACCGGAGCAGCTCATTTGGAGCAGAGGCTGAAAGGCTGAAGAAAAATGCCATCGAGATGACATGTTTCATCTGCCTTGGAAAACAATCATTTGTGGCATTAGCACACACACCGCTGGCTGATCTGCGCGACCCCTGTCGAGTCCCCCTCTCTCTCTCCCTCTGTCTCCCCACCTGCTGCTGGCCCTAATCAGTCCAAGCCGTCGCGAGTTCGTTGCCTGAGTCTTTCGATTCCACAGAGAGAGAGAGAGAGAGACCAAGAGAGAGATCGAGAAGACGAGAGGCAAATGACCGGAGAAATTTGCATTTAATTGCTTCTTTACTCCTCCACACTTAATAAGAGTTCAAACCTTTGCCATTTGCGTATTCTGGCCACGGAGAAGGCGCCCTTCCCCATCCTCCCGGGCGCCTTGCCAATTTGACAATTTTATTGATGGCCCAGCAGTTACGTGCCCATTGCCCATCGCACGCACCAGCCGCAATCCAACTTTCATTTTGATAATGATAATTTAATGAAGAAAGAGTTAAAGAGTACTAAAAGTCAGCCAAGAGATGGAATACCATCGGCAGGGAGATTTATTTGGATTCTTGTTAGCAAGAAGAAATTCCAAAAAAATGGTAGAATGCTTTAGCCATATTATTTATTTAATATTTAAATACATAAATATAAAGGAAATGCTTCTCATATATTTTCTAAGCTAAACTGCAATTTTTGCACATTTTTTTAGTTAAAATATATAAGAAAACATGCACTTAAAATATAAATAAAATATTTAAATAATTTAGACAAATACTTTTCTCAAACGCATAAATTTCACATTCATAAACCCATTAACAACATTATTATTATACACCTTTTTTCACAACTTTCGGCGAGTGCTTGTGCCGTATCAATTTCATTTAGAAATTCTCGAGATTCCTTTATGGCGGCACAACCCATTCAATGGCTATGTGGGTCTCCTCCCCCCTCGCCGTCTCCTTCCCCATCACCAATGAGCTTCACTTTCGATCCGGACAGGTGTCAAGTGCCCTTTGCTGGCATTGTAGAAGAAGTTGGAGTTGGACGCGGCAGTGACGCCTCGTTAGGCTGCTAAGCGGTGCCCATCAGCGCGGCAGGTGAGTTATTAGAGACCAAAGAACGAAAGCCTGGCCTTAGTCCAAGGCCCGGACCCGAACCCGAACCCCAAACATGGCTAACTGTTTGCTCAGTTGGCTGCCTGCCTGCCAGCCTGCCTGCCCGGCCAATTAACGCATTCCACAAGCCGAGTGTTTCTCTTCGAGAATTATGCAAATAAATTTCTTGGGACTCGCCTCCTCTGCCTGGTGGCTACTTATGATTATGGCTTTGCCGAAAAGTTTCTAAAACAAAAAAAGAAATACTGAAATTTCTGGGACTACCTACTGGCTGGCGTGTCTCTACGACTTTAACTGCTTATGATTCAGCGGGTCAATAGACGCCCAAAAATCAAAGTTACACTGGGAAATAAAATGGAAGAAGTTGAGGAAAAGTGCCTTATATTTTTAGGCCCTTAAGTTACATTTTGATTGCAAAAGAAACGTCATAGAAAAATGCATTTCTTTGTAACACAAGAAGTTAAAAATCTTTCAAAGTATTTTATGTACATATGTTTACTGGCAAAGTAATAATAAAAAATTGTATTTTTTTAATAAAAATTACTTTGCATTGATAACTTTGGAGTTACAGTTTAGTTTTAATAAATGATAAACAAACCAACACTTAATGTTTACTTTAGTGTTAGTTTTTGCAATATTGCAATGCTTATTCTTAAACGTTTTATTTATTTCTTTCTCTGCAGCACTGACCAAAAACAGAAAACGAAATCATCGCCACGGCAATTTCTGTGTCAATAATTTATTTTAGGAATCGGAATTGGAATTGGAATTGGAACTAAACGAGGTCGGGAGAAAGTTACTACTGCACAGAATCTGGCAGAATGGCGAAAAAAAAACAGCACTTGTCGCTGTTTGTTTGTTGCTAAATTTACTGAAATTATGATTAGCCGCGAGGATTGCGACTGCGACTGTTGTCAGCGAATCGAGCCGTGTGACGATTGGCCTGAAAGTGCACTGAGTGCAGCCGAAGATCCAGAGCTTGCATTTTCCATTTCCGCATCGCAACGCAGCAACCTGCCTGCCTGCCTGCCACTACCTGCCGCTTCGTGAAAGCCATTCGCTGAGATGTGCCACAAGGTCAGCCAGCTGACAATCGGGATGTGTCAATTGGCCAAAAATGAAAGAAACTTGGCTGGGAATGGGAAAAGCAGGCAAACAACAATGACAGCAAATAGCCAAGCAGCAGCAGCCGAGCTGCAATGCTGCTTATCGTTAGAAAAATCAATAAAAGGGAAAAATAAAAGACACGACGACGACACGGAGTTGAGGAAAACGAAGTTGGTTTGCCCTTTCTGGCAAATATTTGGGGGAAAGTTAACAGCAGCGGCAGCAGCCTGGGAAAAGTAAAGCCAAAGGATACTTTTCAGCCAGTAGCGAAAAGGCATGTTTTCTTTGGCTGAAATATAAGCTTAATTTTGCCATTCAAAGTGAATGATTTTATTATACCACGTTTACTACAAAACAGTTTGTGTCTTAAGTCTTTTGATTCGACCATGACTCATAGAAGCCATAATTTTAGGTAAGGAAACAGCTTTTTAAAAATAATATAATAATAAGAAAGGAAGCTAACTTCATTGTGAAAATTGTGCAATTTTTTGAGAGCGGGTGTCGTCTGTCTCCGCGCGCAATGCAGTTAATATAATTTACAGTCCCCGCCAAAACTGTCAGTGTTGATGACCCACAAATTATAAGAGAGGCTACAGATACAATACAGTAACAGAAATATATACATTAACCGAAAAAAAACCTCTTGACAAACGCGTGAGAACCCCGCGCAGCAGCGAAGTGGCTGTGAAAATTGGCCAAAAGCTAAATGCAAAGACTGCAGTCAAAATGGAAAACAAACAAAACAAAAACAAGAAAAAAAAAAAATGCTGCCAAGACAACCTTGTGACTTATGACACTGCAAGGTGTTAAATAAAGATGAAAATATGAAAGAAATAATATTAAACATTTTTTAAAGATAAAGAAAGAGGTAGTGATTGTAAGTGTTCAAGTCCTTTTAAGTTCTGACAGTTACAGATACAAATTTGATTCTAGCCAAAAAGATATATTAAAATGATCATAATCATATTATCACTAAAAAACCCAAGAAGAGAACCCTCCAAGTTTCTCACTTGGTAGAGAAAGTGCTCAGAAATCAAGAGCTGAGGTTTGACTTTGATGTGACCCGCCGGCTGCGTGAGATGCGAGCGGGGGATAAGGGCTGTTTTGTTGACAAGCCAGCCAAATGAGACACAGAAATCTAGTCTAGCCTGAAATTGGCTCATTTATGCTGCCTGCCTGCCGATGGTTATCATATCGCTGGAGCTATAGCTGAAGCTGGAAGCGCTTTGGCTTCTTTGATTGAACGCTTCCAGCCGCGGCTCTTGGCCATGTCTGTGTGCCAAATGTGCAGCCAAGAAAGTTTCATTCTCGCTGGCACTTTTTGTGTGCTATCAGCACACATGCATCTCAGGCAAAGTAGAAAAAAACAAAAAGGGTTTAAGAAACCGATTCGGCACATTCCCCGAATTGTTGCTCTGGCTTTCCTCCGACTGTAACTAAGTATCTTTTGTATATTTTTCCCCCCTCTGTCCCCTTGCCATTGACAAGTGTCACTCTCTCGGCCAAACGCCTGAAATTACTTAATAAAAGTGAAATTATTCGTATCTCGCCTCCTCTGCTGAACAAGAAACAAGTTTTATGAGCCACAACACAACTCTTTTTAAGCCCAGGCTATAGTAATTTCTATGCAGAAAACGAGAGTGAAATTTGTAGTTAAACCAAGTCCACAAATGGAGGAAATGGTGGGGGTTTGTTTGTTTGTTCAAAGATTCGGAGTAATTAGTTGGCTTAGTGCTTCACTTGGCATTCATCTGCGACTTCTACTTCATGGCTTCCACGGCAAGTTTGTGGCCTAAGTCTTTCGTTTTTCTGGCAGTTTGGTCGTAGGAAATGAATAAACACAAGTAGCAAATGGATACAAGTTTATAAATTATAAAAATCCATTCAGATTGGTTTGAAATATTCTGTTCCTATAATATTTCAGTACAATTTTCATTTACTTTCTTTCAAGAAACCTAATATTCCCCCTTTTTTTGTTTTCTTATTTTTTTGGCGGAAGGTTTGACTTTTAGGGCTACTGAAAAGAGGTCAACGGAAGACACTGTGGAATTTTTGTTTTGTTTTTGAGGAGGATTCGGGGTAACTTTCACTCTGCACAAACGCGTCGCGACAGGGAAATGGAAATTTATTAGCGAATTATGATTTCTGTGCACACAAAACCTCGGCCCAACTTGGCCCGAATGCGTTGACCGTTGAGCAGGCCAGAAATATTTGAAGAGAGTGAGAAATATATGTTGACAAACATAAACAACAAACTAAAATTATACAAAAAATGTTATAAGAATTGTATATAAATAAATGCCCTGCGATTTTGTTACATTAAATTAATCAAATTAATCTTTCTGATCCATATAGTACTTTTTTCCAGTGCTTGGTCATCAACAATTGCTGCAAATGAACTCTGAGCAATTCAGGGCAGGCCAAGGAACGTGACTGAGAAGCCGAGCGGCCTTAGCCAGAATCGAGGAGCGGATGAAAGAAAGTTGCTGCATATTTTTTCCCCACTTGATAGTACACCCCTCTCCGACCCTGAGGAATGAAATGAAAACGAAGACAACAACAACAACAACTGTGCAAATACGCGGCCCAACACAATTTTCTCGAATTTCTTGCGACAGGTTTTTTTGGGGGGCAAAAAAAAAAAAATATTTGCTTAACAATTTCTACTGAAACAAATAAATAAACTCTGGGCTCCGCTCGGCTCGACTGGCTGTCCCCCCGACAATAATGCACATTAATTGTTGCGATGAATGATGATGAAACTTGGAACAGAGCGGGGCCATTGTCTACGGAGGCTGTGTACATCGGACGGCGAACTGAGGCGATGCTGCAATCGATGTCACCCACGTAAATGGAGTCATAAAGAAGCCACAGGTCCACCGAGGATGACTCAAAAGAAAGTGAAATTTTGGGAGGAGAAAAACACAGGAAAAAAACGAAAAAAACTAAAAAAAAAAAACTAAAGAAATAACCAAAAAAAAAGACACCGAAAACTTGCTGAAAAAAAAACAAAAACAAAAACAAGAAACCAAAAACTCAGGCATGAAAAGAAATTGTGCGATGACAAGAAGCGAAAGTGAAATGCTTTCGCGGCCATTGATGATTCAATCTGCCACGCCCTCCTCGGTTGACCACTGGCCAACGCCTCCCCTTAACTTGGCTTGTGAATCAGTTAACACCCGAAAAATGCGAAAGTTTTCGGTCAGCGTGTTATCAATCCGAAGCGAGGCAGGCAGGCAAACACCCAGAAATATTTCTCATACATAAAACCATCATAAAGCCCCGGCAGAAGATATATACCCGGGGGTATTTTACAATTCCGATGAGGGCCCAGCGATAAGCAACTTGATTGCATAAGTCTTGGCTGCGATTCGGATTCGGAATTGGAGATCAAAAGATTTTAAGATGTTGTTTTGTGATGATTTTGGATAACCGAGATGTGATTGTTCAGAGATTTTTGAGCTGAAAGTTTGCTCGAAGAAGCTTAGGCAATGAATTTTATTGGAGTTACTCTACGAAGCCGCTTTTGTTTGTTGCTAAATAGTTTTTAAAGTTGGTATATTCCCAAAGAATCTATAATAATAATTATATATATATTTTCTATATATTTTCTTCTGGATTCTTTCAGATTTTCTAAAATCCCCAAACTCAGGTCTAAATCACAGCTAGCTGGACTTTGCTGGCTTGGCCTCCCGTGCAGGAGAGTTTGGCTTTTTTACAGGTTTAGTTTCTGCTATTGGCCTCGTGTGCATTGATTGGCTAACAGTCTCCCAGTCAAGCGGATTCGAATTGGGATTGAGATTGGCACTAGGATCGGTAAAGACGGCTTGCCAGGCACGTCGTCGTCGAAAAGGCTGCGCATTTAAGTCGACGCCAGGCGCAGTCATGGCCATGGGCGGCCGAATGGCCAAGCCAAGCTGTCAGTTGCCAATTTCCAACTGTTGTTGTCGCCGCCAGCAGCGGATGGATTGCATTTCCATAGGCCAAACGGCACACAAAATTAAAATAAGCCGTTAAGATGCGACGATGCGATGGCCAACGGGCCGAGATAGCCAAGTTAATATCAGTTTGCAGTTTGCAGTTTGATGCCACATTAACCCCGATGTCTATTATGCTTTAATATACCTAATATACCTATTATAAATATTTAAATTATCGATTTGGGCTACAAATATAAATTGAAACCTAGAAAAGTATTCATTTAGAAAATATTTATAGATTTTAAGGTAGCAGAGTTTTTCCTTTTACTCTAATGGCCAAAGGTCAGAAGTCTCACGCATTTCAGGTCTCAATCGCACTTCAACTTCAGTCTCAACATCATCTCTAGCTACACGCTGTGGATTTGTGTGTTAATGGGTCTCAATCCGAGATGACTGCGTTTTCGCCTGCGTGCTCATTACGCTCGATAAATGCGAACGGCCTCGGAGCGTACTGATTCCATTCGATTCATGGCGAAGAAAGCGTTCCGCCGAATGCCGAAATCCATAAAAGGGCCACAAGAAACAAACAAACCTGCCAGAGCCCGCCATCCAAATGGATATCTTTGAGGTCAACAATTGGAGTGCGTGGCCAATGAGCAGCCAGGCAGGGCAACCACTAGCTCTGGCTGTCTGTGTCTTCCCGGATTCAATTAAGTTCTCCAGGTGCGTGTGGTGGGTGCCGCCAGGTATGCGCATTATTAATTTGTCAAAAATGCAAATGCTTTTGCCAAAAAAATTTACAACTGCTGTCACAGACTTTGATACTGAGAGAAATAAGTATGCAGATGGATGGATCAGCGAACACAGTGTAAATAAATAATACCTCAAAAGGGCAGAAATTTTATGCAAATACAATTCTTCTTATTTTCCAACTAAAGACCAAGAATGCCTTCATCTTCTCTTCATCAAAAGAAGGAAATATTATTTATTTATTATTTTACTTAACGTCTCTAGACACAATTATTTTATTCGTACTGTATCACCGCATAAAATTATTTTTTAAAATATTGTTCATAGATATAATTTATGTGTTGTCTGCAGTGTAGTCAAGAAATAAAGCCCCAAGAGCAAGGAATTGACAGATGTCCGTTCAAAAGTCGAAGTCGGGCTTAAATTTAAAGTGCAACGCATCAAACGGAGAGACCAAGACCCAAGTCCAGCTTAAATCCAAAGACCAAGACGTTTTGGGAGTGTCGCCCGAGGGGACTCGCCTCGAATTCCACCGCGTAGACAATTCCACAGCAGAAAGAGCCAGAAGAAAGAGCCAGCAGAAGGAGGAGAAATGCTTACATAATCTCGCCAACTGGCATTAGTTATTTATGCGAATTATCGTGCGTGTTGCATGACCAAATAAATGTGAAAAGATTTGGTAGACAGAACAAGTGAGCTGAAGCTGAATTCAAAGGAAATCAAACTCTGTATACCCTTGTATTTTAATTTTATCGACCGAAAAGTCAAAAAAGAGATAATATTAATTTGACCAGCTTTTCTGTGTTAGTTTTGGCATTTTTGGGAAATTAAGAAAATATATTAGAAAGAGTGTTTTACTGCAAACTTCTGATTAAAATTAAAACATATTTTGTTTATCAAAAATCTGGTTTCCATTTAGATAAAATCTGAAATTCGCCGTCAAACAATTTTTGAAAAGTGGCGCGTTAGCCAACATTTAATAGTTATTAAGGCGCTACCTGGTGGTCTTTTCCGGAAACTTAGCCCGCCTAAGTTAGCTTTAGCACGACTAGCAGCATTGGATGCTCGAGACTCAAAACATGGGCAGCACTAAAGGCTGCAACCAAAATTGCCAGACTTTTCAGACTCGAGCTGTTAAATATTAATTATTAAAATTAACTAAATAAATGTTAACAATTTGTTTTAAAATAAAAAGTCGATTTAAAAAAAAAAACGTTTTTGGTGCCATATAAACAAAATAATGGGTGTCCATTTTTTTAAGCTTTTCACAAACCTTAAATTGTAAAGTAAATTGGGTATTTATTTTATTGCCGATTTGGATGATTTATCGAAATAAAGAAGAATAGGATTAGTTCGTGGCTAATTAATTTAAATGAATTAAAAAATGACTAACAAATAATATACTATTCTTATATAGGTTAAGAATATTTTAGTAATAATAAAAGATATCGATTTTAATTAAACATTTACGTTCTTACACACTCTATATTTTTCAGCCAATATTATAGCTTTTTGTGTTTATTAAAAAATTTGTAAAACCTTTAAAAACAATCAATATAAGTAATACAAATAATAGAAACTGCAGAATGAAAATTAAAATAAGCTATTTTGGAAGCTAAAAGCTAGTTAGAAATTTCTGAATTAGATAAGCTGGCAACACTGGTGGCGAGTCCTTTAAGCCAAAGGATGCTTCGAGTTTTGCGCAGTTTACGTGCGGTTTTCGGAGCAAAAGGACGCAGTAGCGGAAAAAGCAGCAGCAGCAGTAGAAACAGCGGCCGTCAAAAAAAACACAGCCTCAAAAAAAATCAAAACACCTAAAAAGAATATAGGATAGAGAGGAGTGTTGTGAGTCCTTTGAGTCCTATTTACCGTTCCCTACCCCGCCACATCCTGCAGCGCTTTTTCCACCGTTTCCCTAAAAAATTAACCCAACAATTTGGCGCCTTTTTCTGGGGCGTTTCTTGGATTTTACTCGAGCTGTTCTCCCGGTTTCTCTCAGTGTTTCTGTCGGGGTTTCTATGCTGTTTTTTTTTACATTCATCTTTTTTTTGCAGTGAACATACAAAAACGTCTTAAACACAAAATAAACAAACTGTCTTGGTGATATCGAAGACACTCGCAGCTAAAAGTGAGTGAAAAATATAAAAAAATAAAAACAAAAAAATTGTTGTTTTAAGAGGCGAGTGTGCCGAAGTTTTGGGCTCTGCAAGGACCCTTGGATTACCTTGCGGGGCGAATCAGGATTTGCTTTAGGATTTGGAAACGTAGGAGCACCGGTGAGTGTCCATAAAAAACCCTAAACAAATAGAAAATGAGCTTAAAATAAATATAACTAACACAAGCTTTAACACCTTAAAAATGTCTTTGTTTTACTTTATGAAATTTAAAAGTTAAATCATTAATAATTTAATAACCCAATATTTAATATAATTTTTGGAACCAATGTGTATTCAGTGGAAATACTTTTAGTTAAAAATATTGTCGAATATATGTACATGACATATTCTATTTATTTAATTATTTTAGTCATTTTTGTATTTCTTTAAAATTTCTTCTTTTTATTGTATATTGTATGTCATTTTTGTATTTCTTTAAAATTTCTTCTTTTTATTGTATATTGTATGTATTTATTTCTTGCGGTTTTATGTTGCGAAAAAAACCTTGATTTAATTCTTGAACAATTGAAAGAGTTTACATATTTTCACTAGAAAGTAAATACAAATTCTAGGAGATTAATAAATTCAATTCAATAAAAAAAAACAATGTGAGAAGTGATTTAATGAAATTTTGATAAGTTACATTTGTTCACTAACAAGCACAAGGTTTTGGACTAAAAGTTAGCAATTTTTATTCAATTAAAAGAAATGAAATGCAGATTTCATTAAATATTTACTATATATATATTTAAAATGTTTGTTTTTGGCCATAAATATAATTAAATAAATATATTTAGGGCCAAATTATGAGAAACCTTAAAATTTAAATTAATTTAATTTTCCTTAATACAAAAGTGCATTTTTTAAATACAAACAATGATTCAAAAATTAGGAATACATTATAAATCGCAATCCTTATTAATATACTTCCCGGAATCGCTTTTACCAAATTTGCAATTTTTTGTATTTATCAAAAACCAATACCTGGAAACCTTCCTAGAATTTCCTTTATTTTCTACTCTTTTCCTTGAAGTGTATTTGTGTATTTATAGATTTCCCTGCCATATCATTTCGGTCTGCCATTATCAGCGCCTTTATTGCGCTTCCGCTTTTATGTGGCGTCGATTCGTTGGTATTTGTATTTCCCTTCGCCGCAAACTTTTCCCTTTTCCGTTGCGCTCTTTGATGTTTTATTTTGCTTTTGTGTTTTTTTTTTATTTTCAACAATAGTTGGCAAATGAAGGGTCAAGAGAGAGACTAAGCGATGATAAGCAACTTGTTACGATGACCACGATGATGATGAGCGAATTGGGAGCCTGCTCCTGCGGTTTTTGGCCCATTTTCTAGGGCTCAGAACGACCTTTTTTCCCACACACACACACACATACACACACATCGAGTGGGCCAGAAATCGAATCATTTTGTGAGGCTTTATATTTAATTTGCATGCTTTTTGGCCACTGCCAAGGGTTCAAAAAGGAGCGCTCATCCCTCATCCTTAGTCCTGGGAGCTGCATACTTCGGTTTCGAAAGTTGACTAAATTAAATAAAAGGGAAAAGGGGCAACAGTTTTGCGGTTGAAAGATGGAGAGTCCTGAATCCCTTAGTCTATGCTCTCGCGAGAACTGTGAAATCTGTGCCTGGCGAAGAACTAACAGGGGAAATGCGACTCTCTGGAGGAAAACTCTTGGGAAATGTTCAATAAAAACTGCTGTTCAAGGACAGGATTTCTCTGTTTTCCGCTCTATATTTTTTTTGTATATTTTATTTCTGCCATTTGCCTTGATTATTATCTTTTCATGTTCCTTTGTTTTCCCTTATTTCTCCTTTCTTTTCCCTTTTTATTACACTTGCCCCTCCCGAGTTGCTTCATTAGTTTCATTGTTTTAAATTTCCATTTTTATTCCGAAGCACAGATCGAAGGAGCAGCTGCTGTCCTCCGCCAGGATACAAGCCATTAAAGCGTGAACAAATAATAATAATAAAAGCAGGAACACAGCCATAAGGACTCAGTAGGAAATGGCTGCAGTAGCAGCAGCGGCAGTGGCAGTAGCAACTGCAACAGTGCGGCACAAATGAATGCAACCTGCCACAGCTGCGGCGCCAGCTGCTCGAGATTCCAACGATGCTGATGAGGATGCTGCTGGGGCAGACGATGACGATGCTGCTGCCGATGCCCAGTGCCAACCACAAAGGATTCAACTAAGTGCCAAAGCCCACACAGGGGACCTACTCGACAGGAGCGAAACGCAACAGGAGCCACTGCACCTGAGACAGACGACAGTAGCCAGTAGGACACTGCTCTTTGCTCCCTCTCTTTCAGCAGAATCAAAACTATATATAAACTAATAAATCCTCCGGATATCCTTTATCAATCCCTTAAGAGGGGCACTCAAAATGAACGCCTTTTGGCTGCTGTTCCTGCTGGCCAACGGCGGCTGGGCAGCTCCTGCCGCCGCAGGCGGAAGCCATCGCCAGCATCACCACCTGGAGATTGGTGTGCAGGGTGATATGCCCACCTTGGTGGATGCTCCACTGGATAGTGCCACCGAAGTAGCGGCATCAGCTTCCCCAGGATTCGAGCTCAGAATCAGTAAGACTTCAGCAAGCAGCTCACCGAGGCCCACCGCCGAAGGGATTAGCAGAGCCACTAGCAGCTTACCAGAGAGCAGCACGGAAAGGATGAAGATCCCAGAGAGCAACAGTGAGAGGATCACAACCCATGAGATCAATACTCCTCAGAGTAGCACTGAGAGGAGCTACTCTGTAAGAAGCAGCACCGAAAGGAGCCCTACAGAGCGGACCCTGCCCGAGACGAGCTCAGAAAGGATCTTTCCCGAGGGAAGCACCACTGAAGGAAGCATCAGTACTCTAAGGACCAAGGGTTCAACAAGCAGCACCTCTCCTATGAGTACTCCTAAGCCACCGGCCGCCACGAGCAATGCCACCATAGTAACCACCACTCAAAGGGCCATACCCGTGGCCCAGACAGACCTCCCAGCGATGCTGCTGCTCGATCTGGAGCACACGGCTGCTCCTCCCCCTCTTGACAGTGGACACGATGGCCTGAAGCTCACCCGCAAGAAGCAGCTGCAGCAGCAGCACTTCCCCTCAGGCACCACCACCACCACCACCACCACGGCGGTGCCCAGCAATCTGGAGATGGAAATGGAGCGCATTCCCACCACAAGCACCACCAAGGCGCCGCACAGCCACCACAGCAGCTACCTGGGACCCATTTTCATGGGGGAGAAGACCTTCAGCGTGGTGCATCCGTTAAAGAAGCCACAGCCGGCGAGCAGGAGCCATCAGCATGTGGCCTCCATTGAGAGTCAGCTGAAGAACGGTCAGCTGGTGGAGATTCTGGCTCCGACGGCTTTGCTAGAGCAGCAGGCAGCCCTCGAGACGAGCACGGCAACTCCGGCAGTGGAAAGGGGACAGGGACAGGGACAAGGATCAAGTGGAGCAGCTGAAGCCAGTTCGGTGTCCACAACGGTGTTCCAGGTGCCCGAGCTGCAGACCAGCACCACTCGCCTGCCCACCAGCGGGGAGCGCACAGAGTCCAAGATCTCTGACATACAGATCGAGGTCTACGACTCCACAGTGGACTCTATTGTGGCCTCGACAAACTTCCGTGACAGCGAGGGCTTCTATCCGCCACCAGCGCCGCCTTTAGAGGTGGCCACCTCTCGACCAGAGTCAGCGCAAACCCGACAGGAGCTGCCCCAGGAAAGGTTCACCCAATATGTGATCGATCGAGCAGATGTCTCTACCCAGCCGGCATCTGGAGGAGGCGCAAGCGGGGGCTTGGCTTCCCCGCTGGGTCAGCCGGAGCCGGCGGCCATCGAGATCCACATAAATGTGTCCGAGGCCTTCGGTAGCGAAAGTGAGGACTTAGAGTTCTCCTACAGGCAGCCCGAGAAGCCTAGCAAGCTGAGCGACGAGATCCTGGTGGTGGAGATCATCGATAGCGGGGCGGACAATAGCAGTCAGGAATCGGGTGGAGGATCCACCTCCTCCTCCTCTTCGTCCGGTTCCTCTGATCCGATTTTTACCTTCCGCAACTCGGATGCAGTGGCTGGTGTCCCGCCAGCGGTGCGTCCGCCGCAGCAGTCCTCCGTCCAGGACGCAGACGAGCTGTTCATGGCCGATCTAAAGGATCTCAAGGAGGGTGGTGGATCGGTGCCGCGGCCACCGCCACCCCCGCCGCCGCCGCCGCTGCCCAGAAAGCCGAGCATCGATCGCGACTCGGACACAATTTTCTACATCTCCAACACCGAGGTCAAGGTGGGTGAGAGCCTGCCCACCATGAGCCCCAACGGTGGTGGTGACCAGCAGCGCAAGTTCCAGCTGGAGAACCAGTTCTTCCCCGCCAGCTACGTGATGGATCAGTCGCAGAGATCCTCATCAGCGGCAGCTTCGACGCAGGAGGAGGACATTATCTTGTCGCCGCACCACAGCTCCGATTCCCTGAAGATTTACCGCTCGGATGATGGCGCCCCGCCGCTGGACGTCACCTATGTGGGCGAGTCGGTCATCGAGGTGGAGCAGCAGCCGGCTCTGAGCTGGAGCAGCAGTAGCTCTTCCACGTCGCCACCTCAGCAGCAGCAGCAACAGCAGCAGCAGGATATTGTGATCCAGCCCGCAGTGCTTCCAGATCTGGCTATCGGCGTGCCCGTAATTGGGGAGCTGCCGCCCCAGATCGAGCTCAAGGAGATCGACTATATGCCCGGCGAACTGGGCATGGGTGTCTATGAGAACGATATCCAGGGCAACAGTATCGACAGCGAACCGGATGTGATCGAGAGCTCCATTCAGTATGGCGGTGATCTGATTGATGACGGTGCTGGCGGGGGCTTTGATGGCGTCGAGGGTTCCTATCCCTTCGAGAGTGCCGCCCACCGACAGCAGCAGCAGCAGCAGATGGGCTCTGGGCTGAGTCATCTGCCCAGCCGCCACTCGGCCAGTCATTTGCATCGAGAGCAGCTGCCGGTGGCCGAAATGGTGAATGCCACGCTTCTCCAAAGGCTGGACTCGGGCTCCGGTTCCGGTTCCGGTTCTGGCTTGGGTCCGGGTTCGGGCTCTGCCTCGGCCATGGCCCCGCTTCTGGCTAGTGGCAGATCCTCGAATGCCACAGCTTTGTCAGAGGAACCACAACTGGCTGACTATGATGGTGAGTTGCCGGGGAAAACTTTTTCTTCCAGAAATCCTTTTTGATATGTTGCCTTGCAGGTTTCTTCAATCTGTTTGCCGTGTCCATGGGCCTGATTATAGTCATCCTGCCTTCGGCTCTGCTGGTGTCCATGTATTGCGCCATCAAGTGAGTATTATTCTTATGTATTATATATATTTTAAGCGCTTCTTAGGGGCGTTCTCTTGGCGAACTTTAAAAGTAGTTGGTTGTACACCTAATCCTTATGATAGTTATCGAACCCAGCGCCTCTTTATTAGAAGCAAGAAATCGTAGAAATCCGAAATCCTAGGTCCTGGTCCCTGGCTAATTGGTTACGCCTCGTGTGGCGCTTAATCAGCTTAGACGTCGGCCATGTTCCACACAAATCAAAAATAATTGCGGGAAATTGCCAGGCCAGCAGCCAGCAGCCAGGATGCCTGCCACACAAAAGGACGGCAAAAAGAAAAGGAGAGGGAGTCAAGAGAGAGGATGAGCCACCTTTAAGTAGAAGCCAGTAGAATCCACCCTGGCAGCCGCAACCCTTCTTCAAGCAAGGATTTCAGGGATGCTGTTACTTTTTTGGGGGATACAATGTGTTGCCTACTTTTCAGGGCAGCCCAACCCACGCATGACATTCCACAGAATGCACTCAATCTAAAGCAATTTGCCGCCACCACCTGACCTCCAACTCCCTTTCTCCCTCCCCTTGCCGCCCACCTCCTTTCCCCCATTCGCTGGCAGGGCGTGGCAAATCGCATTTATCAGCCTCATTCGTGGCATTTTATTTCTCATTCGCATTCGGCGGTGGCGGCGGCGACAAAGAGACAGTCGAGACAGGGCCGGAATAGCAACAAAACATTGACAAATCTGTGACGGAGTCACAGGGGGGGATGAGTGGAAGAAGGAGGCGGTGTGGAGGCAATAGCAGGTCCTTGGGTGAGGGAGCACATCCTTTATCGCCCGCAGTCTCTGGCCCATACATAAATCTTGGCCACGCCAACGAATTTCGCTGAAAGCTGATGGGGCAAAGCTGCTACGGGTGCTACAGAAAAGGATATACATAGATATACATATATAAACATATATATATATACAAGTACATAACAACAAAAAAGGAGACTTAACTCCTTCACAACTTGAAGTTGTTTCGTTTCCTTTCTAAACTATTTGGTTTCCTTTTTTAAAAGGTAATTTCTCCAAAGAACTTTTTGCATTCAATTCTCTCAGTGTACTCACATACTCGCTAGGCACTAAATGCCAAACAAAATGAAAGAAGATAGCATTGCCATCAGGCAGCAGGATGAAGTGAAGTCTAAGAGGGACCTCGCGACGTCTGCCAAGGAAACCAGAAGGCGCAACAAATCAAGGCGGCCGGAAAACGGAAGTCACATTCCCCTCATTCCCTTGCCCATTCACATTCACATCTTTGGATGATGTAGATGCCAGGCAGCTAACAAGGCAGCTGTTTTAAGAAGGTGATCCCTGGTCCCAAAACCAGGACAGGAGGCCGCCGGAAAAACGCATAAAACGGAAAATGGCAACCGCAAACGTTGCCACCACGCACAGAGTCAAAATAAAAAAAAAAAAATGGGGAAACACACAATTTATTTGCCTTATTCTTCGTCCCTTCGGCTGGCCAGGACACTGGGCGCGTGTGTGCCAGAGCATAGGCGAGAGTGTCTGGAAGGAAATTGCACAATAAACTCTTGAGACGAGAAATTAGTTGTGCGTGTGGCTCGTTTCGGCGGCTTCCCAACTCGAAATTTGTTGAGTGCCAATAGCATTACGAGAGTTACGACACAGGATACAGGACGCAGGTCGCACGACGCAGGAGGCAGGAGGCAGATTGGCAGGAGAAAGCCCTGGCAACGACTATGCCTCGCGAGTGGCGACCAACTTTCCCATGGAAATGTTTAATATTTATGGCGCAAAATTCATTGTAATTTCCATTGTTGGCGGGTTGGGGGCAGGGGCAGATACTTGAGAGGCAAACATTATTCTTATGGCCCAGACCCATAAGGGAAACAGCGACATTCCGGTAGAAAAAATTTAAAATGAAGCCAGGCGATTTCCTAGAAAATCATTTGTTATGTTTTCCCTCGAATTTCTAATCTAAAAAAATATTTGATAATAAAAATGCTAGCTAAATGTTAATAATCAACAAATTCAATTATTTTACCATGGAAATTAATATATTTAAAAAAGTTCTTGCCTACTTTTCTTTTGAGGATATCAAAACCTTAACCACTTCATTCAATTTCTCAGTTTTCATTCAGAAACCCATCAAATTGATTGAATAGATTGAAATTAATCGAATTGAGCTCACTTAAGGTGCACACACCCACATTGCTCCTCGTAACCATAACTTTAGAAACTGAGGGCATCGTCTGGGTAATTGCAGTCAGCCGCAAGTAGGCAACAAAATGTTAATTTGAGTCGCGGCATCATTAGAAATGCATTGGATTTTGAAACTCTGGGCGGGCTGTGTGAGGAGCCTGGGCAAGCTCTCTGGAGCTCAGCTCGACTGCTTAGCAACTTTGGCACCTACAGCAGCCACAGCCTCGACTCAGGCTCCGCGAGAGTCTCGTGTTTTCACTTACACTGCGGGAAATTATCAACAAAGTATTAGATTTATTGTTAAAAAGACAAAGATTTTTAATCTTTTACAAAAAGAAAAGAAAATCTTTTAAATAAGACATTACAAGTTTTATTTATTTTGAACTTTAATGCTGCTTTTTTGATAGATAACTGTGATACCTTTACACATTTTTTACCAGTGTCCTTCTTTCTATTCCCCCTTGCAGGTATGTCCTGAACAAAAACTCAATGGCGGGCGCAGGTGGCGCCCCAGGCGACGACAGCGAGCAGGGCCAGGACTCTGCCAAGCATGAGGTAAGTTCGCTGTTCGAAAAGGATGAATGAGACAACATCCCTCTAAAGCCACTACCCCAACTACCCTCCCCCTCCCCTGCAACACCTGACCTAAGCTAACCCACCCACCGCCACCCCCCTTGTGCGTCGCCTTCGCCTGATGAAAACTGTGAAAATTGTGAAAATTTAAAAGCAAGCTCGCTGAATGCACTTTGTGCTGCTGCTCCCTAGATTAAATTAAACAATTTCCTTCCTTTTTCTATATATTAATATCAATTAACTGGGAATATGTGTATTGAAGTATATATGCATCTTTTTCGGAAGATGCTTCCAAGACCTCCTGCAACATGCGCTTCTCAGGGACTTTTTTGTTTTCAGAAAATAAAATAAAATAAAATAAAAAAAATAAAAAAAAAAATACAAATTAAATACATTTTTAAAGAAGTACAAAAAATACAGAAAATGTACATTGGAGTCAACTTTGGCAAGCTGGAATTTTCACATCCTTGCCGGTTGATCAGAACTTTTCCAAAAATTGATTAATTTTAGTTTGGAAAGTTTTTCTGTCTTAGCTTTTTCGATTTTTTTTTAATTTGAAGGATTAACCGCTTAAAAGTTTTTTGAATATATTAAAAAATTTAATGCTCGTCCTAGATCGTCCTAGATGACTCCTTCGCGGCTTTGAAAGCTTTTTCAGGATCTAAAAATTAACTTCAAACTATAAACAAGTTTTTAAAGTGCATAAAATAAAAAAAAACAAATTCCGTTCTTCAGTTAATCCTAAGGTTAAAGTTCGGGTTAAACTTGGCGTTACTTGTGTGAGATATGAGTCCTTTGCAGTTAAAATGCACATCCCCACGCCATTTGAATCGCAAGTTGAGTTGACATTTAAATGAATTCCCTTTTGCCGGTAATGAAATTTCTGTGCCAGAGTGTTTGTGCTGCGTGTGCCTGAATGAGTGTGTGCGAGATGCATTCCTTTTTTTTTAGAATACTGAACACAAGACTCTCTCCCCCGCCCGTTTCTTGCAGTCCTCTGCCTCTGCCGCCTCCTCCTCCTCCCCGTTCTCATCGTCATCTGGCGCTGCATTTGCATCCGCCAGCGCCACAACCACCACCACCGCCACGTCAACGGGCTGTCCGCGAAGGCATCCACAGCCAGTAGACCCACCTACCCAGCGCCCACAGCCCGCAGCCACGGGAGCAGCTCCCCTCGGCAGTCAAGGCCGCTTTCTGGAGTGCCTCCAGTTTCGATTCAGTGGCGAGCCAGAGGATGGAGGCCAGAGTGGGGCTGGGGTTGGTGATGGCGAGGTGGTGCCCAGTGGCTCCGTCACCAAGATGACGCTCAAAGATAATCATCTGATTGTTGTCACCGAGGAGCGCCACGTAAGTTCGTTAGTCATCCGATCGGGCTGAGGGCCAATGTCCAAGGTCCTTGGATGTGTCCTCGTCCCTTGTCTCCCTCTCCCCTCTCTCTCTCTCTCTGTGTGACTCTTCACTCGTCAGGATGTCGCCTGGTTGTTGTCGTAGTTTGGTGCCTGTCCATCCTTCTCATCATCCTAATCTCTGCCTGGTTTCGCCTCTGTCTCTGTCCTGTCTCTGTGTATCTGTGCATCATATTCTGCCTGGGGTTCTATTTTGTGGAAACTGCATCCGGAAAATGTTGTTTGTGTGATTTATAGCAATTAAAACTTGCCCTAGATCTAAGCCTTAGCCATTAAGCACTGTCTTGAAAGTTAAACAAACACCGAGATTGGTTCGTTTTTCAGTTGATTTAATGTGCTTTTTGATTATTTTTGGGTAATGAGGAGGCTCTCCTCTCCTCTGGTGTGTGTGGGCGTATCCTTTGGGGGGGGACCAATGTGCGTGTGTGAGTGAGAGCCTGAAGCGTGTATGCAAATGCAATTTTCGACACTTGTCTGCTCTATCGCCTCCTCTTCTCCTCACCTCTCTAACTACATAATATCCTCTCTCTTGTATCCATGTAACCAAGTACCCTTGATGTTGTTGTCGTAGCCAATTATCTGTGTGTACAAGCACCTCTCTTTCATGCTAACCTGCACACCTGTTCCTTCCCCCCGCCCCCATCTCCATTTCTACCTTACTCTCAATACCTGCCCCTCTCGTCCCCGCAGGACATCTCGCGCAACGCCCGGGAAACCAAGATGCATACGGACAAGGACGGTGTCTTCGTGGTGGAGGTGGCCCGCGGCATCGATTCGAGTTCCACGCAGCCAGCAGATTCGACAGTCACGGGACTGGATGCCACCGAGCTGCCCTTCGACACCAAAATGAGCGGCAATGGTGGTGTCCACCTACTGGACGAGCACTCGCTGCCACCGAGCCACGAACAGGTGCAGATTCATGCTCCTCCGCAGGACTTTGCCGGCGGCCATGCTGCTGCTCCCTTGCATCTCATCGAGGAGGCCGAGGAGCAAACCCTCGAGGAGCAGGCACCTCCGGCAGCTGAGATCCGTGCTTGCACTGGCCTCTCGCAGTCGGACCTCAGCTCAACCTCGTCGGGTGATTCCAACAAGCGTTACTCCTACGGCAACCAGGAGCTCTATGTCATCGAGCAGCCTGGCTATGCCACCAGTTCACCAACGGCTCAGCCGATCCTGGCCAGCCCAAAGCCTGAGCAAGGACAGGAGGAGCTGGAGCAACCACCGAGCACTGAGCCCGAGCAGAAGGCGAATCCGCCGGAAAAGGAGGCCGCTGCTCCAGGGACAAACCCAGAGAACCATTCAGAAAAGAAGTCCTCAGAACTGCCGGAAAAGTCCAATGACCCCCTGGAAAATGCCGACACGCAGCCACAACTGAAAGTGGAAATGATGAATGAGCCCACTAAGGAGATTCAGGAAAAGCTAGAACCAGATAATGAGTCACCATCGCCCGAAGTCGATATTGAACCCGAGGCCAACTATGACAGCCTGATGAGCCTGCCGGCGCCACCATCCACGGATGAGATAAACTCGGAGCTCGGCGACTACACGCTTCTCGAATCGAATCAATTGGACAGCCTTCCTCCGCCGCCACCTCCACTTGCACAGGAGCAGCTCACCACCAACAAGTCAGCAGCGGAGGAGGAGAAGCCCATTATTAGCAATGGGAATGCCAGCGGACTGGGCAAGGTGGAGGCCGAGGAGCCGGCCACCTTGACGCCCCCAGCATCGCCGCCAGCTTCGCCGCCGCCGCCGCAGAGCGGGATCTATGGCAATGGCAATGGGCTCAGCAACGGGATGCACTCCATGGTCGATGTGAATGGCAGTTAAGAAAGGCGGCCAAGTGAAAGGTGAGCGAGCATAGGGGTTTTTTTTTCCAATCCGTATCATCGGACTCATATATATGTAGGGGGACCTCAAAGAGGTCATTGAGAAGGAAAAGAAATACTTATAAACACAACACACACTGAGCAGAAACTTTTTCCACTTACTGTTTGTTGATTTTTTCAAATATATCGAGATAAAAGTAACATAAAACTAATAACATTTAAAGAGCGATTAATGCGAGTAAAATCATAATTATTGTCTATTTGCGGCTGGCAGCCTCTCCCCACCTGCATCCACCATATAAAAGGTAACTTCAATGTCTATAACTACCATTAAAAGTAACGAATAATAGTAACAGTATTGAGTGAAGCGAAAAATGTGGCAAGTAAGGAAAAGTAATGAAATAGCAACAGTAATACGATTAAAATCGGCAAAAAGCAGACAGTTATGCATAGTGTAATGATGCATACATATTTAGGCTAATTATTTACACGCAAACCAAACAAAGCCAAAAAAAAAAAAAAAAACATCCCGAAAAAGGAGCATAATTGTAACAAACTTACATGGACATTAAATTACATCCAAGAGTGTGTGCGATGTGTCCGAATGAGGGTTATAATTGGCACAGAATAAGTGGGTTTCAAAGATTAAATTGAATATGGCCAAATATTCCAGTTGTTCAGTTAGTAAAAAATATATTATTATATTTAAAAAAAATATATGAATGACACTGAAAAGTTGTTGGATTTCTTGAAAGAACTAAGCTTTTCTCTCTGGGCAAAAGTTACATCCGGACATGGATCAAACACACTCAAATAATAATAATAAATAGTCGTTAATGACGATTATCAATATTTCCAAAATATTACAAAACACACTCACACACACACACACACACACACAACTTGACAAAATCAAATGTGCCGAACTTTTGTAGCAAGCCAAAAAAAAAAGAAGAAAACACACAATTTACAAGATGAAACGAACAATTTATACAATGATTACAGCAGAACATATATACATATATATATATGTAACCTTTTAAACCGAATAGTCATAGTTCTAGTCAATATATTACATTATATTATACATATATATTTTTTCTTGTGTGTGGGAACTCGAACTAACGATAGACCTAAGCGATTGGTAAAATATGCTAGAAAAATGCTAACAAAAAAAAAAAAACAAAAACAGAAAATATTTCCGTATACTTGCCCCCCACATTAAATATATATATGGCATAGGTATATAGTAATATACACACCAATTGATAAAGAATAGAAGAAAAACTTAACTCTCTTAGAATTAAAGAAAATTGAAAAATAAAAGTGCACTGCAAGTGGCGCGTAATTTGTAAGTAGTAGGAATTATCCAGCGTTTATAGGTGGAACATAATCCCTGACTAATGATTAACCCACTGTTTTGTTGTTTTTGTTCACGTTTGTTCCAATTGTTTTATTGACAATTTTAGCCCCGCGAACACACGAGAGAGAAAGTGAGAGAAATGAGGATGCCAATGAGAGAAAAGAATATTATTAATAACTATATAAAGAAAATAATGAATAAAGAATAATGGTACACTACACGTAAATCAAATATAAAATTTAGGAAGAGTGCAGAACATTTTTTTTTTTTTGGGTCGAACGAAAACAAAAAAGAAAAATAAGTAAATGTGATTGTTATTTAACCTTAAGTTATTATTAAATGAAAATGATAAAAACTTAACTAAAACTATGAATATGTGTGTGTGTGTGTGCGTTTACTGAAGACAAGAAAACAAAATAGATAATGAAAACGAAAACGAAGCTAAGCGAAGGGCAATGGAGCGCTCAAAGGCTCAAAGGCAAGCGATAAAACGCCCCTGAAGGATTAACGATTAGCGATTAGCTGGCAACTGGCAACTAGGCAAGGCAAACGGCTAGAGCGGGGCACATGACCCGATACAGAAAATCTATAAAACCCGAAAGCGATAAATGATAAATGAAATTCAATATTAAGAAAGATTGCAAACGAAACAAAACGAAAAATACACACGAAAGCAAAGTCAATTGAATGCATTTTTCTGGGTCTCCTTTTTTTGGGGTTGGGGTTTTGCTGGAATTTCTAATTTTGTGTCTTCGATGGCTCCTCCATCGCTTGGCTGGCTTTACAACTCGCTTCCTAGGAGCTCTGGCAGAACCAAAAACTATGACTGCAATGCAAAAGGAACGAAGGGAGCGAAAGGATCAGAGGTAGGACCTGCCGGAATGGCAGCAGCACAACACTTGGCTGGACGTTTTGAATTTCAGCCGAGGCCAATGATGGCTACAATCGCCATCGCCCACACCTACAGCTTACCAACCCATCCAGAAAATGCTACGCTGTAGATGCCATAAGGATGCTTCGGGTAGGTAAGGACTATTTGTAGATGCTATCATTTTTGCCTTTTTTTATTTTGAAGAAAAATATATCCGTATGCGTTTTTAGTTCCCTTCTTTCTTGAAACTGTTTTTCAGTCAGCTTTTCAGTCAGCTTCCAGGGTATCCCTCAGTCTGTTTCTCGCTCCCAGGACTCTTCTCTTCTCGGCTTCGCTTCCACTTAATTGCGGGGCAGCTCATGTTGTCTGCTCGTTCCGTTCGGGCTTTAACTTTTTACTAATTTTAAATGGCGCTACCGAGCGGACTTTGAGTGTGGAGTGGGCACTGGCAAGGATAGAAGTGGAGGACCAGGACCAGGACCAGGACCAGCGCCAGAAGCTGGCACCAGGCAGCACCCGGATCTAGTGGTGGTGGTGATGGCGGCTCTTGTTGTCAAGTGCTGTCCTCCTGTGTGTGCTCGAAAGTTAAGTCGACTTGAAATTTTAATGAAATGCGCTGCTGCTGCTGCTCTCGAGACGGAGCTCCATCTATGACTCCGGGCCCCGCAGCTCCCTCTGCCCCTGCCTCTGGCCACTCCCGTCTGCATTTCAAATTATTTTTAATTGTCATTTTCTGCGGCAACGATGGGCGCCACATTTTCGGGGCCAAAGTACTCCAAGCGACAGCTCGAGGCCCGGTGCGGTCGGGATGCGGTACTGTCAATGCTGTCGGTGCTGTCAAAGGCAAAAGCAAAGGCCTGGGCTTTGGCCATTGGCGCATTTGCGGCAATCAAAATATTTATGCCATGGACAGTTGATTAACCGCAAACAGGCAAACGAGTCTGCTGCTGCTGGTCGCGTCCTCGTTCATAATTAAAATCAAATTAACCCGCACAGCATCCAGCAGGAGTAGAAGCAGGAGTAGGAACGGTAGCAGCACCCCGTGTCCGTTGTGGTTCGTTTGAGGGGGGAGGGCACTGGCTATTGCCATAATTTTACATTTCGGTTGGCATTATGCAATTTGTTTAGCCCCCCAATGGCCTTTTCGTTCCGCCCTTCCGTTCCCTGCTGCCGTGTTCCCTTTCCGTTTTATTGCCCCACCGTTCCCCTCCGCCCACAAAACAGCCGCAAAGCCAAAGCCAGGCTGCAATCAGTGCAATCGACGAACTGGATACAATTTATTCAAGCCGCAGGGCGGCTCAAAATGAAATTGACGTTTGGACGGGCCCAAAAACCAAAGCTAATGGTCTTCCTCTCCCCGGAACGAAAAAACCATGCGGGCGAAGGGAAGGGGGAGGGAAATTCAAAGCTGGGACACAGATCATTAATCAAAAAACAGGATAACAACTGACAGATTGATGGCGGGCAAAGAATTACTTTCAAGCCGAAGCTTGGATACCTCGAAACGAATAAAAATAAGAATACAAAGAGAAACACTTATTTTTAAACTGTAATTTTTGTGCCAAACGTATTTAAGTTTCATAAAAAAATAAGAGAAGCCCCAATACAATTAATAGTTATTTATAAAAACCATCTTGATACCCTCATTTTTTTCCCGGAAGCAAACAAAGTGAATTCAATCACTTACAACCGCTGCAAAATTGCAAATCGTTGACTCGTTGGGCCAAAGAGGACAAGAGAAAAATAAATGCATTTTAACTGCGCTTAAATTGATGAAATTAGTGCGACAGATTGATTTTTGGCACGCTGCACTGAGTGATTGACTAACTGATTGATTGATGGCCTGCCGGCTGGCGGCCATCCGGGAATTTCGTTGAATTTACGGGCCACTTGGTCGATGGCATAATTGAATTTAATATGTTACACCTCCCACAAAATACCCATATATGGCCTCTAATGGCTTCCCGGGAATTAACTTCATCTCGAATTTATACGCTTCGATCAGTGCGCAAGCTATTTGATTCAATTAATTTTTATTAATTCCGGCGAAATGGCAGCCGCTGTCTGAAGAGACAAAACAAAAAGCGACAAGAGCAATATTAAATAAATCAAAAAAGCTCACTGAAAGCCAAAAATGGCCGGCGATGCGTGGCCAGAAATTTAATTGATTCGAACAATTCAAACGATTTGCGCATTAAAAACACCGCTCTCGGCGATGGCTGGCCGGCAAATCAAATTGAAATGCCAATTGGAATGCTCCATCCGGGATCCGTATTCGAATCGGGCACGGTGTCCGGTGTCCCATATCCCTCTGTCCTCCGAAACTCTGTCGGCATGAATTTAATTTTGATTTTTATTTGGTTTTTAAAACGACGAGCGATTTAATTGAATTGCTCACGGTCCGATCCGGTCCGGTCGAGTCCGGGCCCCCTTCTCCACTCTCCAGCCATGTCCTGCCATATCCTGCTCTGTGCTGTTCAGTCTGGGTTATTATGCAAAGTGGAGGCGGAGAGGCGGTGCTAATTTCATCGCCGACCACGTTCCCTCTGGCCAGAAATCAAATTAAGCGAGTAGCAGGAACACGAACACGGAAAGAGGAACGAAACGGGAACGGACTGGAACCGGAACCGGAAAGGGTCGAGTTTCGGGGGCCTTGCCTTTTTCATGTAGCCGCAAATTGAACAAGCCGGATGCGGGTATATTTATTGTACACAGAGTGCATGTATGTATGCACTAAGCCCCCCCCTTTTGGTCTTTAAGTGGTGTCCTTAAAGTTAACATCCGGCTGCCGACATGGCAAGATGTCCAGCCAAGTGTCCACTTCCGTCAAGCGGTCGCCATTTCAATGGAAATCTCAGTTTCAACTTCTTCGTCGTCGTGTTGATTTGCCTAATTAAAATGGCTCGCTTGAGTGGAAACTTGAGAACAGACATGCACAGGCTATATATATATACATATATATATATGTATGTGCTCTAAGGCCTTATTCAAATATCTGCACTGAACACAAGGTCTGAACAAGGAATGTTTTATTTTTTGTATAGAAACTGAGAGGGCTTGATTTTTAGGTAATATTGTTCATAAAATATTAATCTTAGTAAACTCAATTATAAATCTGTATTTAAAAATATATAGTATATTTTTACAAAACTCTGGAAATAACCTTTGACAAGTGTGCGCAATTCCGACAATAGTTTGTTTGTTCTGACCAATCAGCTGCAAGAATGTGGCAAATTGAGGATTTAAGAGAAAGCATAGCCAAGACATCAGACAATTTGAATAAAATAATTAAGCTAGGAAACACAGCCAAAGAAAATTGTAATATAATACAGAAACAAGAAAAGCTCTAAGTACTTGCAGAAAAATATTATCACCAAGAAATGTTAATAAAAACCACTCCCAAAAGCAAAACAAGAAAAAAAAAAAATCAAGTGAAATAAAATGAAAGTGAAGAAAGGAAAATGAAATCAATTAAATGAAAGTATTTGTTAAATGGCCACAAGAAGCTTTACTTTGGAATGATAATTGGTATAAATTGTTGTAAAAATAAAAAAAAAATATTTACAGCTTTATAATTTGACTTAAAATATATCTATGAATATAAAGGCTGATCGACTGAAAATGTAAATACGACAGGATTGCATGGCAGCTGATTCCTTCCTCCCATATTCCAAATTATATCTCGCTTAGACGGGCGTAAGTCCCGACTTAAACCAATTAGTCAAAGCCCCAACTACGGCTGATGTACATACATATGTACTTTACCGCCCACACACACACTCACACTCACACACACATACACACATTACTTAACAAGCTGAGAGACAGGAACAGCAGGCAGCAGGACACCAGCTGCTGATGCCAAAAAAAAAAAAAAAAATGGCAGGAGAAAGAGAAGAGATATCCTGCGTATGTATATGTCCTTTGTCATTTATCATTTGGTCCTGGCCCCGGCATCCTGCGAATCCTTTTTGCACCCGCCAAGTGCCTCTCTTGTGCCCCTTCTTGTCCTTGATGCGGGTCAACGGAATGGGCGCAGTGTCACTGCACTGCAGCCACGCCCTCAGCTGCAGGACACACACACACACACATGCTAGGCCACCCCTACCACTTCCCTTGATCCCTGCTCGCACAACAAGCTATATTACCCTGTTCACACACACATATCCCCCCATCCCCCTCTCCACTCACGTCCTGCTGTTGTATAATCGAAACCTTCTGTCATTTTCTTGTCGCTGTTTGTTCGCCTGCTGCTGTTCTTACTTCGTCCTTTTTTTTGGTCCTTACTGCGTTTTTATAACTGCTTGATGGCTGCAGGGTGGGCATTGCGTATACGACTAGTGTGACACATTAAGAAAAATATTTGTTTTTTTTTTTGTTTTGAGGTTTCAATGAGGATCATCACAATTGAAATATATTTATATAATTTATAATGGGTTTCATAAATAACTTTCTTATAATTGTAAGTATTTTAATTAATTGTAATTCCCTAATATAACCCTTTTTTCCAGAGGGTATCTTTAGTTCTTAACTCTTTCGTTAACCACCTCTTGTTTTGTATTCATTTTACAGTTTTGTTTTTAATGCCAACGTCGGGCATTATTGCATCGTGACCAGCGCGGCGTATACGCAATTTGTGATGCCAGAAGGGAGAGCGGACCTCCACCTGACTGCCCATTGTTGTTACATCCTCCTGCCAGCTTTTTTGTTGCCTTAATGCACCAAAAAAATGTCACAACAACCAAAAACAAAAAAAAACCAACAAAAAGAGGAAAATGGGGAAAAATGAGAAAAACGATCGCCAGCAGCCAGAAACGAACGGAAAAGGGGAACTGACCTCATTTGTGACAAAAACAAACACACACACACACACACAGGCTCCCTGCTATATGTAGCAGTAGTGGGCGTGGCTTGTTCGCCTTTCGCCTGGCATTTAATTGCAAATTTTACGCTCACTCCTAAATTTGTTGCCAGAAAGCTAGAAAAAGAAACCAGTCATAATTGCAAAATGCACTAAAAGGAGGCCTCCCATCATCATCATCCATCCTCCCCCTCATCGATGCCAGCAGCAGTGTCGTGTTCATTAGCCATCCTTTTTATCCTGTTTGCCTCGTGCTCCTCTGCTTTCATTTTTTGACAAACATTTCCAGCAGCCGCGCACAAAAGCGGTTTTACTCGTCTTCCTGTGCTTCCGGCTCCGCTCGTGGAAACTCATGATTTCCCACCCAAAACAACAACAGGAATAAGAGTGACAAAACAAAAAAAAAAAAAAAAAATCAAAATCAAAAGCAAAAGCAAACAAAGGCGGCACTCCAATCGCACAGGGGTTTCCATGGCCATAATGGCTAAATGGCAAATTGTTGAGTGTTGGAAGGGGAATTATTGGTACTAAAAGCAGAGTGCGAGCAGGGAGGACTTAACACCCGGATGCGATTCATCATTCTGGAAGCATTACCAAAACACATTTGCAATTGAAAATCCAACGCAGCCACTGTTAGCCCATTTGTATAATTATTGGTAGGAATTCTGAGGGCAGCACTGGGCTGCTGCGAGGGGTTAATGTGGTGAAAAGTTTTGAAAATTATTTTCCACATGGTGTGTGGTGTGCGGATGCTGTGTATAATTGTTAATCAATAAATATACATAGTTCTTAGGGTCACAAAAATATTGTGGAAAGAAGCAAAACATGAATATATCCACTATCCTAAAACATCATCTCACGAAAGGATAACATATACCCTGAAAAAGCCAGGACTAAATAATCGATGAACTGTAAGCAATGCCGAGCAGCGATTGCTGTTAATTAAACATTGATGTCGGCAGTTGAAGCGACACAATCGGGGAATAACAATGGGGATCGAGGCAGTGTATTCAGTGCAAGGACTCGTTGTTTGCCCTACGTGAGTTCCCCTTCCCTGAGAGACACAAACAAGTGAGTTCTTTCATTTGGCCCGGACCGAGTCAATTACACAGCTTGTGGAGCTTGACTTTAATTGGAGCCTCGCAGTAGTTGCTTCTAATAAGCAAATAAATTTCCAGTTCAAAGGCAGAGCATAGAAAATATGCAACTCAAATCTAATCCAATTGGATGTTAAGGTATACATATACATATATGTTTTTTGGGGAGTGGGACGGAGAGTGCTGAATCCGGGAAGATGAAAAGCAAACAGAGGGACAGGGACAGGGACAGGCATAATTGCCGGCGGAGAAGGGACGAAATTTCGTATGCCGAATTCCAAAAATTCCTGCCAAACCAAAAAAAAAGAAATGCAAACTGAGGCAATGCCAAAATGAAAATATTTCGCATCCGCATCTGCATCCGCTGCACCCACCCGCATTTCCTGGCATGGGTTTTTGTGTATCTAATAGATATGCAGTGACAGCACCTGTATTTATGTGTCTGCATTTGTATCTGTTGCCTGTATCTGTATCTGTATCTGGCACTCGGCATATGTAGCTATATCTGCATTCCAATCTGCATTCACATTCTGTGTCTGTGTCTGTGTCTGTGTCTGTGCCTGTGCCTGCATATGTATCTGCATCTGCATCAGCATCTGTATCTGTATCTGTGCATGAGTTTGCATAGAAATTAAATAAATATTTGCGTACAACTAAATTGGAATTGGAATGCTGTGGATTCGGTTTTGGATTCGGTTTCGGATTCGGATTCTGATTCAGATTCCGGCTCGTCCTGAACGATTGCAAATCGAATTTGCATTGATGCAAATTCCAGGCTGTGTCCCTGTCATAATTATTATCAGCAGCAGCAGCAGCAGCACCAGCACCAGCAGCAGCAGCAAGGATATCACTTCTAATTGCAAACCACAATAAATACAAATAACAATATGCACATTTTTTAATGCATTTTGACTTGAAATCGAGGACATAAAAATGGTTGTTCGTTTGAAAATAAATCTAGGTACATTATGCATGCTCCTTTTTTATGTCGCAGCATGGGTTAAGCACACAATGCCCTGCGGATTACGGGTTAATTATGCTAACCAGCCCGGGCAGGACTAAGCACTCTCTCGCCAAAGGATTCACCAGCATTTAGCGTGTCAAGTGGCCGGTCGACCATTGTTTGTTTAGTGGCAGGACACAGGACGAAGGACACACATCGACTGACATTGTCAAAGGTTTCAATATGGAATTATGCACAATTATTGACAGTTGTGCTCGCATTTAAACGCGGATTGACAAAGGGGGCTTAAGCACTTATCGACATGTAATCACACGAGGGCTTATCGAGTTTTTTTCTAGCCAGGTTATTGCCCTTTGACCCGCATTCGGTATTTATTTTGTTATTTTATTCAGCAGGGCTTAAACCGGTACTGGAATCGCACTAATGACTTATTTTTGTGTCATCCAATTACACCTTCAGGGGGAGGGGGATATATGTTGCATTTTTAATTCGGTTTTTATTTATAAACGCACAGCAAGCGATGCATAAGCCCTGCACTTAAAACACTAATACCTATTACTTACTACAGTGTCATAACTGCAGCTTTCTTAACTGCTCAATATGCATTAAATACTGCAAAATAAATTTAATTTCGGTTTAATATATATGCACATATAATTTCCTGCAATTTATAATTAAATTTTCAGTTGCTTAAAAGTAGTAAAGAATGTTTGCAAGTAAGACAAGTAAGACAGTTGCAGTTATAACACTGAAAGACTATAAATACTGAATGGATTCCTAATTTTAATATCCTATTCCTAAGATATATGTATGCTTCTTCCAAATGTTAAGAAAAAAATTTTCTAATAAAATGTTTCCTCTTCCAAAAATTAATAACCATATCGATGGCTCTGGCAAAGGGATTCCCAAGGAGCTGACAGAAGGAAGCAGCAGTCCAGAGGGCAAATGAAAACATAAAGCAGCGTATTTAGCCAAATAAGAATGTGGCCAGCAGGAATGGCTAAAATGGGAAAATGGGAAAAAATGGGGAAAATGGGACCGAAAGGGAAATCGTGCTGGCCCATGCACGGCTGCCTGTGAAGCATCCTAGAATGCGTGTCTCATGCCCGGACGGACCTTTGCTGCCTGGCAATTTCCCGGCTTTTCTTTAGCCTCTCTCTCGCACCCCCCTATCGCCTGACACTCTCCAGCCTTTCTTCCGGTCTTCCGCCTGCCAGCGCCACCTCTTCTTCCATTTGCATGCTTCGAGAGCCCAAAAATTGCTCTCCAATGCGTGACAAAGCCAAAGGCAGAATGGAAAACTAGCGAAAGCCGTCGACTCGATAAAAAGAAAAGTCTACCAAGAGGCGAATGCTGGATGAAAAGCGGTTGGGTGGGTGGTGCCTTCGATGGTTGGGTGCTTTCGGGGTGAATGCCTGGCATGCTGCCCTAACGATCTATTCACGTCGAGAGGCGTCTCGAGACTCCTGGCGACGACAACGAGAACTATTGAAGCGTATTAATTCTTTTTAATGCCAAAATAATAACGACGCCATTATGCCGGGCAACGGCAACGTTTTCACCCCTCGGAAAATACCTACCCTCCCCACCCCGCCACGCCCAATCCTCTATTTTTCTCTTTTTCTGCCTTTCTGCTTTTTCGGTGGCGCCGCCGTCGGTTTGGCGAGCGAGACGGCGACCAAAAGTCTGCAATGAAATGTTTTCCAATTGACCAAACAACGCAAAAATAAAAGCCAGCCAACATCAGGCTGAAAACAACAAAATCAGAAAAATTATCGGCTACGGTTAGCAGAAGCTTTAGATACCCTAAAAAGGTTGCAATCAAAATTGTGGAAAAAAATTGAAGCGAAGAGAAAAATTACAAATATTTTAGAATGTTTTTTTTTTTTTTTTTTAATAAAATAAAATCCATATTTAAAATGTTTTTTGTGGGGGTTTTGCTTTTATTTAGCTTTCAATAGCCTAACCTTTTGTAGAATACCAAATAAATTGTATTCTTTTATTTTATTAGTTCAAAATGTACAAAAGAATGAGTTTCCGTCTCAAAAAATATACAGGAGATATATAGGAACTATTCAACTATATTTTTTTAATGCCCTTAAATCGGATTTAAGCTTGATAATAATTTCAATTTAATTTAAGCTTAATATGGAAGCTATAACCTAAATATATTCCTAAAGATAATACAAAATGTTATTAAAAGACCGAGTTTTATCCATATACTATGTATAGATAGAGTGCCCAAAAAATCACTAAATTTAGCAGATACTTTATACCGAAACTTAACGAATTAATTGAGTTAGGCGGGAGGGAAAGAGTATATATATTTCGGGCAGGGCAGACATTAGGGTTACTGAGGAGTGCTTGTGTGCATGTGTCCGATACTTATAAACATAAAAACTGATAACGAAATCAAAACGTCGAGCCAAACGATTTGGAAATACTCGGACAGGAGCACCAACAACAACAATGCGAAAGGCAGGACAACAATGGCCGTAGCCGTAGTCATAGCCGTAGTCCTTCTGTCCGGCCGTAACATCAATGTAACGGCCATACAACATTATTATCATCGCAAATGGCAAGTTAGACAAACACATTGAGTGCCCATTTAATGGCCCCCATCCGAGACGGAGACTCCTACTCCTACTCCTGCTCCTGCTCTAGACTCCGGACCCAACTCAGCGCTGAACTGGACTGGGAGGCAGTGAATCAGCACGGGATGGTTATGGGTCTAGGCACATAATGACCAAGCTAAACAGCAAATGAACTTTTAAACGTATTGAATTGACGTTCCACAGGCAGAGGCTCTACGGTCCCCTCACCGAATGAGGCGTCAAAAGCACCGCCGGCAAATGGGATGCTGGCCAAGCAGCACGAGGCACAAGGCAGGAGAAGGAGGAGGCATTAATGGGTTGCCAAGGAAAGGCCCTCAGATATAATGTCTGCTGGCCAAGTGTGTAAGCTCACGGCTGATGGCTGGATTGAAGGCGGCTCAGTAGAAGTCCCCAAAAGGAATACACAAATAGAGGGAATACGGAGTAGGCAGGACGCAAGCGAAGCACACAAAAAAAGGACACCGAATAAACAGAATACAGAACTGATGCAGGACGAGTTTGAATGCTAAGGAAAACTATGAAACGTATTGAGTAACCTCAATGGAATTTAAATTATGGTATTAAATTAAATGAACACTATAAATGCATTTACATAATCAGGAATCTGAATTCGTTGGTAATAATTTAAGAATAGAAAATCAAAGAATAATAAATGTATGCTTTCCTAATTCATATTAATTGAGAAATATCCTGATGATTTGCCATAAAAGTTACCATGATTAATTGCCTAAATACCATGTATCATTATTATATTTAATATTTAGTTTCTAATTTCTAGGTATTAAAACAAAAACAAGTAAAGCCAAAATATATAAATTTTCAAATTTGCTTTTCGAAAAGGGAATCCAAAATTTTACTCAATTTTGCACTAAAATTGTCAACAATTCCAAAACTTTGTAATTTACAAAATTAGTTTCTTATGCAGATTTATTAATCAAATAAAAACAGAGCAGATTTTTCAATATTGTTAGTTATTTTCAGTTTTCCTTTTAAAAAATAATTGCTTACAAAAGCTATAAAAAAATTCAAGTTAAGTTATACCAACTGCATCTTCCCGCAGAGTTTTCGTTAATTTTGTTTGAAAATCAAATAAATCATTATTTAAAGCCATAAATAAAGTCTTGTGAAAAAATCAATAAGCTATTTGGTAGCACATACATATTAGTATTTTGTCTATAGTTTATTTTATGTGTTAAATTTATGACTTTAATTAGGCCAGAAAATATGAAATGAAAGCCTAGAAAAGTTTGTTTTATACTAATGGTTTTCTGTGAATAAATAAAAAAATAAATCAATAATAAACCTGAAAAATAAATTCCCGATAATTTTCCAAGGATATTATCATCCGTTTCAAAATTCGCCTTGGTATCTAAGAAAAACCCACTCAAAATGCGCATTTAAAACGCATATTTGTCTAAAGCCTGAAATGGGGCGACTGATAACTACTGCAATTTGGAAACGTCAATTTTCCCCTTCTTTGTGTGTGTGTGTGTGTGTGGAGGGAAAATGGAAAAAATGTCGACAACAAATCACAGTTTAAGCGCCACTATTCCCTCGAATTGAAAATAATGGAAGCCTCGTCCTGGTGCTCGTCCTGCTCCTGCTCCTGCTCCTGCCCCTCTCTCTCTCTGGCAATTTATTATGGTCACGATCGTTCGTCACCTCGTTCGCTAGCTTTATGGTCGAAAATAACAAAACAGCGGCACATGACCCGCCGCTTTGTTTAGATTTTTTCTCTATTTTGTTTTTCCTATTTTTATTTTTCATTTTTGCATTTGGTTTTTATTCCTTTTTTGTTTGAGATTTTTAAGCGGCACTAACCTCTTGATGGCGGGACGTGACTGGGCAGCTGTGCAAGCTCCAAGTTCGAGTTGATTTAAACGATCCAGCAACATGCAGATGAGTTTTTGATTTTCCATTTTCCATTCGGCAGTTGTGTATGTGCGTTTGCAGTTCTGTGTTTCCCGCTATTTGTTTTTACGAGCTGACAAACTGACGGGGCAGCAGAAGAGCGGAAGAGCGGAAAAGCCGGGGCGCCGGAGATAGTGCCAAGGGGGCCACGCATAATTTAACATTCGAAGGGGGGCACTGTCTGGGCCCGTGTTTGTGTTTACATTTCGTCTTAAGCTGCGACAAGATGCCGCCATATATTTGTCACATGGACGCCACTTTTACGGCCCAAAAGTGGGCGGCCTGCAGAGGGGGAGGACGGGTGGTTAAGGATGCAGGGGCGGCAAGGACAACAATCGACGAGTGGATATCGCCAGGCACTGGCACAACAAAGGAACAAGGCGCACAGGCCAGGGCCAAAGAGGAGTTGTGTGCAAATAACCTTAAGCCGGAAGCTCGTCAAGTGACTTTGCTGCCTTCCTGCCATTCAACCAAAAAAAAAAAAAAAAGCAAAGAAGGGAAGTACAACAAAAAAAGTTTAGCCACTACAACCGCCAGTTGCACAGGAAAAAAATTTAATATTTTAGTTTATTATTTTACCATCAAAATCCTTTAAAAGAAATGATTCTACCTTTAATGTTTTTTTTTTTTTTAATAATTAAAACAATTTAATACCCATAATTGTCAGCAAAGGCAACTGTTAAATAAAAGTTGTCCCTTTGCTTAAACAGCTCGAAAAGCTCTTCCTGTCGGGATGTGTTTTAGATCTTCGAAAACTCCCATTTTTAAACATTAAATAATAATTATAATCAATGAATAATAAATGGAATTAAATACTACAAAATCTAGATTTTGTAAATAAAATTCACCTTTTTTTTTGCAGTGCAATCCAAACCCGCAAATGCTGCTCCATCATCAACGTATCCAAAGTATTTGCATTCTGTATCACTTAAGCAGCAGCTTTTCCATTGTTGCCACTGGTCACAGGAGACATTTATAGCCGAGCACACACACACAACACACACCTTCCCACATAAAACTTGCCCTTGGTTTTCGGCGACTTTTCCCGTTGCGTGCCTTATTTGCGACTCAAATGTTAAGTAATGGAATTATTCGTGTGCTCAAGTGTAGGCTCCATTTGACCAAGAAACCAGAGATGCCGAAGCCCGAATTTCCAACAAAATGTTCCCAGGCATTTCCCTGGCACTTTTCCCCAGTCCCCACCGCCGCTGTTTGACAATCAAATTTTGCTTGGCAACAAATTTCGGACAGAGCCGAAGGAGGCGCGTGTAATTGCCAAGACAAACATTGTGTTAAGTGGGCGCCCCACACACACACACACACACACACACACACACACACAAACAAGCGGCTTATACGCCGCCAAAATTGTGGCCAAGACAGCTGTGTGTGTGTGTATGTGCAAAGTGTGTATATTTTGGCCTATTTGCCTTGGCTTCACTGAGGCCTCTACGACAGACTTTGACTTTTTGGCGGCCGACTTGGCTCCTTGCTTGCAAACAGATATTCCCTGTTCCTTCTTTCTCAGAGATTTATTAAAAGATTTTTTTTTCTAAACTCTTTTCAAACTCTAAATATATTTTAAGCCTAATAATAATGTACTAATAGTGTTAAAGGTAGAAAATTGTGTTTTTATAAAGTATTTTTATTTGCTTTATTTTTCATTGCAGTGATTTCTCAGTTATTTCTTAAGGTTTTCTAATATTTCCAAGATTTTTATTAATTTCTCAACCATTCCTGGAATTTCCCCAAGATTCCTTAATTTCCTTTCGACTTTTTTCTAACCTTTTCCAATTTGAACTTTAAAATGTTTGCTCACAAAACAGAAAATACCTTTTGCTACATATATCTATTGAATTTAATTCTTTCACAACATTCTGATTTTCCTTTTGATTTTTCTGTTGATTTCCTTTAGTTTCTGTCTACATTTTTGGCTTACTTCGCTTGCCATTGATTAGTTTCCAGCAAAAACTAATTTCCTAATGGCTGCTAATGGTTTTCTAATTGATTTTGATTGACTTGATTGTTTTTGTGCCTTCATGTGAGTTAAATTTTCTGCAGGCTTATCAAATCGATTTATTCAATTTTTCGTTTTATTAAAAATCGTTCCACGAAAACTTTGAAGAGTAAAAAACACGACCCTTTGTTGTGAAAGTAGTTGCACTCTCTTATTTCGATTCCTTTCATTCTTTAACTCCTCGTTATTGTTTCCCTTGCTTTCGGTTCGCTCATTATCCCGCCGGCCTCCTTAATTTCCGCCACTCCATCTTTCTCGGCTTTCTCCAGGCCCCTTTCCGCTTTCCCTTTCTCTTTGCCCCCTCCATCTTTTCGGCATTTTATTTTCGGACATACCTACTTATTTTAATTTAACCTTCACTTGTGCTGGGAGCCTGCCAGGGGTGGGGGGGAAGGGGTGGTGTCCTGGCTCAGAGGGATACGGTCAAAGTGTTAAGCCATTGTGTCGCCATTGTGTTGGCATCTGCTCGACGCTCTGCCACGCCCTCTTGCCCACGCAACTTTTACGCCTCCGCACAATGGGAAAATATGTAAGAAAATAATGGGATGAGAATGAAGGGGGGATGCAGGAGAGTGCACTGCAAAAAAAATTCGAATTCTTGGGATTTGCTTTAAATAACTTTCCCAAACATTTAAATCGTTTGACTTGGGGTTTAATAAATTTAAAGAATGCCAACTTTCTCAGCTTCTGTATTTTTTTAAGCCTTTTCTGTTACACCTTTTCCCCCAGTGCAGAAAGAAAGCCCAGACAAGGGCACAGAATTTCGCAATTAATCACAATTAAAAATGGCCCAAAGATCCTTTCGGCCTGGACACACACATACATATATTCGCCCGATTCCGACCGCCTTTCCCTTAACCCTTTCGGCCACGTCATCCGCATTTAATTATGGAAATGTTAATTTGCTTAGCACTTCAGGCCCAGCCACTACCGCCTCCCCCTGTATTTCTACCTCTTTTTCCCGGCCATTCTCCCCGCCTGTCATTCATTTTCCCAGCGTCACCTGGCCGCGGCTATTGCTAGCAGTGCGAGTCAGCGAAAATTTTCATGTTTAGTTATTTCTCTTTTCGCTTTTTTTGTGTTACCATCGCACCATTAATTTTCAATTAACACTATGCCAGAAGCAGACGCCGTGGACACAGGATCACGGAAGAGAGGAGAGCTTGGTGCTCCGTCTGGGTCAGTCCTAATCAGGACGCCGCCAGGATAAGTGGAAGTGTAAGTGCAAGTGGAAAGCTGCCGGAGACGGCGCATCAAAATTGATACCCTGTATGACGATTTTCAAGGGGGGTTTAATGGGATGAAAAAGGGGTTATGTGACCTTTGGAAAACCTTAAAAACTTCTTAAGATTGCAAGAAAATTCGGACAAAAAAAATGTATTACCCAGAAAAGGTATTTAAGGGATTTAAGGAGAAAATAAGGCACAGTCCTGCCAATGAAAAAACAGGAGCTTAACTGCACCACAGGTAAGACAGCTCCACAGCAAAGGTTGAGGCTTTCTCTCAGTATTCTTCAACAGCTTATTGTTGGAAATTATTATCAGTAATCAGTAATTAGTAATCGAAATTATGAAATTAAAAAAAAAAATTAGGAGACACACCTCAAAAACTCAATTTCTAATAAATAAATGTATGTATAACCTAACATCAAGAAACTACAAATAAATATCCCCAGGTAACCGCTAGCCTTAGCCTTCTTTTCAATCATATTATTTCTTATTTATTGCCTCGTTCGTGCTCTCGTTGGCACCCAACTTAACCCTGGCCAAGCCAGACCCCAACTCGAACTCAATCCCTGACCAACCCCTCCCCTTGGTCTCCAATCCCTGGTCCACCTGTAGTTCATTTCAGTTATCGCTCGTCTCCACCAACAAAGTTCAATCCTTTGTTGTACCCTGCTTACGCCATTAACTTAAAGTGCCATTGGCCCCGTTCAGTCCCCGTTTGGGGTTCGGTGTTCCCAGTTACCAGTTCCTGGAGCCTGGACCCTGAAGTTCCATGATCCAGTCGCCTAAGCAGCATCTGGCCATCTGCGTAGTCTGGGAGCACTTAACTTAAGCGCTCTAATTGTATTAAAAGCGTGTCCTGTCCCGCCTACGGCCCTCGCTCTCCCCGCCTCCCCTCTACTCCCAACCGGAAAGGGACCTTTGCCATAGTTGAGTTGAATCCTTAGTCTGACGTTGACGCAATGTCTCGCTTCTCATTTCGTTTCGTTTCGCCTCGTTCTGGCCTGGCCAGGCCAGCATCTCGGTTTTTGGGCTAATTCGGCTAAGTGATTTCCATGAGTGCGTGCCTTATCTGACTTATGGTTTAATTAGGGTCAGGCGAAAAGGGGTTTTCCCCGTATTTCTCGCACTCGCCGGCACTGCAATTAGTTCCGATTAACCCCAAACATGACGACAAACTTCTTAGTGTCACTGTCGCTGCGCTTTTCTTTGCACAGCGAGAAAGGCAGGAATTGTTAAAAATTTGTTTAAAAAAAAAAAGAGTAAAAGGCTACAATTTAACAACTTCTTTATATCATTTTGAAGTGAAACTTTTGATTTAATGTTATAAAACATCTCCTGACATTCTCATAGATAAAGCCTCAAGATTTCCTTGAAACGGAAACGGAATTATAGAAACTTATGGCAAATTCTGGTTGGAATTCTTCCCTTTTTTATTCTTTGTGGCTTTGCTCCTGCTTTCCCTGGCTTCACCTTTGGCCCACTTTTGGCCGTGTCAACATAACCCCCCACTCGACCCCTTTCGTCCTGGCTGCTGTCTATTTTGCGGCCTGCAAGGAGTCCTGCCTGCCACATCGTAGACATTCCTCGGCTTTCGCCTGGCTGGAGCCCGGGTAAATGTTAATTAAGCATCATTTACGCATTCAGGCCGCCATAATTTGCAGCGACAATGACACTGACAGCGCCACAATGTTGCGACAACTTTGACAAGCCCCCCTCAGCCTCCGCTGCCAGCCCAAGACCAAGACCCAGGACACCGAAGCGAAGTTGTCACAGGACCCTTTCCCGAGAATCACTCGGCACGCAGTCAAATTTAATGTAACATAAAAGGTTTTCCATTTCGTTTTCCTTCTAAAACATGGGAAAGAAGGGGAGGAGGGTGGTAATGGTTCCATCAGGACAACCGCAAAATAAGCGTGGTAATGCGACAGGACGAGACTGTATGATAGGCAGCCGCCCTCAACAACTGTAGCAAAAATTATCAAATCAATTAGAAAATTCTGCGAAAAACTGTCTATATATTTTTGTTGAAAGTAAATCAGCTGAAAAAGGTTTCGAATTATAAAAGATTGTGGGGAAAGGGAGTAAATTTTAAGGACTGCCGAAAATTTCCAACTTTAACTAGGTTTTTAGATTCATTTATTCGCATTATTAAACCAAATCCATTGGCAGTACCTGCTTGAATATATCCTAACAAGTGGGTTTATCCCGCCTCGCCATCAGCTGTGATTCGTTGTCCCCCCCTTTATGATAGTCTTGGCTTTTGTCCGAATGCCCGCTTATCTCTACCAGACAAAGGACACTCCGGCCGTGGATTAGCTCAGCCAAACGGCTATTTAGCGGCCTCCAGAGAACGGAGTCCTTGACTCCACCGAATCCTGGCCACAAAAGCGGCCGGCGAAATGCGCCCAACAGCTGGCCAACAATATCCAACAATCGCCAACTGTGGCAACAAAATAACAACACAAAAATGAAACAACAACAAAATAAAAATAAAAAGAAAGACAGAGGAAGAAAGCGAATATAATAATAAAGACAAGCAGCGGCAGCGTGGAATGGAGAAGCACAAAACCGAAATAGCAAATAAAATTGCACAACAAAGATGGAAACGGAGCACCGAATGCAGGAGACGAAGACAAAGGACGAAGCCGGGTGAGTCGTGCGAAAGAATTACGTTAAAAGCCAGGACTAACGATGGTATCGAATGAGGCAGGACTGAAAGAGGATATACCCTGTTATCTTAATATTATCATTGGTCAAATCAAATTAAAGTTTAAATGAAATATTTGTACTATTTTAACAAAAAATAGTAAATATTTCAATTACCTCTTTTCTAATTATATTGTTAAATTTATGATGAATTAAGACAATTTAACTCGTTTTAGATTTCACAAGGAAAAGATTTAAAATGATTATGGTAGTTAAATATTAATTTGGCATTTTAAAAAGATCGATAAATATAGATTTTAAGACTCACATATAGTTGCTCTCGCTTCTTCATACTAAATCCTTCTTAAGATGGCCAATAGTCACACGTATTCCGCTTCACCATTTTATTATGAATAAATACACAATGAACAACTGAAATAAACAAGAAAAAAATGGTTTTTAATTTTTTTTTTTTTTAATTGTATAAAGTGTATAAAATGAATAAGAAATATAAATTAATTATACATAATTGTAAATTATAGCACATTATAATTATAGCTGCCCAGAACCAGAAAGGACCTCCATATGGCAATGGGTATTCGGCATCCCTGATAAAGTAAAAGGCCAAGTCCGGGCCAAGCCAGTCGCACACACACATTTCTCACACCAAATGCAAATAAAACGACGCCTCGGAATTGAAATAGAAATAGAAAATTGCCAAACAAAAATGGCAGCATAAACTTTTGCCGTTTCCCCTTCACTTCCGTACGTCATTCGTTCTCCTTTTCGCCCGGCACTTTCTCAGGATTCTAGCTCCTGGCTCCTTATTCCCTGCTCTCAGCTCCCTTCTATCCGGTGGAGGTCGTAATTCTCGAAAAGTGAAAGAGACACAGTGGCACACATACGCAATGTGGTGGCCAAAGGGAAAGAAAAGGGAAGAGATCCTGTGCTTGTCGACATTTTGGTAATAAATTGAGTTTTATGGCAGTCATATTATTCTTTATTAGTGGGTAAGAATTGTTGCCTTTTGTTGGCTTTTGTTGCCCGAAACGATGTCTCACCCAGCCACCCGAAAATATCCTTTTGCCCGCCACATCCTGCCACCTGGACCACGACTGGCGCTTTGTTCAATTCCCTGACTTGTGTGAAGTGGCTGCAGCAGGGCTTAATTAATTTGGCAGGACCACCAGGAGCTGCTCCGAGACTGGCAACGAAGCTTGGTGGAATTCCCAGAAGTCCTTAGCCAAAATCAATCAACGACAAGGACGTACTGACCTCGAATCTAGGCCAGGACCTCCCTTAGTTAGCTAGCAAAATCAAAAATTCGTTTCCAAAAATCGTAATTTAGCGTTAAATTAGTCCCAAAAGGCAAACAACAACGTGGGAATACCAAGCGGGTCAAGGCAAATGGCCAACTGGGATAATCCGTCAATCGTCCATCAGATTTTCTTGGCTGTCAGCGGTCCAAGTGATTATGGGCGAGTCCTTTTACACAGGAAGAAAGGTTTTAAGGGGATAGTATTAAATTTTATTTTGAATAAATAAAGTCTTAATTTATATTTGTCTTATAAATTATTTTATTAACTATCTCACAGCTACCTCAAATAAACTGTTTTACTTTCAGCTTTAATTGTATAAATTGTATTAAAATATTTAATGAAATATTTTAAATAATAATAAGCATTATGAAAGCAACCTTTCAGACTTTCTCATTCAATAAACCCTCATACCTGATGATCTTTGAAACTCGTCAAGGACACACTCTGACTCTAGACTTGCGGCTCATCACCGGAAGCACTTGCTGCTGGAGTCCTTAAGGCCTGCATAATGTTCCGCTTGTGTAATTTATCATCCTCGATGCCAGCGTCCGCGAATCTGTCTGAAGACTGCCTGAGGAGGAGTGGAGCAAACCTTTTAGGCCAGCGCTGAGTGCTTCTCCCTGCTCCTCCCCGACTCCTTACCTCTTACTCCTTCGAGGGAGCCCCGCCCCGATGATTAATTGCCGGAATGTCCATTTGAGCGGAAAATTCACAAAACATTTTCATCATCAAAGCGAAGCCGAAACTGAAACAGAAACTGAAACTGATTTTCAGCTCAGCCTCCCCTCTTCCCCTCCCCCTGGAAGTACAGGAATAATGCCCGCCAGCGACTATATACACAACTTGGCTTAATTGCAAAATATAGTTTTTTATTTGCTCGTCACTAATTGCACATTTCCCCATTTAAACTTCTTTTATGTTTAATACCAAAATTGATTTAAGCCTCGGCTGCTAAAGCAAATCGAGACCTGTTTAAGCACAAAAACAAATAATAAATAAATAATATTAATAATAATAAATGGTAGCATGGACAATTAAGTAACATTTCGGTTTAATTTCCAGTTCAGTTTGAAATATTCCAAATCTTTTGTTCAAAGTTAACACATTTCTTCATCCAAATTATCAACTCTCCCAGCCATGAATCGGGAGCAGAGTCTGACCGCCGCCTTGAGGCAGTCTGGCCAAGAGGAGGACAAGCTGTCAGTGGATGAGCGGGAGCAGTTGGAGCAGCTGGTCGACCAGGAGGGTGAGTTGGATGAGCAAGATCAAGAGCAGAAGGATGAGGAGAATGAGCAGGAGGAGGAGCCCTGGCCGGACGTAGTTCAACTGCATCAGCCGCCCGAGCATACCCAGCTGCTCCTGGCGGAACGTACTAGTTGCATTGCTGTAAGGACATACCTGCGCCTGTGCCGCCTGCCCTTTGCCGAGATGACCAGCGCCCATGCAGAGTTCATGACCCAGGGTGGCCGCCTCACCGGGCTGCCCATGCTCCGACTGGGTCAGTTTCAAATTCTGGCAGAATTCGAACCCATTGTGGACCATGTGGAGACCACCAGGCCATCGAAGGCTCTGGGCAGGTGGCTGTCGACAGAGGAGCATGAGGACATGCGCTGCATGGTCAACTATGTGGAGACCGTCTTCACGCTGGCCGAGATTCATATGAGTTACATGGATCCCGTCAACTATCGACTGTACACGGCTCGAAGGAGCGGCGCCTGTCATCCCTGGCTGCTGAGCCTGCTCCGACGTTTCTACAAGCAGCGTCAGGCCATGCGGCTGCTCCGCGTTTACCAGTGGCACCACCTGAGCACCGACCAGGTGCTCGATGAGGTCAGCGAATGCTGTGAAGCACTTATAGGCCAGTTGGATGAGCATGGAGAAGGTGACTCGGAGGGTTTCCTGTGCGGCTCGCAGCCCTGTGAGCTGGACGCCCTAGTCTTTGGCCATGTGGCGGGAATAATCAACACACCGCTGCCAAACCGGGAACTTGCCGAGCTGCTGTACACCTATTCGCGTCTTGTGGCATTTTGCCGGCGGATTGACGCCAGCGTATATGGGGGGAAGCTTCTGAAGCAGAGGGGGGACGACTATGGCTCTGACTCTGAGGGGGATTCCAACGAAGAGCATGTCGAGGAGGAGGATGAGGCGGTGGAGGCCCAAGAAAATGTAAGGGAGAATGAGCAGGAGAAGAAGCTGGAGCTGGAGCAAAAGCAGGAAGAGGCACAGTAACAAGAGCATGAAGCAGCAGCGGGAGAAAAAGCAAAACCAGGAGCCTGCGCAAAATTAAAGGAGGCGGAGGGGCAAAGGATTCTTATTGTTTTTTTTTTTTTTTTTTATTTTGGCCAGGGGTCGGGAAGCCAATCAAAAATATGCAAAGCATTTACAATAAAAACGGCAGACAAACCGGCGATGGAAGGGGAGACAACAGCTTCGGGATTGGAGAGGGACCGAGGAGCAGGTCGGGCCAGAGATAAGCCAGAGCACAATGCCATAAAATACAGCAACAGGACCAGAACAGGGCCAAAAAACACTGCAAAAATAAGCTAAATAAACCAAAAGGTCTTTTTGTTTCTTAAAGAAATTCCTTCTACCATAAATTTTGCTATAAGAATTAAAAATCTGATTTATTTTCAAACCAAATTAATGGTTTTTCACCAAAAAAAAAACTTTCCCATCAAATTAAGTTTATTTCTAGTGTAGATAGTGACAAAGGTCCTTTGGCAAAATGCTGGCATTCAATTTAAGTTAACCTTCGACTTGGACTTGGACTTCAAGGTAGTCTCGCCCATAAGACGTCAGTTTGATTTTATGACTGCCCAAAGTCACCAAATCCTGGAGAAGGGTCTCCTTCGATGCTAACCCGGTTGTTCGGACAATCAGGGGCCATCAATGGTATCCCCCGTTGCCCAAACCCAAGCTTTCCGTAGTCCGTAGTCCTTATTCCTTGTTTCTCTTTTTTTTTTGCTCTGCCCGACTTTTTCCTTTTTGACTGCTTTGCAATCAGAAACTCATCATGGCCTATTGATGATTTTTTCTTGTTTCTGGCTCTCTTTTTTTCCCGTAAAGGATATTGTTCGGCTGGTCTTGATGCCGCCTGTAACTGTTCCTGTCTCTGTCGTAATTTATTGGAATTTGCCAAAAGGATTAAGTACGCCAATAAGCGTTGCTCAACGTCAATAAGCGTCCTGTTCCCTGCTTCTGTTATCGGCATCAGACGCTGCCGCCGGCCATTTTCCAGCCCTTTCTCTGTCTGTTTCCGTTTCCGCTTCCTGTTTATGTGTATGTGTGTGCGACTGCCGAAAAAGGAAAGGAATCCGGAGGAAAAAAAAAAAAACGCTGATAAATGCTGGTTGTGTCGAACGGTAGCCTGATTTGTTTGGCTTAATATTTCAATTTTTCAAGCTTGCTGTCTATACTATATAAGGAGATATGTACAAATCAGAGGGGACAAAGGCGTTTACTATACAGAAGAGATACATATATCCAATGGATATCCCCAAGAAACTGTATAGGAAATTGCTTTATCCCTACGATAGAGCTTGATAATGCCTAACATAAGTTCTTTCTGTAAAATCGTCACTCTCCAGTCTCGACTATTCACTCTCCACTCGTCGTCACTCGCCGCTCACTCAATTTGTGCTCAAAACTCCATCGGATAAAGGAGCAGTGACTCGATGAAATCACCTCGCTGTAAACAAAATGACCGTCGTATTTTTTGGGAGCCCCAAGTCATCCAAGCTTCATCCAAACTTCTCCATCACGCTGTGCTTTATCACTTTATTCGGAGCTGAGTCGCCCGATTATCTATCATCCGGCAAAAGGAGTCGGCGTCTTGTGTCTTGTCTTGTCCTCCTCCTCCACCCTCATCATCATCATCAGCGCCAAAGGGAGGAAACGAGAAGGAGAACAGGAACGACCTTCAACTTCTCGCTCTCGCCCGGAGTAACCCTAATGGAAAGTGTATAAAACACAATTTGTTTTCATTTTGTGCTGAGCGACTTTTCCCGACTTTTCCGACTGCCTGACTGCCTGCCTGCCTTGCTCGCCGCCGGCTTCAAGTTTTCAGCGCTTTATCTTGCAGATCCGCCAACATCACTACCACTACCACGACCACGGCCCAGCCACTCCATCCGAATCCCATCCCGAATTCAGCATTCTGTCAGCTTAACCGCTGCCACTTGCCATTGTTGGCTGTTTATTTTGGTATTTGTTGGTAGCCGGGCGCCTTGGCTCTCTGCAAAAACTTTTGCACATGCCACGCCCAGGCTCGCCGCCCGCCCCTCATCCTGTCTGACTGCCTGAGGGCCACTAAACAACAGATAGACTCTAAGCGGGCCAAAAAAAAAAAAAAAAAAAAAACACTGTAGGTGTATATATACATTAAGATATGTACACAAAGATATCTGCAAATACAGGGAGGGAAATCGGGAAATTATATATAACATACTTGAGCTGATTTTAACAATAAAACAAAGTAAATTACAGAATTAAGAATAAAGTGAGTTAAGTTTTAACTGAATAAGGGAAAAATGTGTTTAAAATTTCCTTAAATTTCCTTCTTTAAACCTTTATAATAAATAATAGAACATTATTTATACAGTGTCAAATATATATATAAAAATATCCCAATTATTATATTTTCTACATAACAAATGAACCTAATAATTTCTCTCAATGTTTACCATTTATATAAGGAAAAGTTCTTACGCCCCAGCCTAGGTCCCAGGCAGAGGTTTGCGGGCGGCGGAAAAACTTTTGCGTAGCCTACAAATTTTCTTTTTCGGCTCCAAATTGGCTGAGGGAGGAAACTTTTACTTGCGGCTACTTTCGCCACTACTGCCCGCTGACGCCACCTAAGAAGATGTCGCCGCAGCCAGGCACATCCTTTTTAAGCCCAGCCCAAGGAGCGAGCAGTGATTAGGCAATAATTCGGTGGCACGCAAATGGTGCACATATTAACCCAGCCCAAGGAGAGATCACGCCCAGGGAAATATTATGGCGTGTCATTGGACAACTCAATATACTCCCAGGACTTCCAGGCAGGCTTCTCTCCTGCCCCCTCGCCACCCTAGGGTTGTTAAGCAAATCACGTAAATTTCTTTAAACGAATTACTTTCAAATTATCGGGAATGTTTTTTTTTTTTCTTTTTTTTTAAAGGAGAACCTGCTAAGCAGGTGCACGTGTGTGTGGCAGACATGGAGCTGGGAGCTGGGAGCCGAAGAGGCATTCCCCGAGCCATTTGGCAGAGAGTTTTAAATAAATATTATTGCCTGACTCTCGGTGAATGCCAAATGTGCCTCCTTCACGCCTCCTGTAATTTATATGAAAAGTTTTTCCGGACTTTTTCTTGGCGCTTTCTTTCCGCACTCGTTTTTGGGCGGGTGTGATTTTCCGGTTTTCCGATTATCTGATTTTCCGATACCTATTGGAAATTCCCCCTTTACACCTTACACCTTTTGGCCAGAGACAGAAAGGGAAGAGAGAGAGAGGAAAACCACTCGTTGGGGTCAATTTATGCAGCAGCTGGTTAGAGAGACTACAACAAAAGCGCTCTCGCTGCCAGTTTATAAAGTAGCAACAAATAATTGACCACCCGCCAAATACACACACACACACACACACACATACATATATATACACACTCTCGCACGTGTCCTGGAAAGCATCCTTGGGTTGGAGAATTCCGCCTGGTTAGCTGGCAAAAATAAAAAAATAAAAAGCAGAGCAAGCTTGGCGCAAAAAACCCGCTCAAGTGGCAATCATCATGATGCCGCTGCCGCTGTTCTCCATGGTGAAGATAATGATCACCATGCCGGGGCTGCACTTGGCAATTGTTGCCACCAAGGATCCCCCTTTTTTACCAGCTTTCCCTGTCGCCCAGCCGAGTGCTTAAAAATACATTGCACGTTCAAATTGAAGTGGAAATGCAACGAAATGCATATAAAAAACACGCTTTGAGGGGGGGCTGTGCTGAAAAGCGATTTCTTTGGGAAATCACCGAGAGAGAAGCTCTTGAAAAAAATTTGTTTAAGTTTAAACTAATTATAGTCAAATTTTTATGTAACTAAATTAGATAGAGATTAATTTGTATTATTTTTTGGTCATTATTAAGTTACCCCTTTAAAAAATGTATACTATTTTTTATAGTCCCAACTATATATATTTCCCTTACAAAATAATATACTCACATTTAAAAAAAATTATTTTAGGGATACTCTTATACTTTTTCTACTAAGGGAATGTCTCCAAATAATTATAATAAACATTAAAGCACCTTAATAATTAATTTCTAATCAGAAAAATAAAGTTTATGATCCTTAAACTCATATTTCTCTCAAACTTTAATTCCATTTCTATTATATCGTTCCATTTTTCTTTGTATTTCCTTTTTTTATAGATTTTCCTGGGAAAGCGTTTATCGGTCCTTGGTCAGGGCATGGATATATGTATGAGCCTTGCGTGCATTGGCTCTGCTTGCTGGTTGTTATAGTTGTACCTCCTGGACCCAACCCCCTCCCTCTCCACTCAGCGATAACAAACAAATGCAATTATGGATTTACGCGGCGTATACGCGATATTTATATGTTTTTTTTTACGCCACACCACTTGCGGCTTGGCTTACATTTTAATTGAGTTGCCGCAAACGAATAATAAAACGAGAAATAGCCCTAGTTTTGCATCTACATATATCTCTTGGATCTGGAAACTCTTATCTATGGCCAGTATTTCTCATTTTTCGGGGGATTCCCAGGCACAAACAATGTGATAAATGGGGGGAGGGGGCTCTGGAGGAAATTGATGCGCTTCGGGTGCAAAAGACATCAAACACTTGAAATATTTTGTGTAAACTTGAAAAATGACATGAAAGCGGCCCGAAATAACACTGTAGAGGGGGGTAAGTGTGCGGGGTGTGTGTGTGAGCCAGAATGGCATGCAAAAGCAAACAAACAATTTGCGGGTCTTGTCTCTGACATATGAGTGCGAGGCAAGGCGAGTGGCGGCGGACGGACAAAATATTTCGCCAGGCGAAAGGCGAAAGCGTCCTCACATCTTACTCCGAATATAAGTATGAGTATGAGTACGAGTATGAGTTAAGTGTGTGGGCTGTGCGAGTGTGCGGCGGGGTGTGCAAAGTGTTTCTGAAAGATGATTGATACGATTTCAAGTGCTCGCTGTGCCCGCTGCCGCCGCTGCTCTGCTTGGGGGCGCCGCATAAGCGGTGGCGTAATGAAGCGGAAATCGATTTGGAGCGGGCTCCGCTCCTCGCCCCTCTTCCTGTCCCTTGCCCCCACCATCTTGGCATCCCGGCAGCGTGCCATTTTCAACCCGTGCCGGGAAATCGCTTCGCCGGCAGCGGGCGTGCGTGAAAAGTTTGACAGCAGCGGGGACCAGGAGCAGGACGAGCCCAGGGCGACACCCCACTCGGGATGATGAACAACGGGAGGCCACCAGTCGGCAGCGCCATTCATTCAACGCTCCCGCGCATCGTCAGGCCCTAAGGCCGCACAAGAAAATAAATATTATCATTAAAAAAAAAAAAAATTAAAAATTAAGAAAAAAAAAACTCTTTTATATCAAAAACTTAATATTAAAGAACTTAGTTGTTAAATTTAATTTTAAATATTTAATCAAAAATGTATAATATTTATTAAAGTGAAAACTGTCGTTTAAAGTATTTTTCTTTCTTTTAAATTAAATATATGTAAGAGAGTAAAAGAAAATATGTTTTAGGTAATAATTTTTAAGAAATAATAATATAACAGAATTTCTTGAAAGAAGAAGAAAACTTAAGTGAATCCCTGTTATATAAAATCTCAAATTTAATTGTTTAACCATTTTTGAGTACATTTCTAATCGATTCCCATTCAAATTTCTCCCAGTGCACCCCCGGTCGCCCAGCGTAAACAAGAAAATATTAAGCAGCTGCGAGAGCAAAACAAAAACGTAACGCAACCAAAAACGAAAAAAAAAAAACAAAGCTGAAAAAAGGAAAACGAAATGCGCGAAGGAACTTTTCGGGGGTTTACGCTGAGAAAACAAGCAAAATAAAATAAAGAAAAAGGGAAACACAAGAGTCGGAGGGGGGAAAAGCGATTTCCGCCGCTCGCTCGTAACTTTTCACTTAAGCATTTTTGTCACGTCTGCCATTTCCATCTCCATTTCCCCGAACCGCGCCTATCCGCCCGAGTCTCGTGTAATACATTTTTGTAATATTTACTCTGCGCTCCTTGTTGGATCCAAAGGGGAAGCTGCCCTCGATCGGGCCACATCCACTTGGGTCCTGGGATAACTGGCAACTCTTCTGTGCAGGGCATTGCGAGTTCGTCCTTTTTTATTTTAAGATGGATTTCGAGGGGGCCGAAAATTAAGTTTACTTTTTTTATGTATGGTGTCCCTTTTCCGGCCAGTTCCTTAATTTCTTTTCGTGTTTTCCCTTTTTTGTTATTTTCAGAATGCGTGCGTGCCGCCAAAAAGCATACTTTATTGTTATCGAAATTGAGATGCTTGTTATTTAAAACAGATAAAAATTATGTTTATGTTTTACAAAAAAGAAAAATAAATAAATTGAGCTAAAAATGTAATTCTCTCCTAAATAATAAACTGCAAATTATGAAAAAATCACAACTTGTTGGACTTGAAATTTAGTGAGTTTCCCATAAACATCGTTGAGATGCTGATGGTGGGGGGGTGGCAGCCCTAAAAACTGGGTCAGGCCAAGGAGCTGTCGCTGTCGCTGTCCGCCGGCAACACCTTGGATTATAGCCTGGCTCCAAAGCGATGGAAAATTAGCCTTTGGAGCAACATTTCCGGTTTACGCGGCAGCGGAAGTCCCGGGAGCCGATCGTAAATTGCAACTAACACAGAGTTAAGGGAAGTTGCTATTGCTCTTCAAACTCAACCTGCGACTGCTGCTCCAAGAAGATAAGAACTACCATAAATCAGGCCAGGTGAAAAGGAATCTATTTAAATTGCCTGCGGAGACAAAGATAAGCGGATGCTGACATATATATTTTTTATAAAACTTCCAATTTTTCTTTATTAAAAATAGAGCTAAGGGTAATCTTTGGGTTTGATTTCATAAGTAATTCCTCTATTTATATAATTTTCTGACCAGCTTTATCTCAAAATCATAATCAAAATAGGAGGTGAATGGATATAATCACCTGAATTTGGGGATATATAAAACCATATACCTTGAAACCACTCTAATGCCAAAGGTCAACAAATAAAGTATTGCCCTTCGTTTCGAATTACGTTTGCCTGCTTTGTTGTGTTTGCTATTTGCTGTGTGTGTGTGTGTGTGAAGAGGTGTTGTATATTATTTGCTCTTTTGTTGACCCGTAATCTTTATGGCCTTGTTAGGCCACTCGCTGAAAGCCCACAGGGGGTGGCTAGGGTGGGGGCCTGGGAAATCAACAAATCATCTGAGCAATTTTAGACATTTTCATTAGCCACAATTCGGGCATTAAGGCCGTAGCTTTCTCACCTCGCACTCGCACTCGCACTTGCTGTCGTATTTTACGGTCCTCGACACCTTACCGGAATTGGTAGCATAAATTGTCGAGTGCGGCGGCAGTTAACTGGCTAAAACTAAGCCAGGCAATCCATCAAACCGCACCGAGTGCGCCGGCGACCGCAAATGTGCCAAATGAGAGGCTTTCGGTTTTCTATTAACTGTCAGCCGTTTAATTTACAAGCCCGGCACGGCACCTCCTCAGGGGGTCAAGAAGGGGTCGCTGAGGGGTCACAGGAGAAGCAACGTGGAAGGTGCCCAATAAATTAACCAGCAGACGAGAACGGAAATGAAATGTCTGTGTGCCTGTGGCGGAGATCGGAAGTGCGGTTTCGGGTCTGTGTGAGTGTGAGTGCGACTGTGACTGTGACTGTGACTGACTTCCAGTTGCAGACTTCCGCCCCGTGGCTTTTCCACTTTTCCGCCAACTGACATTTTGCTGGCACCCCATGTCCATTCCCGTTTTCCATTTTCCATTGCCATGTCGCATGTCAAGCGATGCGAATTCTAATTAAAATTTAATTGTTTACACTTTTCGGCCAACGAGCGGAAATGGGAGCGGAAGCGCCAAAGGCTTGCCACCAGCACCTCGATTTTTCACCCATTTCCCAGCCGCCCTCCTGCTTTGCCACCCATTTTCCCAACCCAACAATTGTCCGAGGTCCTGGACAGTCCAGGTCCGTTGCCATTAGCCCTAAGTATTGTCGTGCTTGGCGCGTTTAATTGTCGCTTGGCCTGATTTACATGGACGGCGGCAGAAGTTCACAAAACAAACAACCAAAGGGGGGGGGGGGGGGGGGGGGGGGG
>VNJN01008785.1:0-238054 GCA_008042485.1 Drosophila mayri
ATTTGAATATCGTAAATCGTGTTCGAATATCGTATTTGAATATCGTAAATCGTGTTTGAATATCGTATTTAAATATCGTAAATCGTGTTTGAATATCGTATTTAAATATCGTAAATCGTGTTTGAATATCGTAAATCTTATTTGAATATCGTAAATCTTATATTATTATCGTAAATCCTATTCCAATATTGTAAATCTTATACCAATATACAAAATAAAGCAAAGTTTTCATATCAGATTTGTTAAGCTATTAAAAACTAGCATATCAAAGGTTTTCGAACTGAATTTAAGGCATTTTTGGCTAAGTTATGGTTTTTTTAATATATTTATTTTTTTTATCCTAAATGAAAGGGTAACTTGGGCTTCTTTGGGGGCTTGTATATAGCGAATGGGGCATTTGGGACCCTATAAATCATATATATTATTGAAATCAACGAATTTGTACTGAAAATGGCCAGATTAAAGTCTGAATTTGTGTCTACAAAATCAAATTTGGCGGTTTATTTTGCTGCTTGACATGCCAGCAAGACAACCCGCCAAATATAATATAACGTCTTATTGAATTTGAATTCAAATTAAAAAGAGTGAGAGAAATTAAGAGGGAGAGTGAATCGGAGTACGATCCACTTTTATTATGATATCAGGAAAGCTGCACTCTTTGTTTGTTTATCTTTTTTCTTAAGAACTGTTAATGTGTGGAACTTAAGAGCGAGAGAATGAAAACAATCCACTCTTGTTGTTATTTTAACATCTGTAAAGCTGCTCTCTGTTTGTTTACCTTTACTCTTGAGCATATGTAAAGTTGTGGAACTTAAGAGCGAGAGAATGAAAACGATCCACTCTTGTTTTTATTTTAACATCTGTAAAGCTGCTCTCTGTTTGTTTACCTTTAATTTTGAATTATGTAAATTTGTGGAACTAAAAAGTAAGAGAATGGAAACAATCCACTCTTGTTGTCACATTTGTTTTTGTTTACCTTTTTTCTTGTAGTTAGATATTGCAATTTGTGGAATTTGAGAGAGAGAGAGGTAACGGAAACGATACACTCTTCTGGTTGTTTTTACATTTAGGAAGCTGCCGCTTATGTTTACCTTTTTTATTCTTAAGGTTTGAGCACTGTTGAGCAATTTTCTCTAAAACTGTCTTTGGGATTTTAATGAAACTTTCTGGGATAATTCTTGAATAAGTGCTCCAAAACCTGGCTTACCGTGCATTTGCGCACGACCTCTTAAGGGGGAGCAATATCCAAAAAGGTGGATCCTTGATTTTTCAAATGGGCATTCAATGTACTTGCGATGCTCAACTCCTCCCAAACTTAATAAAAACTATTAGTTAATTTAATTCTCAACATGCTGGAAGTTTATTTTGTTAAAATTAGTGTCTTATTTACAAAATAAATAAAATATATAAAAGGTCTCCGTGTTCCATGTTCCCACCGTTCCGTTTTGACGCTAATTTGACGCACATTGTTCCGCTGCGAAACGTTTTACTGCCTGGATACTATGCTTAAATAAAATGGCGAAAATGTTAATAAATAAATATAATTAAAAATATCGTTATACAATAAGCCTAGCAAATGCGGTTCGCCCACTTCAGTATTTGGTATTTTACTCATCTAGTGACATCGATATTTCCGCTAAGGAACGGTCTCACTGGCTCCGTTTCGCCTGTCGATGACAGGCTGTCATTTGAATAAATTCATTTAAATTCTCAAAAAAAAAACGCAAGTAATGGACGAGAGTTGGTGGCTAGCCCAGATAAAGGCGCTGAAACTGAAGGCCCAGCGCCTGGAGACCCTGAACAGCATGTATACCGCGATCAAAAAGTCGGCGCCATCCAAACAAATCGTGCGGAGCATTCTCGCAGCTCCCGAATTGTATGAATGTGCGGAAATCGCCAACGAAGGAGGAGCAGAAGCGACTGCGCCGAAGGATGGTGTGGTTTCTGTGGCCCTGGAGCTCCTGAATCGCTGCATGTACTTTCTGGCGCCGGAGACGGACGACGAGCAGCTGCCACGGCTGTTGAATCGCGGTCTCACGCACACAAATCCGGCCGTGCGCTCGCTGGTGCTGAACCTGCTGGAATGCGAGCTGAACCGTCAAGTGTTTTCTCGTCAAGTCCAGCAGTTGCCCAATAATGAACTCATCTTCCTTGTCCTTGACGAGCTGAAGCAAGCGGAGACAGAGGCCAGCGCCGTGGCCATTAAAATCCTCTCGATTGTGCTTATCCAGCGTCTGAACGATGCCGACATCCAGGCCAAACTGGTGGAGCTGCTGCAGCAAAACGAGATTGTGCGCTGTCGCGCCTACGAACTGGCCGTGAACCTGGCCAAGACCAGTGCTTCCTCGCTGGGTTCCGTTGAGTTTATACTGGACGCGGCGCTCAGCGAGCTGGACAACGACGATGTCCTGCTGCAGGCCAGCGTTATGGAGATCCTGGTGCCGCTGGCCGAGCAGAATCACGGCCTCTCGTACATGGAACGTCGACGCGTGTTTGATGTGATAAGCAATCGGGTGCAGCGCGTGGAGGAAAATCCCCTGGACGCCCTGCTCGTGCCGAGCATTATGAAGTTCTTTGGCAAAATAGCCGCCGTGCAGCCGCAGAAGATCATCGTTGGCTATTCGCACATGCTGGTCTGCCTTTTCGAGCAGCTGCAGTCGGAGGACGAGACCATATTGCCCACGGCCCTGGATACGCTGCCCAATTTGGCCGGTACCTCTCAGGGCAAAATGCTGCTGCATCTTAACTTCCAGCCGGCCATGGAGCGAACGCTGATGAAGTATGGAGCGTACACCAAGAAGCTATCGGCGCCAATTAAAGTGAGGCTGCTCAACTCGCTGGATGTGATTTATGCCATGAATATGCCGCCCACCAACGAGATTGAGTGAGCATTTCGTACTAATAACCTGACTTTTGTTCTCTCTAATCTCTCCTTCCCTCCAGTAATGTTCTCAAGGTTTGGTACGAGTGCTTCGCTGGCGGTTTGCAGGCAAATCACATTATGGATTTGGTCAATACACCCTTTCCTGACCTCCAGATAGCCGCCTTGGCTCTGCTGAAGACCCTGGTTCAATATCGCTGGGGTGTGGATGCTCTCCGGAATACTGGCGGCGCCATTGAATTCCTGCTTTCGCGTCAAAAGGATCTCCACAACGATGTCAAGTTCTTGAAGTGGGAGATACTGGAGGTGCTGTCGGTTAGCCCGGAATTTAGCCCCACCGAAATTGTGCGCTTTACGGCCTATGTCAACGAGGGACCATATTATATCCAGGCGGACCTAAATATAGCCACCGAGCCGCAGGGCAATGCCTAGAGAAGGCGCTGGACAAGAAGGGATGCCAAGCAACCACTTCAGGATTGAAACTAACATCAGAATATGTATTTATAACATAGAATTACAATAAAATTTAACTATTAGATCACAAGTAAGCGTGGGAGTCCCTTGCTGGATCATTTCTCCCACCTGCCAGTCCATCAATCCATCCATCTATCCCTCTGCCTCCAAGTAAGTCTCTTACAGGTAACTCATCTGACGGTGGGAGAGTCGCTTTCTGCCAGAACCACCGCCTACACCGCCCCCTAGGTGGGCGAGACTCACGCTCAAGCCGGACTCGTAAGCGGTCTGCGTCTGGGAGCGGGTCTCGTTGTTCAGCAGCGAGCAGCTGGGCAGCGTGTGGCAGTAGCGACGCAGCTGCTGCTTAAAAGCAGCCGTGGTCAAGGTGTACAGCACGGGATTCAAGGCGGAATTAACTGGCAGAACCAGCACCGCCAGCCAGGCATACAGATCGGGGGAAATCTCGCAGCCTAGAGAAAGGATATCAAGGGATTTCCTGGATATGGATAGGTTATGTGTATTCAACTCACCCGAGAGGGCCGCCACCTTGACCACAATTATGGGCAGCCAGCAGGCGCAATCCGTGGTCACAATTATCGCAAATCTGGAAGAGAACACAATGTTAAGTCAATATTTATATAGAAACGGTTGCTGGTTAGCCAAACCCACCTAGTGGCCACCACATTCTCCCGGCCGCTGTGCGTGCTCCGCATTCCACCGCCAGAATCTCGTATAGCCTGCAGCATTCTCACATAGGAGAACAGAATAAAGACCAGGGACAAGGTGTTGACGAAGATAAACAACAGTGCCGAGTACTCCCAGCCCTGCAAAGGAATATATTTTAGCTAAGGATCCAGCTTGGCATAGAAGTAGTAGCCGCTGGCTTACCTTGGCGTAGGGATCATGGATGTGCAGGGACAAGCAGACACCATTGTTGCCATAAAAGTGGTTGCCAAAGTAGGGATTGGTTAGCAGAGGCGCCGCTGCCAGGCCGAAACTGATGCCCCACAGCAGTAGCAGGCGCAGGACAATGCTAAGGAAAGGATTTCAATGAAATTAAACACAAATATTGAACAACAATTGAAACTGCATTTTATCTGCTATATATATACATTCCTGGCGAACACAAATAAAACCCCCAACAAGAGTTTTTGTTTTGGATAAACACACAAATTTAATTCTTATTCTGGGAATTTTAAGTGCTTAGAAAATCAACAAGAAGCAAATATGCCTGCCAGCTTTTAAGGGTGCCGGAAATGTAATTTAAATAATTGGATTCCAAAGTGAAGACAAACTTTTTGTTGTTGTTTATCGAAATAACAAAGCTTGGTATTAACAAATAAGGAGCCTTTAGTTTAAAATGATAAATTCAGTATAAGCCCAGGTAAATATTAATTCCACAAATGGAATTTCTATACAAAATTTGTAGGCATATTGAGAGTTTTAATTGATTTTCTTGAGTGTTTCTATTTTAGATAGTAAAAAACTATTATTTGTTTATATTTACTTTCTCTACTTAATGTCTAAATGCCCACTTTTAATAAATTTTTATTTTACAAGCTAAAATTTAATTAAAAACTCTGCTTTCTTTGTGAAACCTTTTTTACATTAAAGTTGCAGTTTTCTTTGTAAATTCACAAAAAAAAAAAAAACAAAAATTGTTTCTTTTATAATGCACATTATCCTCTGTGGAGCGTGACCTTTTGCCGGCAGTTCTCTTCCAACAACACCTTACCGAAACTTTTCCGTGTCCCGCGGCTTGAGGGGCCGCGTCACAGACATCAGACGGTCCCAGGTGACCAGGGTGAGCAGCAGCGTCGACGACTGGCAGCTAAAGGTGCTGAGGAAGCCTACGCAATATACGAAATATTCAGCATTAATGCAAAAAGATAATTGCCAAGAAGGCTGGGTAGGTAGTTTACTTACCGGCAAAGGCGCAGACACCGCTGTGGCGCCAGGCCTCCTCATACTTGATGTACTCGCCGCGAAAGTTAATGTCCGCGCAGGCAATCAGCGTCAGGTAAATGCCCATGAGAAAATCGCTGGCGGCCAGGTGTCGCAGGTAAAGGGAATGCTCCACATTGCTCCTGGATTTGTAAAAGTAGCGTCCAAGGAGCACCAAAAGGTTGCCCACAACGGCAATGGAGGCCATCACCCAAACGCTGACGGGAAGAGAAAAAAAAGGGGAGAAGAGTTACAGAAGAGACAAAGAAAACGGAAGTACATAAGTGGGAAATTGATAAAAGTCGGCCCTAAAATACCCAGCAGGCAGCTTTTTAAAGGATTAATATTAAAAATAAAAGCTTTAACTAAATCTTGAGCATTTCTAAGTATAATTTTAATGAAAATTAAAGCTTTAACTTAATCTTGAACTCTTCTAATTATTAACTTGAACTACAAGTTGCTTGCTGCCTTAAGAAATCGGAAAATAAAAGCATTCAAGGATCAATAATTATTAATTATTATTAATAAGATTAAGAATTTAATGACTTTTAATTAGAGTTTGCTCTGTGATCATTAAATTACCCCAAAAAGGTAATAAAATTTCACTTTGTAAGGACTTTAAATCGAAAATTCAATAATTAAACTTAAAAATTACGAATTTCATTTGGGAAAATCGTTACATTTATTTATTATTTAGCTAATAAATCTGAAAATTCATTAAACTTTTGTTTTTCTTGATCATTTTGTAAACCCGCCAGAGGTTAGGCTGCCTTATATACCCTTTTCTCCTTTCCATAACTCCACACTCGCTGGCAATAATAAAGCGAAGCTTTTCTGACCTTGACTCTGGACAATTGTCCCTATGCTACCGCTGTTACCCATAAATTTGGGCAATTAAAGGAAATTTAAGTAGCAACCCCCCGTCGCAGAGGCTCAGCCACGTTTCCTTTGTCGTTCTATTGTGTGTTGTTGTGTCCTATATGCTGTGTGTTTGTGTGAGCTGGCAATTGCCACGGGTGTCTGCCTCATTATTGCAGTGGCTGCCACGAGGACGAGACCTGGGCACCAACTACTAACCATCACCAGCAACGATTGCTGATTTCAGGACAATTATAGACACTCTGGCACGCTATAATGCCTAATTTATGCCAAACCAAGTGCCTGCTCCGCTTCCCATTCATTGCCCCTGATGATGATTGATGATTGATGCCCAAGTGCAGGTTGTGGCGGAAATCAAAGGATGCTTTGACCAAACGCATGGAAAATTGAAGGGGGAATATGCAGTCAGTCCTTGAAAAATTGATACAAAAACAGTTTCGAGCTTTAAAATAATAGAAAATCAAAGAACTTGCAGAGGGGGAAACCAATTTCGTGTGAAAATAAATTCCAGAAAGTGTAAATTGCATTCCCAGCACACCTTGGCAGATTCAATGTTATAAATTTAGGCAAAAATTGAAGCGAATTTTGGAATTTCTGTAAAGATAAACCGAAAAACCTGGCCAATTGGAAGCTTAACCAGGTGCGAAGCCCATCTTAAAGAGGCGAAACTTGAAAGAGCCACAGAGTAAAGTATTTAATTTTTATGAAAACGTCAACTTGGCATAATGAAATAATGTACTAAGCAGCAGCCAAGTAAATTCTCAACGGGCCACGTTGGCAGACTTGAAGGCTACGTGGCCTGCAGGAGCAAGGCGTTCGCCTGCTCCGTTCGCCGTTTGTATGTTTGCTTGCCAAAGGAGATGGAGAGATGATGCTGGGTGTGCGAGTGTGCGCTGGGAAAATGTGTGGAAAATGCAAACAAACAAGCGCTGCGAGCGAACGTAATTTTCATTTTCCAACGGAGAGGAGCAACAACACATCCTAGACGATGGCAGGCAGCCAGATAATCACTCAGCAGACTTGATGACAAGTGACTGCCGTTTGCCGGTTGCTCGTTGCTGGATGCTGGTTGCTCCTCCCTTACCCAACGTTGGCCTTATATTTGCCTTTTGCCAAGTAGCCTAAAACTTGGCTAAAATATCAAAAATAAAGACAGACCACTTGAAAAGGTCCTGGAAGTGGCAAGAAGCTGGCCATTATCAGTCGCAGATGAGCCATTAATGTATCATTAAGTGAGGGAATGATGGATCCCTTTGACCCCCCGGGAACTCTTGGATACAGCTTAGAGATTTGTCTTTCTGGCGAAGATACTGGCTTAATAATAATATATAACATGAGGCACATAACGCCAGAGGAGGACAGTTTAAGACTTAGTTATGACATTTCAAAGCTACAAAAAGTTTTATTTAACAAATCATATTCCCAAAACCTTAGTAAACCTTTGCCTAAAAGTCTGATTTCAAAATATCTACCGGTTATCTTCTTTTGCATTATTTTCCGGAAGTCTCAGCAAATTAAGCAACTAAATTTAGTAACTAAATTGAAGAAAGAAAAAATAAAAGGAGAACAGGAAATTAAGATCTTGAAAACTTGAGAATCTCACATCCGCAAGCCATGTTAATTGAATTGAATGGAACCCCATTGATCAATGGACGCCACAGTGGTGGTGGAAGCGAAACAACTGTCCTTGTATTGCAACCAGACAGCCATGGTGAACCCTTGAGGCCGGCCCAGAATGGCCCAGTGGCCGAGGTGCAGGAAGAGATCCAGGAGGTCCAGGGCCATGAGCCAGGCGTTGTGCCCAGCAGCATGGAACACCATATTCAGGCGCGCCTCTTGGTCGTGGACAAGCGTTTGCACCAGGCCATGTACAACACGTCCTAAGGAGTTGCAAATCCATAAATGAATGTTCGAAAAATTGAGTTTCAAAAATAAATTCCCTTGATTTCCAAGACACAAGACACAAACTGTAATTCCTGCCGCAACCACAAAGCCCTCCCAGCCATGACTCCTTGACTTAATTGCAAGCAAAGCTCCTGGTTAAACTTCGAGTGCCATAATGATGACAATGACTTAAGTGCAGCCTTAATGAGGGCAAGCTGACCACCACACACAGTCTTCTTGGAGCTCCTCTCAGCTTGATTAAATCGATATTTTGCACTTGACTCACCTGCCTCTCAGTATCTGGTTGTCCAGGAGATGCAGCTTGCTGCTAATGCCATCGCCATGCGGATCGCAGACGCGCACATGAAGGGCGGCGCTGCACAGATGGAACCACGAGAAGTAACTGCCAAAAGGACATTTGTTTGTTTATTTTTACTTAAGGGTTATAACCATTACAGTGTGTGCCAATGGGTTGCAGTCAGTGCTGTCATATATTTGCTTGGAAAATCTGTTTTCTTTGTTGTTTAAAAATTCAAGGAAAAGCGGGTTTCCTTTCAATTTCTTAAGCAGATTTAACTTTAAACTGTTATGTTATTTTTATAATTTTTCTTTTAATTTCATGACTATATTTAATTTACTTTTTAGGCTTAAATAAAATGTGTCAAAAAGTAAGCTTTACTATTTTTTAAATTGATTTTAGCTTGGATTTATTTATTTGTTAATTAAATAATTTTATAAATTATAAATTGTTATATATTTTGTGCTTGGCAAAGGAGTTATTTTTTAAAGTCTCCAAACTAAATATTTATTTCCTTTGTTTAAGGAAATTTAAAAAAAGTTTAAAGTAAAGTCTAACCAGCAAAAACCTTAAAAGCTGTGAAACCTTTTATATTTTTCAAGGTGGCTTCTGTTTTTTCCACTGGCAGCACTGACTGATAAAATGGTTTTGCGGCATCTAAAAGCGGACTCACATGTAATCCAGGCTGCTCAGGTTTTGGAGCACCCGCGGATCGAGCGTCTGAAAGCGATTGCCCGTTAACAGCAGCGATGTGAGGTTGCCCAAGCAGGCGAAGGCCTCCAGTCCGAATCCCTCGATGCGGTTCTCGTTCAAGTGTCTGGAGGAGCAGAAGATGGAGAGGGGGCATACGGTGAGAAAGTGGAAATACGGTTACGCGGGTTTATGGCCTAAGGGGAGTGGGGCATAAAAAAGCCAAGTCTAAGCAAATGGGGACTTGCTTTCGCCTTGTTTTCCTCGCTTATAGGCATCTCCTCCGTATGCTTATTTGCATTTCGGATTGGAATTGGTCGCTGGGTCGAGGCAGAAGCTTAGGTCCAGGCATCGATTTGGTGCTTAGAGCGAAGCAGGCACCCAATCTCCTGGAGAGGGCGAGCTGTTTCATCATTAAAGTTGCGCCGGCAATGCTGTGGCACGTTTTTGCTTAGATATTTGGCCATTGATTTCCTTGATTTCATCGGCTCCTCCCCACTCAATATGCATTACAGGGATTCGGTTTTCCTAGTTTTCCTTCTTTTTTTTTTGTGGAATGCGTAGTTTGCAAGGATAAACTGTCAGCTTTCTGATGGTGGAGGCATTCCTTTGGCCAACCCCATAACATTATTGATAAATTAAATTCCTTGCGAAAACTTAAACGGCAATAAATCCAAATGACACTTTCTGCCACAAGCTAGCCTAGGCAGGCGGCAGCCTCCACAGGATTTCTGCTATTTCAGGATCACAAGGGTGGCGAGGACCGGACTCCGGAGGTCCATGAAAGATGGTAGATGGCATGCCAGTAGGAGAAATCCATCAGAGGTCGCACGAGTGACACTTGTTTGTTCGCTTTCCCCACGTCTTTATGACTTGCCCAATGGGGTATATGGGTTTAGTGTAATTAAGGGAATATTTTAAGGGTTTTAACTTGGGTAAAAAAGAACTTTAAATTGATTATTTAACTTAAAATGAGTAAATTTAGTATTTATAATAAAAAAAGGCACTCTTGGGATGTTTTTAATTAGGTTTTGGTGCAAGTACTTGATAATTATGAGTAAATATACGAATTTCCTTGAAAAACTACGAGTTCTAGAACCCTATTTAACTTTAATTAAAGATTTTGTAGAATATTTACACTTACAATCCTTGAAGATTGCTCAGATTGCAAAAGGTTTCGTCGCGTATGTGAAAGAGTCGGTTGCCAGCCAGATATCTGGAAGCAAACAAAACAGATTGATATATTTATAGGTGTATCTAATGTTTTACCCCTTTTATGATAAATTTTCCTCTTTTCACCCCATTTATTCTCCTCATTCTCCACTCACAAATGTCTGAGGCGTGGAAAGCCAAACGTGTTGGCGGCAATATCATCGATTTGATTGCGATCCAAGGACAATGTGTGCAGGTTGAGCAAGGTCCTGGGAAACATTTCGGCATTCAGACGCTTTACCCGATTCTCGTTAAGATATCTAAAGGAATTAAATAAACAAATATATATAAATACAAATAAATTTAAGTATTTAAGGCTGACTTACAGGAATTCCAAGCTGGTTAGTTCCTCAAACACTGCCGCCTCGAAGCTGTCAATGCGATTGCCACGCAGATCCCTATAGAAAAATATATTTAATATATAATTCCTATATTTTTATATATATTTATTTTCTTGTGACACTCACAGCTCCTCCAGATGCTGTAAATTGTGGAAATCACTGCGATTCAAGCTGTGCAGCCGGTTGCGTGCCAAAATTCTACGAAAAACAGATGGAAAAATCTCATTTTAATGCAACGAAAAAGTTGGCAACAAAAGCCGCCATCGGAGAGAAGTCGTCGGCGCATATATCTCGATTTTAATTAGCCATTAAGCGCCAGTAACACACGACCCAGGAGGCAGAGCCTTTAGCATCCTCAGAGCCCAGTAGCTCCAACAACTGTCCCCCACGAATTGTCCAAAGTTTTCATTCCAACGCCAAGTGCAGCTGTGCCTCCGTATCCGAATCCGGACCATGGTCTATGGTCTCCCGGACACCGGACTGCGGAGCATCCTCCGGCGCTGCCGCAAAAAGTGTAACTGAGTTGTTTATGTGTTTTTGTGCGTCGGCAGTTTTGTCTATTTTGCAAGGACTCTGCTGTCGGTGGGGTATGATGAATGCCTAAAACCTTTGGCCCTGTAAGCTAGAGTTTACGACTAAAGGTGAGCTTATTACCAAGAAAATCCTGGGTTAGCTTAGTTATTAAATAAATAAAATGCATAATAAACGTATAAATAGGGAATTTAATATTGAAATTTTAAATATTTAAATGCATTCAATGATTGAAAATTTTAAATTGCTCGAAATGTGCTTCGTATGAAGGTTTTTCATACGGTTATTCACTTTCAAAGATTTTTCTTAGTTAATTTAAATTAAAAACTCAATTGCTGCTTATTTATTTATGATAATTTTATATGATTTTCCCCTTATAAGTTTATATATAATCTTTTTAATATAATTTATATATTTTTTAATAATTTTCTAAACTAAAAACAGAGAGAGGAACCCGTGAAGCAACTCTTAACATTGTTTTTCGGTATCCTGCCAGCTGTCGTTTGTTGTTTTTGGTTTATTTAGCAAGGGCGGTGTGTGTGTGGGGGCGTGGCAGCTCCGGTGCGACTCAATGCACAAAACAAGCTGCAAAAAACTTTTTTTTTACCGTCTGCCTGCTAATATTTTCATGCTTCAAAGGCCCGAAAAGAATAAATAAAAATAAAAGTGTGGGCAAAAGCGGCACAAGAATGCCAGTCGATTGGGCAAAAGGTTTGCCTCTCTCTCGTATTATCCCGGCCGGCAACAATGGGTTAAGTTTATGGGCCACAAAAGGCTGACAGCAATGATTGCGATTAGCATCAGTTTCGTGTTTATGTGTGTGCGTGTGTCTCTCATATACAGCTTATTGCCAATTACTGGATTTTTGTCATTTTTACCACTTCGGGCCACTTTGGGCGGAATCTCTATTTTAATCGCAGCATATAAAGCCGGCTTCTGGAATTATGCAATGCCCTCTGCGGTACAGTTGTGCCTTCATTTAAGCCCAAAAATGTTCCAGCTAAAACTCTGTTTAATTTGATTTATGCTTAATTAGCATTCGAGCGCACAAATCGGCAATTGTTTCGCCATTTATGACTGCTTTTATTAGCATAAATTGCTGCCCAAAAAAACAATTGCCTAAAATAAATTACTAAGGCACTAAGGTAAGGGAGCTAAATCGGTGGTATAAACAAGCGGAAGGACAGTAATTGGTGATTATATAGAAAATATAGTTTTAAAGCTTTGAATTTATTAAATAAGGAAGTGAGAAAAAGGTTTTGAAAACCTTTTTCATAATTTCTTGACAAACTCATTTGTTTTCTTAATTAAAAAATAGCTTTAATATGAAATGTAGGCTTTTTATACCCTTTTTCGAAATAAAAACTAGAATTGAAATCCCAAATCTTATTTTATTTTTCTCTGAGCATAAGATTCCCTCAAAATTTTTAAAATAAATCTCCTGGAAACCTCCGGCAACTCAAAATAAACCCAAAAACGAATCAAAAATTGGGTTCTAATTAGTTACTTTACATATTTCTATTCAAATAAAATCAAGAACCCATTTAAAAATAGATTTCCCTGCCTAAACACATTCATGAGCCGCACTGTTAAGCGTTTATCGCAACCGGAAATCGATCGTAAAGAACATGGCGCTTAATAAGCACCGGAAGTGTCATATATTAAACGTGTCAGAAAGGATGCTACTTACAGAATCCTCAATTGATTGCCTTCGGGAAAGAAGTGCTCCGGCAGATGCAGCAATTTATTATCGTCCATATAACTGGAAGGACATTGAAAAAAGGAGAGAAAAAATAAACGTTATTAAAGAATCAACTGCCGGCGAGGAGTGAGTCGAAAACTGTTAAGTGCACATAAATAATGAGACTTAATTATGAGTTATTGTTGCGAGGGGGGGAGCAGGGGTACAGGATACAGGATACTCACAGGGTCCTCAGTGGGTTGTCCGCCAGGCGATCGAAGGCGTGCGAGGCAATCTCACGGATTCCGCAGAACTTCAGCACTCTGAAAAGTGAATGTTTGTGAGTGAATTAAATAAATAAATGCGAGATTCAATTGTAAACTTCACACAATGGGGGCGAGGCAAAAGTTCTCAACTTTTCCTGGAGGGTACGAGTTATGCCCATATTAATGCCATAATGCTTTGTTTTCGCCATTGTCTATTGTTTTGGTCCCCCCAAAACAGAGAGAACAAAAGTTTTAGCCTCATTTGTCTAAGCAAATATGGGGGCTACAACAAGTTTTGAATTTAAAATTTAAATCTGTAACAAATAAAACAATTGCTCTTATTCCTTGTTCACATAATTGAAAAGGAACAAATGTGATTAAATTGTTAAATCCAATTAATTCGCATTTGATTAGACCAGCATGGTTTGGAAGTACTTTATTATCTCGCCATAAATCTGCTCCTCGGTGCCCAAAAACAAGCAATCAATCTCGCAGTCTATTTCGAGTTTAAGCAGCTGATCCTTCCCGGGCATTGTGGGAAACTCCTTAAGGGTCGATGAAAGCTCCAAAGCAGCCAGCAGGCCCATAGCCTGTTCCTTGATGCTGGTGTACTTGTGCGGACGGAGGATGGCTTCAAAGGCAGCCACCTTAAGGACTTGTGGAAAGTTCTTGAAGTAGTTGTGGCGATCGCAGTCGCGCACAAGCTTCGGTTTCTCGGTTATGTCTTGGTTGTCCTTTTGAATCGAGATCATGGACAACATTTTGATGGCTGCCTTGTGGCGGGCCTCCTCAATGGTGTCCGACCCGCCACAGCAGGACAGTGTGGCCACAAAGCAGCGGGCCACAAAACCAGCTTCGGACTTCCTTCTCTTAATCTTCACGTAGGGCGAAGGTAGTTCGCGGTCTACACAATATTTGTATAGCTTCTTCAGAGCATCACCTTCAGAATCCATATTTCTCAGGTTTTTAGAAACGATTTCCCCAACTATTCTCGCTAGGTTTTAATAAGAATAAAATATTAATTAAAGGACTACACACTTGACAGCCAAGGGAACTGGGCATAAAGCCTACTTGAAGTTATAATTAATAATAATAATGAAAATAGCTTATTTATTATTATTTTATTTTCATCATTGAAACTTGCTTAAAAAAACATATTCGTTTCTGGGCTTTCTGGAAATTTAATTTAAGCCGAAAATGTCACTAAAATATAACAGATTATATTCTCAATTATACATTAAATTCCCTTTTATTATACTTTATCAATAAGACTTTAATTTTAGAACTAAATAACTCAAATGTATTTATTATTTCCCTATATAAACTCAATTAATAAAGCTAACTGCCAGCCATTAGTAAAACCACAAAAAATAAACCGAATTTGTCTACCATTTGGCGGCACCTAAATGGGGCAATAAATTTATTTTTATTCTTATTTATTTTTTGTGCATCTAGTATTTATGGCCGAAAAGAAAAACCGGATAAACCTGTGTGGAAATGTCACCTATTTATAGCAAGTTTCGAATTTCCCAGAAAGGCAATAAAAACACGATAAAAAAATAAAGAAAAAGCGAATCCCTGCCTGCAGGCTGCTTCTGTTGTGTCGTTAAAATATTCATTTTCGCGAAATCTGGCCAACGGAATCGTGGCAAGATAAATGTGTCCAATTGAATGACTTGTTGAGAATATCCCCGGGAGATAGAACGCGGTGTGGAGTCACCAAAATGGGTCCTTTATCCTTGCCTATATAACATTGTTGTTATATGGTTTGGTATTGCTAGTTTGTGGTATATCGAATTTGAGGAAATTGTAGGACAAATTTAATAAATAATAAGAGTTAATAATGCTTGCTAGTGCCTTCTGTTCGCCTGGTATCTGAAATCCCGGTAAAGTCTTCACCAAATACCCCTTTTTAATACATTTTCTCCCCGTGTATAAGCATTATCATTCAGCTAAATTTATACCTAGTTCGTGCGTGAGCTTAAAACAACAAGAACCTGATTCGAGGACTGTTCATGTCCAGCCCGAATGTCTGTGTTTAGCACGGCCAGAATGTCCTTTGGCACAGTGGCACATAAACTGCAACACGACGACGACGACGAGGATGCCGAGGGCTGCATATGTTAAGGGAACTTCTGGTGGGGAAGTCCTGCCCTCCCGCCTGTCTAGGCTTGTGTGTAATTTGTATGTACGCTCGCATGTGATGGTCACCAGTGATACTGACACAACGACGACGACCACTTAAAGGCACTATTAAGGACACAGCATGGCGCTAATATACACTGTGGCCTGGACTAAGGATCCCTTAAAAATTTGAACATCTCCGCCACATTTCCCTCCTCTCCTTTTGCATTCAATTGCAACGCCAACGCAGTCAGAGTCATCCTGCTTGTATTTCAGTTTTAATTAAGAGCCAGAAGGATGAAATGGCCGGCGATATTACACATCCCTTACTGCCATTTTAAGGGGCTTCCCTTGGAATAACTCAAGCCTAAGGAGGGAGTGAGAATAAGGCTTTACTTACAAGCTTTTAACGTTCGGCAGTCCCTCGAAGAAGGTCTCATTTATGGTTTCAAAGTTGCTGCCCGTGAGGTCGCTGTGGAAGTATTTAAAAAAATAATATAATTAATTTGATAATTCTTTAAAACAATAGAAGTTCAAATATAATCTCAAGAGCTAAGAATAATCCCTAATTTTAATCCAAATCCAAATACTTAATTAATAATCCGGCTTAGCTGGGGCTATACTTACAGCGTTGCCAAATCATTTTGCGGCAAATGTGTGGGCAACTCTGTAAGCTGCTGGAAGCGGCACAGAATCTGGTCGCCGCGACAGGGACAACTGAAGCTCTCGTTCTGCCATACTGCAAAGAAGAGAGGGGGAGTTGGCAATGTTACCTTGAAAGGAATAGCAAGTGAGGCTTCTGTGCCACCTAAATTTGCATTCGGCATTTTTATTCCTAGTGCATATGCAGTATTTATACTCACGACAATCGCCAAACTTCTTGTCATCGCCGGCGCCAAAGATGTTCTTCCGGAAGAGATGATCCCAGTACTTGGCGTCCACCTCGTTGTCGCAATTGAGCTCGTCGGACTTGTCGTCGCAGTCCACTCGGCCATCACAATTGGCCCGCTGCGGCACACACTCGGCGGAACTGTTGCAATGGAAGTAGCCCTGCGGACACTTGTCGTTCTCGTCGGGCACCACGATCACTGAATCCACTAATCCCACGCTCACACCCAATGGCGCGCTCACTTCGCCTTCGCCGCCATCCGTGTCTTGTTGTCTTTCAATTGGAATTGCTGCCGTTCCTATTCCATTGCGCGTTGTCTCTGCAGTTGTTCTTGTGACTCCCTCGGCGGCGGCGGCGAAAAAGGCGGCGACAAGCAGAATTGCGCGTATTGTAGGGATGGGCAGACGGCAAGCTGGAATAGATCGATTAACTCAGCAAATTATCGAAAAGTTATTATATTTGAATTTGAAATCTGTCAAAGAAAACAATTTCTCTTGTTGCATGTTCATATAATTAAAGAACGGATTAAAATGTAAAATTGCAACTTGGATTTTGGTCTAGACCAGCATAGTTTCAAAGTGCTCTATTATCTCGCCATATATCTGCTTATCGGTACCCACGAAGAAGCAATCAATCTCGCAGTCTATTGTGAGTTTAAGCAGCTGATCCTTTCCGGGCATTGTGGGCAACTCTATAGTGGTCGATGAGAGCTCCAAGGCGGCCAGCAGGCCCATTGCCTGCTCCTTGATGCTGGTGTACTTGTGCGGACGGAGGATGGCTTCAAAGGCAGCCACCTTAAGGACTTGTGGAAAGTTCTTGAAGTAGTTGTGGCGATCGCAGTCGCGCACAAGCTTCGGTTTCTCGGTTATGTCTTGGTTGTCCTTTTGAATCGAGATCATGGACAACATTTTGATGGCTGCCTTGTGGCGGGCCTCCTCAATGGTGTCCGACCAGCCACAGCAGGACAGTGTGGCCACAAAGCAGCGGGCCACAAAACCTCCTACGGACCTCTTCCTCTTAATCTTCACGTAGGGCAAAGGCAGTTCGCGGTCTTCACAATATTTGTGTAGCTTCTTCAGAGCCGCACCTTCAGAATCCATAATATTTTTCAGGTTTTTTTTTTTGGAAACGATTAAGAAACGACTTTTCTGACTATTCTCACAATGTTTTAATAAAACGGCTTTAGGGAGTGAGGGGCTACACACTTGACAGTCCAGGGAACTTGGCTCAGAGCCTACTTGAGGCTACACAAAAATGTTGTGGGGAAACAGCTTAAAAATATTCAAAAATTAACTGAAACCCAAACGTTTGTCTGCGACCAGGTGTAATTACTTGCCGGAAGTAATCGCCATTTAAAGACTTGTATATGGAAATTCCCTTAATGGGAAATCCACAGAAACAGAAAGATAGTGAGCAAGGAAAAGCCAACATCTGGTCCGCATAAATGTTCGTTTGGCCAAAATATTTGTTTAACCAATTAAATGGGTTAATTAGCAGTCCGATTAGACTGCGGCGGGGCCAACAATGGGTTGGGGAAAGACGCGGTTTCCAGCCCCATTCATTGATGCTTCACTTAAAATGGCGGCAGGCCGATATAGGAGGTATATATATATATATATATATACCATATAGCGCTTTTCCTCCTCCCCTCTAGTATTTATCATTTTTAACGCCATTTCCAGGCGTTCCCAAAAGGATGCATTCCCCATTCGATTGGGGACCCATATTCAATATCGACATAGCAAGTTAATACTTATATTTGTATTAAAAAATATCTGTAAAATGTATGTGCCATCAAATTGTTTTCAATAAAAATTATGCACAGCACATTTGGGGCACAAATGGTCCGTGAAATCCCGCGACTGCACCCCATTATCCTTCGCAGAACCACCTCCTCCTTCCCGCTTCCCCAGTTCGATAAGGCATCAACATCATCAGCATGACTCGATGACTTTCTGATGGACACCAGCGATAGGCAGGGAAAAAAGCTCATAATTATATAGGCGAAATTGGAAAAGGTAAACAGAGGCGAATGAATATAAATCGAACCACGAGCAAGGTTGGGTTTAAATAAGAAATTAACGAATATAGCAAAGGTTTCTGTTTTTATGGATTAAAGTCGATAATTTAGGGGAAAATTGAAGAGGTAAAAGGAGGAGAATTAAAATACAGCTTCTAAATTAATGTATCTCTTATTTAGAATATTATTTGTAATTAAATAAATATTATTTTCCCCTGCTAATTAGACATATTTTGAAGTGATTTCAAGCAGTCAAAACCCAGCCCCTAGAAACCTCTGTGTAATGAGATCCTGGACAAAAATAAAAAAAAAACAAGGGGGAAAAGGGGCCAGACACAACACAAACCCAGCCCCCGAAGGACGACAGGATTTTCCATAATTTGCTTAAAAAACATATTTCGATGAGATCCGAATGGAAAATTCCGTTTCTGGCCGAAAACATATGGCTGCAGGCGCAGGAGCTGGAGCCCCTCAGCAAGGATTGCATTGCAGGTCATAACTCAGACAGCGGAGAGGAGAACGGATTGCAATTACAAATGCGGAATGATGACAACAGCGCGGACGAAGGAGGAAAGGACAATGGCAATGCCAATGGGGGATAGCTATGAGGATGTAGACGCAGTCGCTGGATGACTCCATAAAAGTGTAATTAAGCGCGGCATTCGAGGCGCGGATCGAAAGGCAAGGACATGGACATGGACTGGGATAGAGACAAGGACAAGGACATGGAGCATTTGACACGTGTTGCTAATGTGCCTGAGAAGGGGCAAAGTCAAGGGTTAAAACCAGGAATAGCAACAGGATCTCATCTCATCACTTCACATCACCCATCACCCATCACCATCCTGTATCCTGGCCACAATCCCCGCTAAGCCCTCCGATGTCGTCGGCGGCATCAACGTTTTGTCAACACATTTGCGGCGAATTGAAATGTTTGATGAGTGCTCAGGGCTCAGGCCCGGCTACTGCCATTTGATTGATGAGCCAGATCCCAGCCAGATCCTGGCCAGGCGGGGCATTCCCCTTGACTTGGCAATGGCCTGCCTGCCCTGTGCCCTCTGTCCTCCCAGTTGCTCCTCCTCCTCCTTCATCTTGACTGGCACCTAGCGCACGGAGACCCCATTCTCCGAGAGAAACGAAACTTTTACAACTTTGTTGCTCATAAATTCCCATTGAGCCACTCAAATGGATGCCTCTCCTTGGAGCTCCTGCTTCCTTCTAATATTCCAATAAATGTATTTACACTGAGAAAAAGCAAATAAATAATTTTAAGGATTTAATAGGGAAAAAGAACAGGATAGCTAAATGCTAAGTTCATTTGGATTGAGGATATAATATTTTAAATGTTATTAAATATCAAAATTATGGCAAAGTATTCAATAAAAATTATTTTTATTTATATATTCCTGTTGGCATTAGTATTAATTTATAATTGCATTGTAATTATTAATTGCATTGGAAATTATAATTTCTTTTGCAGGTTTATTTTTAACTGGAAAATTATAATATATTTAAGTAAATTATTGGCCAGGTTTTTACTGATTTTTAATAAATAATTTATTAAGTAAATAAAACTTTAAGAATTTTTCTTTTAAAATAAACTTTATGTTGCTAAAATAAAAATTAAAAAAACGTTTTTATATACAAAATACTTTTTAATAATGAATTTATTTTGTAATTACACCTTTAAAAATTGTTTCTTTAAAATAAACTTTTACCTTGAAGTTCATTATATTTACAAATAAATTTCCAAAGAATTATTTGATAACATTTTAAAAATGTATACAAACATAAAATAAACCTGGATGATATTCCCATTTGGAATTCAGAAAATGTAAAAAATGTAGCAATCTTTAAATAGGAATTTACCACCGCAGGCAATTTACAGAATTTACAGTGACAGAAATAGGGAGCAATTAAAATGAAAATGATTTAAGGCCGCTTTATGTAAATAAATCATAGAATTTAGAGGCTATTTTAAGACAGCTGCCTTTTATGCCAGAAATGGTTTTTTTTCTGGAGAATCAAAGAAAACACATTCAAGAATTACAGAAATTATATTTAAATATTTATTTGAGGCAGTGTACACACAGAGAGAGTGTCGGAGAAAGACATTATCGGACCCCCTCCCAAAATCGGCTTGGATTTGTTTATATAGTCTGACCCTTACCTGGCCGCCACCTCCCCCCCTGCTCTGCTCACCTGTCTTGGGCGTTGAATCGACCGAAAATAGCCGCAAGAGGTGAAAGTTCGCAGTGTTCTTGTTTCTTATGCTTATTTTTTTGTTGTTTCTTTTTTTTGGGAGGGGCAGCAATTAAAACAAACGAAAACTTAATAGGAAAACTCACGAAAATAGAAGTCAATTGCGGCCAAAGTAAACAATATATAGTGTGTGTGCAGCCCGATACCTCCGCTGTCAGTTAATCGACATATGTCCGTCGATGTCGATCAATATCTATTAGATCCACAGATGAATCAGATTCTATTCAATTATCTACGAAATAATTATATTGAGTGGCTTCAAGGATGCGAGAATTACCACAAAATTATGGCTTGAATATTGGGGGAATTTAAGCGGAAAGCTTCTGAAATTGCTTAAAAATATTTAGAATTTAATTCTGATTATTTTATTTTATTAATTATAAACTAGTTTGTGTAGAATATATTTGTTAAAGGCTTAAAAACATCTGGGTTAAGCTTAAGAAAATTATGTTTTAATTCCCTTTGGGAACGTTTTTCAGTAGTTAGCAGAAAGAGCTTAAAAAATATTATAAAACGGCCTGAAAATTAATTTTAAATAAAAAAATATTCAAGGTTTAATCACTGAATAAGTGAATATTTTTAAACCTTAAAAATCAGTTTAACAAAATATAAAAAATATTATTTTATTTAACTTAAAACTGAAGCTTCGAATATAAGCCACAAAAATAAAATATAACCCAATTAAGGCTTGCTCGTGGCTTACCTATTTTATTAATTAATAATTATAATTTATTATTTTATTGAATAAAATAAAAAATAATTTGTAAATCTCTGGGCTATCTATGTCCATTACGACATGCACTAAAAACAGCTGAGAAATTCCTAAAGCTTTATTCACTCCTCCCCAGATATCTGTTCATATATAGATACCTATATAATTCTTCGATTTTCGGCTGTTTAGATTCAAACCGAGAAACCGAGAATGGAATTTTTATACTCAACGAAAAATTGAAAATGGAAATGGAAAACAAAAACAGAGCAACGAAAACCAAGAAAAGTTTTTGGCTAACAACAAAGTTGTAAACAAGAGAAGAGAATCTCCTCCCCAAAAACAAAAATAAAAAAAATTAAAGAATTATAAAACAAACGTGAATGATAAACAGAAAATTCGTGCCTCAAGTGCCCATCCTCGCCTATATCTATATTATATATAGATTGCCCGATCTCTATATATATATATATACTTTACATATATAGAACACTTTGCAAATCTCTGACGGAGTTTTATTTTTAAGCAAGGCAACCAAGTGGCCTGTCCGTTTGGGTTAAGTGTTTAACCCATTTCCGCATTTAATTACTCCCAGGGAATTAATCATTTCATCGGTTCTGGTTTCTGTGTTTTTTTCTGATTTTGTTCTATATTTTTTTTGGGCCTAGAAATCCCCATTTAATGATAAGGAATGTCAATATAGTTTGGTTGGCGCTGACAGGCGGGGGGTCCCGGGGATACAAATGAAAATAAATGCCATGCGAAATGGTTAATGCTTTTTTTCTGATGGGTCAAAGGTCATGTGACACACACACACACACACAAACGTACAAACAGGGGAAGTCCCGACAAAATTAAGCGCTATCCTAGGCTGGTTTTAGTGCAGAGAAAGAAATTTGAAGGTAAATATACAGCATTTAGCAAGGAAAATGCTAGAAAAATAGTTGGGAAATTGTAGGAAAAATGTTTTCAAAAGAAAAAATTCATAATTTATACGTTTTTATATTTTTTGTACCATAACTTTGGTGTAATTTCTTATCAAAAATATTCTTAATGTCTTATTTATTTTATTTAATTTGAAAAAATTAAAAAAAGTAGTAAAAATTGGCAAAAACCTTCAGCAGGCTTGTTTTTAAATATTTATTTGAATATTTTATATATTTTTGAAATATTTTTATAGATTCTTTTCTATCTCGAAATTTGTTTATATATTTCATTTCATTATTAAACTTATGTGTTCATAAGAAAATGCTTAAAGAATATAGAGAAAAGGTTCTTAAAGGAAAAAGTCCAATATACTTTTAAATTTCAATATTTGTATATTATTTTAAATAACTTCTTACTGAAAATATTCTCAATATCTTATTAAAATTCATTTATTTAAAAAATACACAAAGATATTTGTAAAAACCAGAAGCAGGCTTGTTTGTGATGTAGTTGTAGAAGACAATCATTTCTAATTGTTTATTTGAATATTTTAAATAAATTTTTTATTGATTTTCAAAACCAGAAATGATTTAAAATATTTTATTTTATTAATTATATTACAAAATACCCAAAAACTATAACCAAAAACAAGCAAAAGACCTGCTTTTAAATTTATTTTAACAGAAAATAAGTTCAACTATCTTCTATCAACTTCTATCAATTACTTTGTTAATTTCTTCATAGATAAACAATACAAATATGTACTAAAAATAATGATTAATTATATTAACTCATTCTCTGTGAGCACTGTAGGCCATATTGCCTTTATTTGCCCTTTTTTTGTTGGCCTTCTCTCTGTTAGGCTTCAATCAGGGAATTACGCTGTCCATTTTTCATTTTTCCACTTGGCAGGGTCAGGGGTCACATCACTCACCCACAGCATATGTAAATACCGATGTTTTATCCTGTTTTCCTATTTGTCCTGTCCCTTTTTTTTCGCTTAGCCTTAGATTAAAGTCACAGCAAAAAAAAAGACGAGAAAAAGCCGGGCATAATATTAATTAGATGTGGCACCATTTCCCCCGAGATAAGGTCCAGGGACTGAGGACTAAGGACTCCGAACCGAGGACTACTTTAAGCCGAATCACAGATAAAAGGACAGTTAAATGGACAAGCACGTGATATATATGATTATAACAAAAAAAAAGTTGCCAAAAGTTGCAAGTGTTTTTGGTACGAAAAGTTTTCAAACTCCTCACGGAACTTGCCTGAATTTGCGACCTTCGCTGATTCTTTCTCATTGATATTTACTTTTCGGGGAAATTAAATTCTTAGTCCAACTTTTATGTACTATATAAACTATAAGTAGTAGTTGAGAAGTTGGTCAAAGGGAATTTATCTACGGGTAATTATTCTTTAAAAAAAAAAAGGCAGGGATGCCCAGAATTTATAATTCCTTGCAAAATCAATAGAAATTAATAGAGAACCCCATCCAAACTCCCTGTAAATACTGCTCCCATTATCCTTGAAGGACTGCTAATGGCTTGGCACTTCATTAGCGAGCTGCCTGTCGCTCCAGATCCCTGGGGAGTTTTTTCAAGGAAGCGGAAATCATTCGCACTTCAATCATATATTACACCGAAAGAGATAGATGGATAGATGAGGTGACTCCTCTTTCACCCCGCAATTACTTTTCTTTTGGGGATTCCCACAGCCCCCAAATCCAATGCTCCTGCAATCACTCAGGCAGCTTCAGGTTTTTCGGCAGCTCTCCGGGATGCGGATGCTCCTTTAAAGGTCACACACCAACGGACTTCCGGGCGGCAATGGGGCATAACCTTTATGGCGGGCACTGTCATTGCTGCCACGGACAATTCAATTATGCGACGCCTCTCAAAAAATAAAGCCACAAAATTATATAGATTACTTTTGATCAACCTAAAAGCTCGCCGAAAAACGAGACGAAACGAGAAGCTGGACCCACGCTCCACGGCCGTCACTTGATACGTAGCCCCGGGGGCAGCATCGATTAGCGTCCGCCGGATAATGACATGGTTACGGATATGGATACGGCAATGGCTATGCCGATACGGATATGGGACAGACCAACAGCTGCTGGCGAAGGGGACTTTTGAATGCCTTTCAAAAAATATTTATAGGGGGAAGTACATTTAGTTTGTGAAGTTAATATGGAAACAAAGTAAGTTTTTAAGGTTTTAAATTTATATAATATCTATATTTAAGATTTTAATTTAAGCCTTAATATTATAAAATAATAAAAACGTATGTTAGTAATAGAAAAATATTAATTGTACATGAATTTCTTAAAACAAAAACGTTTTGAAATAATTTAAAGGTTTTTTTTATTGATTATCTTTATAAATGTAAAATAAATAATCAAAAAATAATAATAAAAATTCAAAAAACCATTGTTAATATTAGAAAAATCTATGTTGCTCATAAAAAATCTATAACATTCATTTACAAATTTTTTAAGACAACTATTAGCAATATCTAAATAAAAAGTAACATTTAAAAATGTTAAATTATTAATAACATAAATAAATAAATTATAAAATCAATACCTACTAAAGTTAATAATAGAAAAAATAAGCTCTTTCCAAAATTTTCATCAAGATAAATATAAAACATATTTTTTTGTTATAAACATGAAACTTTCTTCTGTTTTCTCTTCTTAATTTTATTTTATATAAAAATTCACAACTACCTCTCATATTTTCCAACCAGTAACCACTTTTGCTATGGGATACGTTTTAAGGGGAATCCCCTGCATTGGCACCCACATGTGCGGACCCTGTAATCGTAGAACCTCCGACCTCCATAAATAACGATTGCTTGCCGTATTCAAATTACCTAAAAACAGGCTGTGAACGGGAAAGGGATATGGGGGCTATAGCGTATAGGGGATTACTTGGGGCTTGGACCAGATCTGGTCCATATTTTTTGGGTTGAATGTAGCCGCCAGCGACAAGTTCTTAAATCGGCTTCCACTTACGCATTTTCCCAGCCCGGAAATGGGTGGAATGTGGGCGGAAAATGCACCTCGTCTGAGTTACAAGTTGTTTTTTCCGCTTGTACATAGCCAAAGCTGATTCTGGTTGAACCCCAGGGCTTGAGTTCTAGTTGGAAGCAGTTGAAACAGAGTTTTAAAATTTTTATTTACCATTTTTTTTAAATATTTATCTTGCTCTTAAAAATATCTACAAATATTTGTGGGCCAATTTAATTTAAATTTAATTTTTAAATTTTTCTCATGGATTATTTTATTGTTTTTTCACATACATAAAACATAAGACAAAGTCTTAGTGAAAGCTTATTGTAATTATGAAAAGCAGCTTGCTTGAATAGTTTTCCCGGCAGAGATTGTGCGGAGGACACTTTAATTGAATTCCAAAGGAAGAAAAAAAGGGAGAAAATCTCCGTCACATAATTGACACATTCCGCTTATCTCTGGAGGACCACACTTACTCACTCCCTCCCCCTGGATTTTTCGCATGAATTAAAAGGTGTGGTCAGATCCTTGGGATCCTGGTTAATCCCCAACTCCGCTCATAAACGCTGGTAGCCATGGCTATGTACACTCAGAGGAATTGGGTAAGTGAAGTCCAAAAATTAACATTTTATAAATGCATTTTTGGGATTTTTCCACTTTTTTAACTTGGAAAATCTAAGCATTAATTATGTAAATTAAATTCCAAAAAATAATTCAACTCCATAACCCCTTTCCTTTATATATCGATTGCCCTCAATTTTTCCGCCAAGTGTATCCTGTGGCAGGACTTTGTGTAAGCCACCACAGGAGGAGAGAGAGACTGAGGAGGAGTTACAACTAATAACACAACTTTGGGGCGACATCAAGCGGTTGTCAGGTCAGGTCAGCGCCCATTTCGAGGGTTTTCCCGGCTGGCCGCAAGGACATCACCTCATTTCCCCCCACCGCGAGGGGGATTTGCAATTCATTCGAGCTCATAAATCTAAACGGCACCACGCACTTACACTTAATAACATTTTATTACAAACAAATTTAACGGCAGTGGCCAGAATCCCTTCCTATGAAATGCCCAGTCATTTCGGCGTCGCCACTGTCAATTTAATAAACATAAATTAATATGCAAATTGCAATGGGAAATTTTAATTGAAAATCCACTTTTTGGGGGGTCACAAATTCTGTACTAAAAATATATAGAAGAAAAAAACAAAAATATGCCGCAGAGGCTTGGCCATCATATTTGGAACTGCCAAATTGTATTCACGTCAATCTTTGGGATTTTTGATTGGATTTTGTTTAGATTTTGATGCCTTAAATAAATCCCCTTTAAATCTCTACAAAATGCACTTTATAAGAGTTTAATTTAAAAACATATTTTATGTTTTAAATATATTTAAAAAGTTGGATTTAGAAAGCATGTATTTTTTGAGACTTTGTGCAGATGATTTCATAAGTTTAGTTCGGGAGCTACTTTAAGTTACGAAAATTTTTATGTAAGCTGAATTAGTATTTATATATTTTTTAATTTTGTTCTAATAATTAACTAATAATTAATAATAATAAATGAAAATCGAATAATATTATCAAAATATATATGTTAAAATGTTTGTTGACATTATTTCCCATTGATTTCACAACAACAAATTTCTCTATTTAATTTTAAAATTTTCTCCAATGTGAAACTCTTTTTTCAGTCTTTAAACTTTCAGTTTTTATATATTTAAATTAAAAATAAGCCAGCCTAAGCCACATTTAATCAAACTTTATGGTTTTTTATTTAAGTTTGAAAGTCCTTCCGCCAGTCACATACTTTGTTAAAAAAGCAAAACACAAACTTGTGCATTATTCTCTTTGAACTTTTGCAAAGCCTTCCTCATTTGTTGTCATTACTTTTTGCCTGATTTCCATGGCTATAACTTTTATCAACTTTATTGGGAATGTCCTGGATTTATTTAAAAATTAATAAATAAGTTAAGCCTGTAAATAATATTTAAGAAATTTTAAGATGGATTTTTTCTTGAACGCTCTCAAATAATTTTGTGGCGTTTGTTTAATTTAAAAATATTTTTTGGAAATCCTTTTTTGTTTGCTTTATTTATAAATATTATTCAAAGATCCTTTTTGTTTGATTTTTTAGCAGGGATTCCTCGGAGTTCTCTGGTTAATCTCCCCGAGGCGAGGCCTGGCCAATGTCTTGAACAGATTTTTGACCTGGCCAGGCTTTTGTTATTTCAATTTGGCAAACAAACATTTGCGGATAAAGTAGATAAAAATATATATATATATATATACGAATCTCTGGCATATATCTACTCTACAACAAAAAAATTGGAAACACCCGGAAACTGTTTATTTTTCCCGACGGAAAGACACATACGCATGATCATCGCTTTTTGACACTGGCAACCAGGGAGTTCGCCTCCTCCTCCTCCTGCTGCTGCTGCTGCTCCTCCTCCTGTGATTGTTTGTTTCCGATTTTCCCGTAATCGTATTTAATTTTAGCACAACAACAAAGAAATAGGGAAAACAAATGAACTTCGCCGCCACACCACCGATCACAGATCGCGCCGATGGATATACGTTTTCTCGATTCACGGTTCGATTTTTCATCCGCAGCGCCGCGCGTTCGCTGCCAACGATAACAAACAACTGAGCGGAAAAGTGGGCATGCCGAGCCGAGCGAGCTGCAACATGTGGCATGTAGCATGCCCCGCTTTTCCCGCCGCCCTTCCCCAGCCCACCCATTTCCACCCACTTTCACCCAAACCCCACGCAGCGCACTCATTCACCAAGCCGGCTCCGCTGCGAATTTATGAATGAAAAGCGCCGAGTGGCAAAGCTTTGGCCTTTCCATGAGTTTTCCTCCAAGTTCAAGGTGAAAAGCCCTGCCGAGTGGAAAAGCTTCTGGGCGGTTAAAAAGAAATTTAAGGGTCTTGGTGAAGGAATTCAAAATTTTTGATTCTGTTTGAAGATTTGCTAAGATTTTGGAACTAAAAAAAGAGTTAAAATAATTGTTTTTAACTATAACTACCTGGAATATAAAAAAGAATTAAGTTAACTAAAGAATTAGATTATAGAATATCATCCATAGAACACTTTCTGTTGAAGTTTAAACATATTTCTTAGATAAAAATATTGCAAAATATTATATAAGCTCTTCTATCTCAAAGGAATAACTTTAGCTTAATATTATTTAAGTTCTTTAAGCAAATAAAATATAATTTAAATATAAATAAAATATAAAAAGGCCTTAATTTGTCTTAATAAAAAAAATCTTTAGTGAATTTCCAACACCCAAAAACTGCAAAGATTTCACCACATAAAAAATAACAAATATCAATTTTGATAAATAACTTATTTAATATTAAAACATAATTTACAAATACGGGTAAAAGATACATACATAAAAGCGTGAGAAGACAGACCAAAAAAAAACAAAAAAAATTATAAAATGTGCCTAAGGTTCCTCCTAGTAGTGATGGTAATTGTGGCGCTGCTGCTGCTGCTGCTGCGCCAAGTGGGCCTGGGCGAAGATGTGCTCCAGCTCGGCGTCGCTCAGCTGGTCAAAGATGCCGCCATGGCTGCCCACGCCGGCGCTGCTGGAGCTCAATGGCGACGGCTGAGAGCCCACGGGTGGCAGGTAGCCTGTCAAGAAAACCAAAAAAAACCATGAATTATATTTCAAAACAAGGAGGATCCCATCTCCAATTCGCACCTTCAGCTGGCGAACTGCCATAAGGTGGCTGCAGCGTGATCGAGGGACGATTGGGCGAAGCTGGCGAGGATTCGGCGGGTGGCTGGTAGAACACGGGCTTCCATGGCTGCTGCTGGCCGGGTCTCTGGGTGGGCAAGGGCACTGGCGGCAGCTCTGGCTCTGGCTGGGGCTCCGGCTGCGGCTGCGGCGACTGTGGAATCTGTGGGGAGGCTATGCCGGTGCCGGATTCTGGGAGTACGGGTTGGGATCCTGGCAAGGGAACAATTCCCCCAGGAAACTGGGCCTCTGGCTGGATGAAAGTCGGCGGCTGCTGGGTTAATGGTGGCTGTGGAGCAGCCGGAAAGAATTGACTGGTCGGCGGAGAATTGGGAAAACCGGGCACCGAGGGTACCGTGGGAACAGCTGGCACTGCAGGCACTCCAGGTGCTGTCGGCGCTTGAGGGAACTGCGGGATCTGTGGAAAGCCCGGGAAGGGGAACTGCGGCAACCCAGGGAACTGAGGAATCTGCGGGATTTGGGGTATCTGTGGTATGGCTGGGATTTGTGGGAGTTGAGGAACCTCTGGTGCCTCGGGAGCAGCTGGAATTGCCGGCTGGGCGGGCACTGGCTGAGCGGGCTGAGGGGGCTGGAAACTGAAGGTGGGAACTACCGGAAACTGAGGTATCGCTGGTACATCAACAGCTGGCGGTGGCGAGGGAATGCCAAAGGTTACCGAGGGCTGGACGGGCTGCACGGGCTGCAGGGGTTGAACGGGCTGTACAGGTTGAAGGGGTTGGACAGGCTGCACAGGCTGAAGGGGTTGGACAGGCTGCACAGGTTGAACTCCAAAGGTCACCGTGGGCTGCACAGGCTGCACTGGTTGGACAGGCTGAACCGGAGTCACCGGCTGCAGGGGCTGGATGTGGGTCACCGGCTGAACGGGCTGCAGGGGCAGAGCTTGGACACTGGGAATGGTGGGAATCGTTTGGACAGGCTGCACTGGCACAGCGGGAGCCGTAGGAGCAAAGGCCTGGACATAGGTGGGCTGCAAGCAAAACAAAGATTTCCAGGACTCTCAATCAAACTCTAAAAAAAATTCACCCTCAAGTTACTCACCTGCACAGCATGGACATGACCATGACCATGGACCGCAGGAGCATGGAAGTGCAGTGGCTTCACTGCCGTTTGGAACACCACCGGCTTTTGCAGATGCTGATGCGGATAGTTGACGCTGTACGAGGAGACCAGAGCGTTGCCAGGACGCAGGACATACGAGGGAGGAGCCGCCGGCACACCACTCAAAGCCGTTGCCACTCCACCTGGAATTACACTGGCCACTCCAGTGGGCAAGGCAGCAGGCAGGGCAGCCGCAGGCAGGACACCAGACAGAGCAGGCGTAAGGCCAGCGGCAGGCAGCAGAGCACCTCCCAAGCCGGTAGCCTGGGCCACCAGACCAGAGCCAGCCACCAGGGGACGCAGACCATGTCCATGGCCGTACTTGATGAAATGCCTCTGAGAGGGAGCGGCGGTCAGGAAGGCACTGCCTCCGGGCAGCTGCAGGCTGTAGCCATAATGGGCGGCATAGGTCCGTGCGGGCCAGTGACCACCAGCTGCTCCTCCATGCAGAATGCCGCGCTTGTGCTTGCCCGTGGTGATCTCCGCCTCGGACTCTGATTCCGTCACCTGAATGGGGCTCTCCTGCGCGTCTGTTTGTGGCGGTGCCTCCTCTGCTGCTGTTGTGGTGGTGGGTGTCGTGCCCACTGGTGGCAGTGGCGAGGTGGATCTCCGCGAGTGCCGCAGACGCAGGCCAGAGGCTTCGGTTCCCTCATCAAAGACCAAAATGCAAGCCACAAAGCAAACCAGCAGGAGACGTGGGCTTCGTGAGTTCCCAAAAAAGTGCATCTTGGCTGGTATTTTTTTTCCGTGTTCCAAGCTGGAGGAGGAGAAGGCGGTGGAGGTGATGGTGGTGCCCGTAATCCGTGATTATGTCAACGCAGCGATCGCCGCCAAGAAAATGAAATGAACTTCCTTGGTCGCTGTTGTATTTATAAAGCGGACATCGGCCGCACAGTGGTGCTGCCGCCACCGCCAACCCACTGTGCATACCAAGTGGCCATCATCGTTGTGGTGCCTCTCGCCTCCTCCCGGTAGCAATGCACCGCAGATATCGGCGAGGCGGTTGGTCAGTTTATGACTTTTACGCTGCCATTTCACCTGCCCTATCATCCCATACCCGTACCCGTACCCGTACCCGTACCCATACCCATACCCTGTCCCTGTCCCTAAGTCCGCCACTAAACACGACACCTCATTATGCTAATGCCACTGACCAGGCACAGTTGTTCCAAGTGGAAAAATATCAAGAAAATTTATAATTATGTTTAAAGTAAAACTGTTAAAAAAAATATACTGATAATTCTTTCTATTAATATTTAAAAAAAAAAATGTAACAGTATTAATTTCAATATTAAGAGATTTTTTTAATATTTATTGAATATTAGTCTTTAATATTTTTAATATTAGAAATCAATAAGAAATAACTCTAGGAAATTGTTTAAAAATTGTTTTTCAATCAACTTATTTTTCATTTTATTATATTTTTATATTTTATCCTAGTTTATAAGTAATTTTAATATTAAGTGCAGTTTTTAATAGAATAAAATATTAGTTTTTTAATAGTTTAATTATTAGAAAGTCAACAAGGAACAAATTTGATTCGGATAAATTTTCTGTGTATTAAAATTTTGAAATCAAAGTTTTTTATGATTTTTGAAAACGGGATTCTTGTTTTAAGGCAATCGAAAAAATATATAAAAATAATATATAAAATATTTCGAAGCATAAAAATAGTTAGAAATTAAAATTATAAATATTTGTCACATATAATTAAGTTCCTCGTCCCACGGTGTAGTGTCTGGTATGGCAGGCACCTACGCATGCGCCGCACGTTTGTGGACGCACAAAACTTTTGCTTTCAATGGCCACCATGTACTCAGTGTCTGTGTTTCTCCTCGACTCTTTTCACTTTCGTCCGCCGGAGAGGGCCCGAAGGTTTATGATTTGGCTGCAATTTAGATACGAATCGTAAAGCGCTTAACTATGCCAGCGTTCCTTTTACGGCCATCGATGCCTTATAGCCCAGGACGGGCTTACATAATCCAGCCAAGATGTACAGCGAGTTGGATATGGTAAATGGGATATTGGTTGGTGGAGAGGCGATTGGATAAGGGATGGTGGAAGGTTGAATATGGGGAACTGAAAAACTGGAAAACTGGGATGCTAGGTACTAGATATCCATTTTCGATATTATAAATATAATAATTAACCTAAAATATTGTTTACTAGATACCTGCATTAACATTTAATAATACAAACTGAATACCTAAAATATAATAATAATAATAATCAATGCTAAAATGATTTTATAAATAATAAAAACAAAATATTCGAGACATCAACACTGAGGACCAAAACTTTAATAGTTGCTACAAATGTCAGTTGCTGGATTACAACCCCCCCGTGAATCCGGGTCTAAACCCTCGCTCTTGGTGAAAGCATAATTATAATAAAAGCAGACAATGCTCACTTACCAATTACCAAAAGGCACAACCAATTATTTTGATGGCATTTGAATGCCACATTTATCCGCAATCACCGCCAATGGCTTTCGTTAGCATTCAACATTCACACGCATAAATTTCACCTGCACTAAATCCGATCCACTTGTCCATATATAGACAGCGGATCAGGCATTATATCACACACTGACCGACCGACCGATCGACCGTAAATGAACTTTCAATTAGCCTACATTGATTTTCACTTTTTTTGGAAAACTGACAGCGTTTCGGCGCATGGAATTTCAATCGGATTTTCGGGGGTGGAATACTGGGTCAGCATATATCGCTATATAGCATCTATGTGGGTCTGGCACAGCGCCTCAAGGTCTTTCCCAGGCCTTGCCGTTTTCGAGGAGATGTCATCATGTAATATTTTTTTTTTTTGACAAAAAAAACAACAAAAAACACATAAAATACTTGTTCAACTCGATGCTTTATGAGCTGCTCCCGTCGACGACGTGAGTGGCATTGACAATATAACGATTCCTCAACCAAACAAACAAAAAACAAAGTGGGTTTCTTCACAGCTTGAAGCCGGAGTGTATGCTGACCATGCCAAAGGTGAGGTTCTCGTACGAAACCTGCTCGAAGCCCGCGTCCTCGATCATTTGCTTAAAGTGATCCTGTTTGGGGAAGCGCCGGATGCTCTCCACCAGATACTGATAGGCTTGCCACTGGCCGGCTAGCAGTTGGCCCAACGGTGGTATTAGCTGGAAGGAGTACTGATCGTACAGCCACTGCATTGTCTCGTTGGTCAAATGGCTGAACTCCAGGCACAGGAACCTTCCGCCCGGCTGCAGCACGCGATATGCCTCGGCCAGGACCTTGGAGGAAAAAGTGTGAATAAAAAATATATAAGCCATCGAGGAGCAGCTCCTCCTGCTCACCTTATCCACTCGCGTGACGTTCCTCACACCAAAGGCAATGGTGTAGGCAGTGTAGCTTTCGCTCTCAAAGGGCAGCTTCTCGGCGTCGGCACACTGCCAGGCGATCGTGGAAGTGGGCAACTTCTCTGCCGTGAGTCCCAGTCGCCTGGCCCGTTCCTTGCCCACATCCAGCATGTGCTGATTGATGTCCGAGACGGTGACATGGCTTACGCGTTGCTGGGGATTCGGTTGATTGGCCAGGTAGCGCAGGTAGCGAAAGGTTATGTCCCCGGTGCCGCCGGCCATGTCCAGCAGCCGCATGCCGTGCACAGGACCCAGTCGTTCCATGAATATGTCCTTCCACACGCGATGGATGCCCAAGGACAGGGTGTCGTTCATCATGTCGTAGGACTGAGCCACCTGTTCGAACACCTGGTGCACTGAAAACAGAAAAAGTCGAGGTCATCTTAAGCAATCTGAGATCGGAGATCACCTGGCCATTCACCTTTTTGCTCCTTCTCGCTTTCTGTAACCGTTTGGAAGCCAAAGTGCGTGGTGTGCTCGTCTGCCGTCGTTGCTCCAGCGCTGGAACTCGCTTGCCCTGCCACTCCCCTCGTCCATAGCGGCGAGGTCGTTGCTTGGCCCGCTGTCCGGTTATGTAAAAATCGGCGGGTCAGGGACAGCAGCACTCGTATGCTCCTTGTACTTTGCATTTTGCGCTTCTCTTAACAATTAAAATTATGAAAGAATAAAAACAGCGGCTAAACAGCTGATGAGACTCAGGTACTATTGCTATCCTTGTCTGGCCAGTGGGCAGCCGGCTAATGATGTGACTTTGGCTTGCCATGTTTATTGCTATCGCTTGTAATCGATAACAATATAGTATTTATTTTAAAAAATGTATTTATTTAGTTTTAAAAAGTAATAAGTATTTAAACAATAATAAACAATGTCGCCATTGGAGTTTTAAAGAAATAAATTGCAAAAAATCATGCCCACAACAGTCACAGTCTTGCCAGACTGTCGCAATCGCGAACTGGTTCATCCCTAAGCCCCGATACAACCCTGTTTTGACGCCATTTTACAGGCGAAATTTGTGTGTGTGTTTTTCTTGTGACGCGTTGTTGTAACAAAAGGAAAAGCAAAAAAAGAACTAAAGTGTAATTTTCACTAGAAGCAGCAACGAAAACAGGAAACAGCAGCAGCACAGCCAGTGAAGATGTCGCAACGCTTTGCACCTGGCCAAGCGCCGGTGCAGTCGCGCTACCAGCCGCCTCCGCCGGCGCCCGGCATGCGTCCCTATCCACCGCCAGGCGCCACTTTTCCGGTGAGTTTTTCTGCGCTTAAGGCAGAATTTCCAGCAAACTAATGAGGTTTTCTGTACTCCCAACAGCCTAGGGGCTTTCCCCTGCATCCCAACACAACGCAACCGGTGCCAGGCACTGCGCCTGGCGCTGGCGTTCCCGGCGTACCAGGAGTGCTGCCCGGCGGTCCCGGGCCTGGTTCCCTTCTGCAGCGCACCGCCCAGCAGCCGGCCTTTCAGAGCGGTCTGCGTGGCACCGGTGGCGGCGGCGGTGGTGGAGGCGGTGGCGGCGGCGGAGGAGGTGGAAGCGGTGGCTCTGGCTCTGGTGGTGGCAGCAAGCGTTCGAACGAGGCACGCGGCCTGGGCAGTGGACCGGGCGGCAAGGGTGAATTTGTGGCGGCCAAGAAGAAGAAGAAGCTGGCGGACAAGATACTGCCGCAGAAGGTGCGCGATTTGGTGCCAGAATCGCAGGCATACATGGATCTGCTGACGTTCGAGCGCAAGCTGGACGCAACGATCATGCGGAAGCGCCTGGACATCCAGGAGGCGCTAAAGCGACCCATGAAGCAGAAGCGCAAGCTGCGCATCTTCATCTCGAACACATTCTACCCCAGCAAGGAGCCAACCAACGACGGCGAGGAGGGTGCCGTAGCTTCGTGGGAGCTACGCGTCGAGGGTCGCCTCCTGGAGGACGGCAAGGGTGATCCTAATACCAAAATTAAGCGTAAATTCTCATCGTTCTTCAAATCGCTGGTCATTGAGCTGGACAAGGAGCTGTATGGACCGGATAACCATCTGGTGGAGTGGCATCGCACCCACACCACCCAGGAGACGGATGGATTCCAAGTGAAGCGACCGGGCGATCGCAACGTGCGCTGCACCATCCTCCTGCTGCTCGACTACCAGCCGCTGCAGTTCAAGCTGGACCCGCGCCTCGCCCGCCTCCTCGGCGTGCACACGCAGACCCGACCAGTCATTATTTCCGCCCTGTGGCAGTACATTAAGACGCACAAGCTGCAGGATGCCCACGAGCGGGAGTACATCAACTGTGACAAGTATCTGGAGCAGATCTTTAGCTGTCAGCGCATGAAGTTCGCCGAGATACCGCAACGCCTCAATCCCCTGCTCCATCCGCCCGATCCGATTGTGATCAATCACTTTATCGAGAGCGGAGCGGAGAACAAGCAGACCGCTTGCTATGACATCGACGTCGAGGTGGACGATACGCTCAAAAACCAGATGAACAGCTTCCTGATGAGCACCGCCAGCCAGCAAGAGATCCAGGGTCTGGACACCAAGATCCATGAGACGGTGGACACCATCAATCAGATGAAGACGAACCGAGAGTTCTTCCTCAGCTTCGCCAAGGATCCACAGATGTTTATACACCGATGGATCATCAGTCAGACGAGGGACTTGAAGGTAACTTCTTAATTCTTTCTTTTCCTATGGGTTTTTCTTTAATTTGCGAATTTCTTGCCTGCACAGCTCATGACGGACGTGGTGGGCAATCCGGAGGAGGAGCGACGCGCCGAGTTCTACTATCAGCCCTGGACGCACGAGGCCGTTTCGCGCTACTTCTTCACCAAGGTCAATCAGAAGCGGGCGGAGCTGGAGCAGGCGCTGGGCATACGCAATGGCTAGGCAGGCAGCGCTGAGTAAATCAGAGATCCGTAATCTGTAATCTGTAATCATTGCGCACGGCAAACTCTTTTTTCCTTCGCCAGTTTAGTTTAAGACTTCAAGATTATAAATATAAATTTCCCCTTTTTTTAATGTCACCACCCAAACTTTAAATCCTCTGTAACTCTTGTCTCCCGTCTCGTGTGTCCCCTGTGCCCCTCCCTTCCAGCAAAACCATATTGGACCTAACATTAAGTTAATAAAATGGCATTTAAATATAGAAAATCTATAGCTTTTCAAATTGTGGCTGTATTTAAAGGAAAAGTATATAAAGGGTACGTACATCTCATGAGAAAATGGGTTGTGTGCGCACACACACAAACACAAAACTCACTTACACATGCAAACATTTTCCCCTCGCTCACAAGCTGTAGTTCCTACTGCGGCCGCTTGATGGCGTTTTCGTTCTTACGACCCTTTCAAACTAGGTTTTAAAATATGTTTTAATACGGTAAGGAGTCATTCTCGACCATATTAACTATATATATTTTTGATCAGCACGAACAGAAGAATCGATCTAGCCATATGTAGTTTTATACTTTTTGCTTTTAGTTGTTTCTAAGTGTACTTTAACTTAAAAAGACTTATAAAATCCATTCAAGTTAATTGTCTACACTTTATTTATTGGCTTACATTTTAAAAGTTAAACATTAAATTAAGCTGATTTTGTTTATATTTTTTAATATATATATTTAATTATATGAAGACATTAAACTCTGAGCTTATTTCATAATTTACAGTCATAAAAAGATAATTAGTTTTGAATTAAAAAAATTTAAATAATGTAAAATATATCCAAAACAACATCTGTAGATTCGCTTTTTTAAAAACCTTATTTTTTAAATGCTAAATTGATCAGTTTTCGGTGATATATCATAGTTTTTCTGTTGCTTTGTAGGGTTTCCTAAATTTTATTGCTCTTGTTCTAAATTACTTTATAAATTATGCATTACTTTTTAGCCTTTATTGCTCTTAAAACGGTGAGTAAATGCCTGTTTTTATACTCTTTTGTATAATGTTAACCTTTTTCCTGTTCTGTTTCATAGTTTCTTATTTAGTATAAATTAAGCATGACCTGTGACAGCTTTTCTTTAATATAAAAATGTAATTATAGTATTATATAAGCTAAAAATGACTACTTTCCTCTTTAAAAAATATAAAATGAACAAAGTACATGCAAACTAAGCGCTTAGTAATATTTAAATAATAATTATAATATTTTATACCCGTGGATGTAGGAAAACCATTCAACGAACTCTTCTTTTCTATGCTTTTTACATAAAACAGTTAAAGTTTTACATATTATTGTTTCCAGCTTTAAACTAGTGGCCTTCGTTAGCTTTGGCAAAGAAGTTTCAGCCAGTTACTTAAAAAATATATATTTGCAGCATTAAAGATTTTTCTGACTTAAAAACCAGTTTGAATCACTTTTTGGCTGCATTTTCCTGGGACTCTGGGCTTTTCAAACTCCGAGATCTTTAGGTTTAAACATACAAACATTTATTTTCAGAATGTGGAATGACTTCGGCATGCTGGGGGCCTATAGACGGAATGGTATGTGAGCAATCTTGTGCCTCTTTTAAGTCTAATTTCGCTTTTTGCGATTGCTGGCCGCTGCCGCCGTCTCCTGCGTAGTCTCCTCCATGTGCATACCCGTGTCCAGGCGGCTCTTGTCCACCGGATACAGCCAGCGCTGATACAGATAAATAATGAACACAATATCGTCGCGCAGACAGGCCACCCTGTGAGCCGTTGGCATGGTGATGATGAAGGCAAAGAAGTCATCGATGAAGGTATTGAAGGCCTTGTACATAAAAGCACGCCATGGCAGGGCCGCCACCGACTTGAGCTTGTAGTTTACAAACAGCTGCGGCAGCATGAACAGAAAGCCAAAGGCATAGACGCCATTGACCAGCGAATTGACCGTCCAGGAGTACCACGAGCGATGCGGCTGATAAATCAGCGAGTAAACGGCTCCGCCCAGGCAAAGAGGATACAGCAGATAGCTCAAGTACCGCATGCCCTCGCGATCAAATTGATTCGTTTGCTGCTCGGCCACCGATGACGTTGGCGACTCTGGCTCCTTGCCATTCCTTCGGTCCACCTCGTCCAGCCTGCGCCCAATCAAGCCGCTGAAGCTGAAACGCATGATCTTCTTACACTTCCACAGCTCGATGAGGGTGCCCAGGCCGACGGGGACCAGTACCAGATACGAGGTGTGCTCATCCAGCAGATACAAGAAGATGACGATCTCGGAGAAGGCCCGCCACATGGTGGTGCGGCTAGACAGGCCCTCGTACGAGCGCTTCTTCCGCCAAAAGGCCACGTCGTTCTTGAAACTCAAGAAATCGAAGAGCATCTAGGGAAAGGGGGGAAATTATAGCCACTAGCAACAGAAATCCATTCTTACTCACATGAATGCTTGACACGAAGATGGTGCCGCACAACAGGTAGACATTGGTATCGGAGAACACGCCCTTGACCTCGTCAATATCCTTTGTGGCAAAGCCAATGGTGAGCAGTGCCTGCGTGGCATGCTCCATGAGCAGCATTAGCCGCAGCTTGCCCACGCCTATGGGCTTGTAGTGGAAGCTGAATGTAAACTCGGTGGTGTTGCGGGTCACGGGCACCAGGTCCTTGAGCCTGGTGTTGAACGTGTCCGTCTGTAGGATCGGCAGGATCTGTTGCATTCGATTGACGCGTATGAGGGGCGCCAGTTCCGGTGGGACATCCTCTTGCGAGACGGAAAAGAGATCAGTGAGCAGGGTCACATACACATTGGAGCGAATGTGAGTGCTGGGACGGCCACTGGGCTTAGCCTTTGCCTTTTTCTCGGCAGAAACACCAGCATTGCCCGTCGCCTTCGCTTTTTCGTTGGTGGCCGACGATTCCCCCAACAGATTAAAGGCCTCCGCCTTGGGCACCATATAATCCGTCAAACTGAGCGTGTGCACCACGGTCGGGCCATCGCGTCGCAGGCTGCGCCACTCCAAGGGCTCCCCCTCCAAGGCCAACACCACATGGAAGTACAGCGAGCCATTGCGTCGCGTCTTCAGTGGGATCTCCACCTCGAAGTCGTGAGCAAAGTTCTCGTGGTAATCGAACCGCTCCGCCTTGTACAGATCCCGCACCTCGGAGGCGATGGGATTGCGGCTGAGCGAGGAGAACAGGGCCAGCTGGAGGCGCGGCCGCTCCGCCAGAAAGGACGTGTAGCAGGGCATATTACTGCACTGGAGCGTCGTGAAGAGCTGCGACATCTGATAGATGGAGTGCAGGATGTAGGCCAGGAATGCCACGCCCAGCAGGGTCGAGATTGAGGGCAGCGCCATCTCTTCGTCGGGTGTTGCCGCTGCTTACGCCTCCCTACTGCTGCTGCTGCTGCTGTTGCGGCTGCACTGCTGTCTGCTGTCTTGGCAACGAAGTGGACTGGCTGGCCACTGCCTCGCTGGGGTCGGTCGCACTCGGGGGCAGTGGGTGGTGGGTTGCAGCCGCCGGATTTATTATGTGTCCCCGTATAGGATTGGAGAAAGGGGAGATTGGTGAGTGTGACCGTCTGGCGGCTAGCCGGTAAGCTTAGAGGTGGAGAAACCTCAATGGACACATCGATATATTCGGGCTACCATAAATATCGCAAGAAATAAATAAAATTAACCATAAAAACTATATACTTATGCCATTTAAAGTTTTAATTGATTGTTTAAGTTAGTTTTATTGTTTTTAAAACATTGTAAGTGATATATTTGTCAGTATTGTACAAATTTATTTACAAATTTTTTAAAACGATATTTGAAGGCTCAGCCCGCTAGAAGTATAAGCATTTGTGTCAATCTTGGTTCCAAATGAAATTTTAGCAAAACAAAAAAAGTAAAAATAATAATTAATGAAATATTTAAACATTTTAGTTTGCCTAATATGTTTTTAAGTGCTAATAATATGAAATTTAGTTAAAAATACCCATTAAAAAATGTTTTATTAGGATTTATTGTTTTTACTACGCCTCTGGAAAACCCGTTATTTCCTGTGCCTGGAGAAATTTGCTTGAGGAAACAAATCTATAGCCAAGCTGGTTTTAAACTATTTTCTCCGCAAAAAAAGTAATCCCAATTTGTGCAAATAATTTTTACCCAGGAGCTGTGGTTTTTTTCTCCTTTTTTTGCCTCATTAACGAGTTAATAAAGACAGCGGTGCCGAAATGATTGATGGGGCTTGGTGGGCAAATATAATTGAATTGTGCCTATACAGAGGGCTTAGCCCCATTCTTTGAAAGCGCGGCTCCCAGCTAAGCTAGCGTGTGAAGTAGCTGATTTCTGTGCAAACTTCGTTTCACATGACTAGGCAAAAATAGATGGCAAAAAATAAAAATGAATAGGTGCTAGATTTTTTTCTATTATTTATTTGCTGCTTATAAATGTCTCCGCAATGGAAAAATGAACTCCATCATGAGCGTACCCAAGCCCAAATTAATATGGGAGACATACAGAAATTTTATATAATATAAATCTTTAAAGCTTATTTAAAATGTCATTTAATCATATAAAGCTAATTTACTTTAATTTAATAATATAATATGTAATAAAAAAATAAGAAACCCCTTTGCTGCCACCAGGCTACGCCTCTGTGTTACCTGTTAGGCGCCCAATGGTCAACACACGCACACATACAAACGCTTGTCGTATGTAGATGGTGGATCTGGAAGAATGAAGAGTGGCGCAAACGGGATAAGAAGTCAGTGTGTGCGTGAGTATGTGAGCGTGTATGCATGCCATTGTTGTTACTTTTTTATGCGCCGGGTTTACCAGCCAGTTTAATGCCCCTGCTCTTTGCTTCACTTCTTCGTCTTCGTCTCTTCCTTCGGCTGCTGCTGGTGCCTGGCATTTTCATTTTCACCTGCACGAACTCCAACTCAAAGTCAATTCAACTCGCGCGATTCAACTCAACTCAACTCGCCATTGCCACAAGAGGCAAAGAGAAAAGAAAAGACAAGTCGCCGCGCAGCCGCAGTTTGCTTCAGCTCGGGGATTACACCTGGCCCGTTCCGTTGCGTCGCGTTGCGTTGTATGGTTGCTCTTTTCGCTATTACTTTACTTTTTGCTACGCTATTCTGTTGTTGTTGTTCTTGTTATTGTGGTATTGCTGTTTTGTTATTTTTTCTTTCGCGCTTTTCGGGAGGCTTAAAAAGTGAAACCACCCACGACAACAATAACAAAATCAAATATAGAAGAAACAACTAGGGCCACCACCACACAGGTGACCCATAGGTGAGATTTAGAATAGAAAAGATACCTCTCAAAATGTATAAGTATGTATCTATGTATGGAGCCTGCAGTTCCAGCTTCCACAAACTGGAAGGCATTCCCATACAAACAAAGAAAACCAAAATGCATAGAAAACACAATAGAAATTAATTAAAAGCGAATTGTTTGTGTTGTAATACATACGTAATTTGTAAGACATTTAAGACATTTTTCACATGAGCAAACAACTGTTAATCGTGCCTAAAAAGTTTAATTTGATCAACGAATGTATGGTTAATATTATTTTAAAGAGCTTTTTGGGAGTATGAGTACATACATATGTAAATGTTTTTCACTTAAAACAGATTTTAGGTTTGGATATTTTAATTTTAAATTAATTAATTTATTTAAAGGTTTTAACCAGAACATTTTGTATATAAAAACAGTTTTTATTATAACGAAAAGAATATTAAAATTCTTCATAAATGGATTAATCTTAAAAGAAATATAATTTAAATAGATACAAAGATACAAAATATAATCTCTGGGGTCTTGGAAAAATACATTTTAGATATGCAAATGTTAAATTATGTTACTGCCACATTCGGTTAAATATTTAGTTTATATATTAATAATTTAATCGATAGATAACAGTTAAAATTATAAACAAGTTTTAAATTTAATAAATAAATGGCGATTATAAGATTTTACCGCTTACCAATTCTTTAATGACAATTTAAAGCACACAAATAGATTTACTACATTTTAAATAATATTGCCAGGGTCTCCCACAAGTTCCTTTTTAATAATTTTAAAAATCTATAGTAAATAATAAAAATAATTGAAAAATATTAAATAGATTTAAAAAACCATTTCCCCACATCTCACCCACAGTTCGTTTGAAGCCCCATGATGCGTCAGCTATGCGGCAGCGTTTATACCTGGAACTGTGCCGGCGAGCTCTATGCCATCGAGTGCTCCCTGTGCGAGGAGCGCCCATTATGCGCCCTCTCCGAGTTCCCAGAGCACATGGAGGTGTGGCACTCCGAGTGGCAGGAATCGGAGGCCGTCTCATCCTCGGATGGTGCCGGCTCGGTAGCCATGCCCGAGGATGAACTCATGCAGGAGGTGCTGGCCGAGCAGCGCATCAGTGGCGAGGACAATGAACTTAAGCAGCTCCTAGTGTGGCAACTAAATGCCATCGAGGAGGAGCAGCAGGTAGAAGAAGGCGGCGGTGAAGAATTGGCTGGCGAGGCTATGGAAATTAATGAGACCGCCGAACCAGATGAGGATCATATGGCAGATGATGTCGAGGCAACCTCTGGAAAGTGTGGGCAAGCGGAAGAAGAAACGGGAGAATCTGTGGTGTCGTCATCGGTATCCATTCCTTTGCCAGCTATAAGCCTCCAGGATGCTTCGCCAGTTCCCGAGGGCCAGCGCCTGACCACCCAGCATATCCAACGCCTAATCGATCTTTACCGCTCGGAACCACGTCTCTGGAACCAGACGCATTCCGAGTTCCATGACATGGAACTTTGCCGCGAGTCCTGGCGTCGCATCACCGAAGGGTGGAGCGGCTACTGCGGACGCAGCTTCAGCGTAACGGACGTCCGTATCCGTGTATCCACGCTCTGTCAGCGTTTCCTTAAGCAGCGGGAACGCCTGGAGGCGGATGGTGAACTGGATGATGCAGCCAAGTTCGTGCATTTCGACCAACTGAGCTTCCTATGCGAACAGCAATCGTTGCTAAAGCGGCAGCGTCACTATGCCCGCGAGAACCGGCGACTGCTGCAGCTGTACGAGCACTATCCAATCCTCTGGCACAATGCCCACAAGCGAATCCGGTGCCCGGAAATTGTGCGACAGCGACATGAAGCCCATCTCGGGCTCCAGCTTGCGTTGCAGCTGTCCGGTATTAACCTGTCGCCGGTAATCATCCAGCGACGCCTGCAGTCGCTGCGCAAGCGCTATCGCCTCGAGAAGATCAGCTATCTGCACAGTGTGGTCGAGGGCAAGCAGGCGGAGTTCGTCTCGGGATTTGAGCACTACGCTGAGATGGAGTTTCTGCACAAGCACATCGATCCGTATGTATGTGCCGTCTGTGGCAAGATTTTTGAGAATCTGACGGGTCACCAGAGTCATGTCCAGAACAATTGTGAGGTGAGGCGGAGCATGAGCGTGGAAAAGCAGGAGCTGACTGGAAAAGAGGAAAAACAACTGGATAATCATCAAAAGAATCAGTTGAAGGATCAGCTTGACAAAGTATTGACGGAGGTTTTGAAGGACGTAGGTAAAGAGGCTATACCAACCGAGAAAATGGAGTCCCCACGGAAGTCCGAGGAGAGAGAAGCCCTCGCTGGGGATCAGAAGATCCCCAAAGAAAAAGAAGAATCCGCTGCTGGTTCCCAGCTGCCAAGCTTGGCCGAGGCCTGCGCTGCTGCTCAGCTGGAGGATCCCTGCGAACTGGATACCAGCGGAGAAGTTCTCGAAGCAGAGACCTCCTCCCCCGGCAGCAGTCCGCGTCTTCGCTTGAGCGTCCAAGACACCCAGGACTTGATCGAGCTATATCGCAGCCACGTCTGCCTGTGGGATCCCAATCACCTTGACTATCATGCCCGAAAGCAACGTCGCCTGTCCTGGCAGGCCATTACCAATGAGCTGAACTCGAAGTCGGGACAAAAATACAGCTGGCAGCTATTGCACCGCAAGATCACAGACTATACGAAGTACTATCGGAAGGAGAGGGAACGTAAAATGGAGGAGAAGCAGCCGCAGCAACAGCAGCAGGAGCCTTCAGAGGAGGAAAAAGATAATAAGGATAAGAGCAGCAAATGGAGCTTTTACCTGGAGTTTTCCTTCCTCGACGACGTCCTACCCGTGAGCAGCGAAATTCAGAAGGGCCTGAACCAGCGGGACAGCAACCTGAAGATCATTTCGGTTTATCAGAGTTATCCGCAGCTCTGGTGCACCGATCATCCCGATTACACGAAGCGCCGCCAACGGCAGAGGCAGCTGGAGTCCCTGTGCACCCGACTGCAGGAGGAGAGCAATCTGCAGGTCACCGTGGAGCGGCTCAAGAGTCGCTTAATCGAGTTTCGGTGCCAGTATCGTCACTGCAAGGAGGCACGCATGGAGGCGCTGAAGAATTCGGAGCCCTGGACGCCAGACTACGAGTACTACGAGCCGCTGCGTTTCCTCGAACTGCATGTGGCTCCCTTTCAGTGTCCCAGATGTCCAGCTTCATTTAAACGACGGACAGATTACTTGCAGCACGAACGAAATGTCCATGCCGATGTGGAAAAGTCCCTGGACGGCGAGTTTCGCTACCTTCGCCGGCGAAAGGCCAAGGGATCCAAGGAGGAGCAGGAATTGCAGCAACAGGATGCGTTGGAACTGGCCAACGTATGCCACATTTGCGGCCTGAAGTTCTCGCTACGAAACAGTCTGCTCGCCCATCTGCGTCGGCATCTCGGCCAGCGTAGCCACGTGTGCAGCGACTGTCCGAAAAAGTTCTTCAGCTCAACGGCCCTGCGCGTCCATCAGCGCAGTCACACCAAGGAGCTGCCCTACGTCTGTGAGCACTGTGCTCGCGGCTTCGTGAATGCCAGCAAGTTGAACCAGCATGTGAAGCGGCACAGGAACCAGCGTGACTTTCCCTGCAATCGATGCGACAAGGCCTTCTACACGGCGCACGAGAGGGATCGGCATTTGCGGGCCCACCTCAACATCCGGGACAAGGTGTGTCCGTACTGCTCTCGGGCCTTTGTGGTGGGCAGTGCGTACTATGCCCACCTCAATCTCCATCGCAGCGAGAAGCGGTATGCGTGCACCGGCTGTGGCAAGCGATTTGCCCAATACGCCGGCCTCTACAAGCACCGGCGACGCTGTCTGCCAGCTGAAATAATCGAGGAGTAGGAGGGTATTTGCTTATAATTACTAAGTTAATTAGTGTTTGAACTTCCGTATAATACTTACAATTATTAGTAATAGTTTAATAGTGTTTTTACACAGCAGCAACTTGCGAGAATTGCGGCAGGCAATTTGTTTGTTTTGTAACAGATGCATGTGCTAGAAAGAGAAAGAGCTTGATGCAACATGTGCAATATGAGAAACATGAGCTAGAAAGAGAGAACAATAACAATATTGACAGTTATCATCATGTTTGATTGCAGTGCGAGAGAAAATATGCCGCATATACTGAAAAATACTAATTTGACTTCTGTATTTTTAGTATTTATCTACTTTTATCTTTTCGCATCATTTTTATCCCAATATACTACAGTGTTTACTCCAAAACAATGACAATTGAACACTGCTAAATATCCATGTTGTGTTCTGTTCGTTACAAAAATATATATAATTTATTTAAACAAATTTTAAATGATTGATTAACGCCCCCATTCTCCCTGATAAATGTACACCATTTTAAATACCTTAATGTTGACTCTTTATAGGGATCACTGTACTCGAACTCTTTGAATAAAAGTTAAAGCAATTCAAAGTTTCTGTGTAAAAAGATTATAGTTTAAGTCATTTTATGTTTTTATTAACTTAGTTAAGTCAATAACTTGTTATTATCTTATTATTTGGGAGAATATTACAATAGAAACGCACGATATTTACAATTATAGCATACAATATTCTAGGTTTATGAGTAAATCAATTATTTGTTAACCAAAATATATTATACTTAACGAAATGAACAAAATAAAATAAAAAATATACTTTAATTGTTTTTAAGCAAATTGTCCATCCTTTCTTTCAGGGATATTCATCAAAAATAAGCTGGGTTCCAAAAATGCGATATTTATAATACAAATTCAAAGGCTTAGAGTAAATAACTCATTTTTTTAATCCACATTTTTCCCTGTATTTACAAACTACGTTAAAAACTAACGAAATTATTTGAAAATAAATTGTTATTAAGCATACTGTCCATCTTCCTCATAAAAGGAAGCTATATTCCACAAAACATACAAATTCTATCTTCTCTTCAGTGTATTTATCTTTTGTTTAAATGCATTGTAGAAAAAAAAATAAAGAAAGAAGTAATTGGAAATCATTCAGATCCTCAGTTGGACTTGGCGAACCGCTTCAGCTGCCGGAGGCGGTAAATATCATGCGTGGGTGGCACCGAGGTTTGTAGGTCATCGTCACTATCATCGCCACCGGGCAGGAGACGGCGTCGGCGCGGCGGTACGGCTGTTACACTGTGCTGGACGCCTGTATATGTGCTGGTGTCTACGATCCAGTGAACGGATTTGGCCAGATCGAAGATCTTCGGTGTCAGGTCATTGTCGCCATTCGGTTGCGGTGCAGCTGTGAATTACAAGGAGAGAAATCAGCGTACCATTCGATTAAAGGGTTAAGCTACTAGCTACTAGCACTCACATTCGGGCAGATTGAGACGCATAAAGATGTCAAAGAGTAGCTCCACGCTGACAAAGGGTCCGCGGAAGGAGTTGGGCGGCGGCAGAATGCCACACAGGGCAGCTAGCGCAGGCGGCTGGGGGAAGACACCTCCGGCCAGTGGATGGGCACCGGGATGAGCGCAGGGACGCGGCTTGTACGGAATCATTTGAGAGAAGTCGGGCCGCGGCAGGGGTGGCGCAGCCTCGCTATCCGTCTCGGCATCTCCATTATTTTGACTATGGGCGCCACTGCCCACCTTGTTCAATATAATGCCCACATTCTGAGGGAAATAGAGAGCAATTATTTTTACTTTCTTGCTATAATGGCACAAAACCCACCTCAGCATAGCCTATGGACTTGAGCTCCGTGCTGGTGCATGGATACAGGTCCAGGAACTTGTAGCGATCCACCAGCTGGGCGGTCTCCTTGCCCTCGTACTCCTTGAGCTGTAATAACACCGGTAATTAGTTTCATTTTGAGCTTAAGAACTTCTTAGGAAACTTACGTTCTCAAAGATGGCACTGCGACGACGCTCCACCTTGACGATGCTGGACAGATCGCCGATATTAGACTCGAACTCGAGGAAACGGTTCCACACCTCCACACTCTTATGCGGCGAGAGACCGCCGGAGCTCAGCACGCGCTCGAACAGCACTCGTGTGTTGTTGTCCTCGTTTAAATGCGACAAATAGTCAATATAGCACATGACATACTCGGGACTACCGCCAAAGCGCTTTAGACCCAGCTCAAAGATGCGGAAAGCGATCTCCTTGTCCTTCGAACAGTAGTATTCCATGAGAGCGGCAGCCACAAAGATGTGATAGCGCGAGCGGACATCCTCGCGGGCCTTCTTGAAGATGCCACGAGCAGATTTGATGCCCTCGGCACGGCGTGCAAACTTCATGTACTGAACGTAGACCTAGAATCAACAGAAAATCGACTGAGTATAAAGGAAATTAAGGTGTTAATATGACCATACCAGCGTGGGATCAATATCTGGAAGCTGGAGCAGCTTGTTGTACATGGAGTGCACCTTCTCGTACTTGAGGCGGCCCTCCTCAAAGTCAGCATAGGCAAAGTACAGCAGGGCATTGCGATTGAGCACACCGTTGATGGAGCGTTCAAGTATATTTGCGCATTCATCCGCAAAAATCTTGGCCGCCTGGACATCCTGTGGGAGGGAAACATTTTTATAAAAATTAGAAGTTTGCAAACAGTTTGAAGTTGTCATAAAATAAGAGTAAAACGCGTGCGGCCTGAGGCAAGGGCAATTGGGCAAGCAGGGACTCCACTTTAGCTGGCAACTCCTTCTCCTCGTCCTTTGCTGCGTGCCCCCTTACCCGAGAGGCGACACTTCTTAGCGAACAAGAGACTCGGTATTTGATTTCGTTTTTGATCTTGACCTCCGCCACAGCCAACAGGAAAAGCCGGCGGGCAAAGGCCAAAAATCCACTCTATTATTTGTTTGAACGTAAACATGGACGTTTGTTGGTTTAACACGCACGCCTTTCTCGGTGAGGACGCGAGCACTTGTATCCAGAAACTGGGAGGCCTGATGCCACACGGCCGGATGATGGGTGAGCACCAATAGGCACTGCTCCGTGGCGAACATGACGCGCCGCGTCACCAAAGCCGTATCTTCAGTGCGCAAAGGATTGGACTTCTCGTAGGTGATGAAGCGCTTCCACAGCTCCACCTGCTTGATCTCTTCCCGTGTGAGTGTGGGCGGCACCGCTGGTAAGTTGCGATTAAGGCCCTTTGTGTGATACTCTAGCTCCTTGGCCACACGACGGGCGTTCATGTAGTCCCTACAGGCAGGAGATGGTAGAGGTTAGTTTTTGAAAGGCAGAGATCTGATATCTCACTGGGCAACTCACTTGGATCGCTCTAGACTCATCTTTTCGGATATGATGGGGTTGATGTTCTGCTCAAAGGCAATGTAGTCCTTCCACAGCTGTTCGATGCCCACGATAGGCGTAACCACGGCCTTTTGATAGACGCGACGGACGGCGGTGATCTTTTGGTTCTCTGCATAGTTGCCAACGGCTTCCACGCCGCGTAAGAAGTAGATGTAGTCCTGCCAGATGCTAAACGAGTGCAGATCCATGCCGATCTTCTCCAGAGCGAAGTCATAGGCCTGTGCCATCTTTTCCCTGCAGAAGAAAAATCAGGTTAGTAGTGGAGACTTCATTATCATTCCATCTCTCACTCACTTGTGCGTGCTTAGTCCCGACTTGGTGTCCTTTACATAGGTGAGGTAAAGCTTCCACAGATCAATGTTCAGGATCTTGACTAGGCATCGCTGGAAAAGCTTCTCCACTCGCTCATAGTACCGGCTGCGCATCTCCATCTCGATGTACAGCTTCCAGTAGCGAGCTGTGGTAGGGAATACATTCACCAGGGACTCGTACAGGCTGCGCACCTCGTGGATGGGACGTGTCTGGGCCTCGCGGAGCATCACGGACCACGACTCGATGTCGTAGGGACGAAGCTCCACAACCTGTTGGGCCCGCACCAAACGCTCCATTCCCCATTCCTGTGTGCGGATATCGGTCAATGTAAGTGGCATTCATATTAAATTGCACCAATCAATGAACTTACTATATCAATTTTGATTAAATCCTTTGCCGACGTCATTTTCTTGTTTTGCCGGCGTTTTCCGGGCCGCCTTTTGCTGCTACTCTAAACGTTCGCCCAATACCGATATCGACTGCCCGTGGAGCCCGCGTTAGACTGAAGCTCTTACTCGGTCGACTCTGTCGGTTTAAAGGCCACGCTGCGGCCGCTAAAATAATTAATAAATAATTATTTTTGCAATGCGGCTTCGATTTGCTTCAGTGTGGCAGTAGTTTGGCACTTGACAAAATACCATTTAGAAAATACCCAGTTGTGCATGATGGCGGCAGTAGAAAGTGTATTTAGTATTTTTAAGCAGTATTGCACAAAATACCAAAATTTCCCTACCAATAGTGCATTTTTGAAAATCGCTTGACATATTTGAACGGCATCGCAGGCGGCCACACCGAACATAACGACAGCCAAGAATCAAACGAAAACAATCAAACGCATTTAACCAGCCGAGAAAAAGAACGGAGAAAAACATTCAAAATAAGACTTGATGAGCCGAACGGGTCGCAGAGTAGCAAGTGCAGGACAGATGTTATTGGCGGTAATAAACACGGCCGCCAAGCGAAAGTGAAAGACAAGTGCAAAGCGGAGTTTCACCATACACACACAACACGCACACCTGCATGCAAACTCCAAGAGAGCAACACAAACACAATCAGGAGTTGGAACAACGACGACGACGACGACCAGCTGTTGTACCGACATAGCGGTACACTTGGCCATTTCTCCGGGGGTAAGCAATCAATACGCTTTATTTTGTATCTCTCATTGCCTGGCATTAATTATTCAATGGCAAATGCAGCAAGTTCTGCTTCCTGTTGCCGCCTGCCGAAGGATTGAGGGGTCCCCCCCTCTTTATCTGCTTGCTTTGTTGTTGATCTGCTGACGGTTTATTGACCGACAAGACAAGTGAAAAAGCGTACGTGCGCCTCTCTCCCACTCTCTCCTCTCTCTTTATCTCTGTGTGTGTGATAAGGCACTGTAAGTGTGTCACACAGACAGACGCCTCTTGCCGTTGGCTTTTGTGTGTCAAAGTGGAGCAGAAACCTTTTTGCCTGATTGTGTGTGCGAGTGTGTATCCCTTTCGCACATTCGTTTCTAATTGTGCATGGTTTAAAACTCGTACTTAAGTGCCTTGCCTCCCTGCCTTTCTCCGTGCTCCCTCTCTCTCTCTATCCGTGGCGTTGCTTCGCTCTCGCCTCGTCCTCTTTGCTCTGTTGCTTTACCATTGCCTACATTCGAGCGCAGCGCAACGCTCACCTGTATTTCGCCTCCCTTTCCTTTCCTTTATTTCCCTTTTTCGCCGCCTTTTGCTGGCGCCTTTCTCCCTGTCTCCTACCTTTCGTTTCCTTCCTTTTTCCTTTCTGGTTTCTCCGCAAATAAACACACGCCAATTATTTGTATCGCGAACTTTCCCTAACACACACACTCACGCACACTTGCATGGCGGATTAGTCGTTGGGAAAACTTGGGGAAAATTAACCCATTTCCGCGGGCAGATCACTTAAAGGGTTAATTGACGATGCCACTTGCAGCAGTCCCTTTGGAAATAATTATTATTTATGTTTTTATGTGCAAAATAATTAGTTAAGTAAAAGTATTGCCTACATTCCTACAGTTTTAGTTATTTAATTATAATTTTTAATATTTAATCTATTAGAAAAATGTACCAAAAGTAGTAAATAAGAAAAGGAGAGTTACAAGGGAGACAAAAATAAAGAAAATAAATATATATCAACGCCCCTTTGCGGTTGATGTCCTATATTACTATGTTTAACCTGTAAAGTTATTAGACCAATAACACTGTAACCTACATATGTACATACTTATCTTGCTTTTATCCCCAGATGCGTTAGCAACATGTTGCTAGCAACAAGGGTAGGCTAACAACATGTTTCCAGTGCGAATTATAATTTAATTTTTAATTTTATTGGAAAATATACCTTAACTCCCGAGAAATGTTTTTAGTTTCATAAATACGTGTATTTTTCTATGGCTTCTGGAAATATAAGGCCCCTTTTTTTGTGGCTTCAGTTGAGGGATTAAAGTTATTTGATTCAGGCAAAGCCAAAGAATTCAATTTGAATAGAATTTCAAGGGGGAAAACCGGAAAGGAAGCTAAATTCGGCACACCGAATTTTTTTATGCCCTTGCAATTGATATATTTTGCCAATATTATTCTAATTGTTATAAATAAAAATATGAGAATTATTAAACTGAAAAATAAGTAATTTATTTTAATAAAAAGAAACCCTTTCTCTTTTTTTTTTAAATTTCCTTTGTGGTATCTCTTGTTGTGGGTTAAGGATTTCTTCGTTGGTCCGTCATTTATTCCCATAAAATGAGCAGCGGTGGCGGTGGGGTTCTCTGTTGATTCAGCTGTTGATTGATTGATTGATGGCAAATCGCCACAAACAAGGCACACACACACACACACATCTATAGGCTTTCGGGTTTTACAGACGCATTAATTTCACTTAAATCGGTTTTCCCCTTTCCCCAATTTTCCCTTTATCAGCATTCTTCTATTGCGGATTGCATGATGGCGTGTAATCAAAAATTGAAATTAATCATTCAATCGTTCAGTCTTTCAGCCTTTCAGTCTTTTGGCTGCATTATCGATGGAATACTTTAATAGAGCCTCTGACCCAAATTGAATTCGAATCAAGATTCCAGTTGACTTGTCTTCTTGGAACTTTCTATTTATATTTCTATTTCTGCGATTGTAATTGCCTGATAGGTAAAAAAAAAATAATATTAATAATGGATTTTGATGGAGATTTAGTTTTAGAAATTTACTAAGATGTGATAGTACTCTGCAGAAATGATTTTTTAATGTTATGGGAGGATTTCTTTAATTTTTTAGGGGAACTAGGTACTCTTTCTCTATCTAGTAACTTTTTTAACCTAAAATTTTATTTATATCTAAGAAGAATTTAGGATTTCCTTGGTTAAAATTGTATTAAAAATATATTTTAATATAGTAATATATATCTACCATTTTTTATAGAGCGCTGCAGAAATTAGTAAACTGATAAAGTCATCAAACTGAGCATTTTTCCCCTTACTGCCTTGAATAAATATCATTATATATAGTATATTCCATATTACATCAATACTCCCCTTGTCAGGGTATATATCTTTATATCTGCCTCCATATAAATGTACTTATATTTGCTTATGTGAATGTCAACCCGTCAATTTTTGCTGTATTTTTTGTTCTATATATATATATATTTTAGACCAAACTTGAAAAAGATAAAAAAAGCAACAATATCAATATATATGTATGTTGGTACATCTATCAAAATCGTAATTACGAGGCGCGGTCGGTCGATGGCGGGGTGTCGACGTCTATAGAACCTGGTATATATGGGACCCTAAAAGTGCTAGGGAGATACCAAAATCGACCTATCCCACAATTATTTTTACTAACGTTTACGTTTGCTCGACATTGTTTGTGTGTCGTATTTTATCGTTGTTTATCGTGAGCCGAAATATGCAAATTGGACCGAATTGGACGGTTTTGGGGTGGGGAGGGGTGTGGGGGGGTGCACAAAAGATGTACCAGTTACAATGGTTAACGACATGAATACTACTAATTTTTCTATTGAGAGGAAGAGACCCCCAGCCCACACCCACTTAGGCTAAGCGGCTTTGATTGGTGTGGGTGTGGAACGAGGACGAGAATGTGAGGATGAGCTAGTGGTGTCCTTTCTTTATACTTGTTTATACCTTAAGTAGGATTGAGTATTTCTAAAGAAACTACATTTTAACAATTTTTAATGGTTTCAAAAAAGTATTATATTTTTCGATAGGTTCTGTTACTTGTGTAATATCTTTCTTGTAATATCTACTTTGAGCTCTTTTTAATAATTTATAATTTAATAATTTTGCCTTTTTTTTAATCCTAAAATTAAAAAATATTAATGGTTCTAGAAATTCATATTATAGCATACTTTTAGGCCCCAGATTAAACGGTTTTTATAACATTAACATTTATGATTAAGTTTTTTCGAACTGTTTTCAAATCGTCACAAATTTAAGTTTCTAAATATTTATAAAGATTTTTGTACTGGATATATCCTATTAAGTTTTTAAATAATAGATCTTAAATCATGAAAATCATTAACAAAAGTATTTATAAATTTCTCTTTCTCTTACGCAAAGTATTTCAAATTTTCTTGCAATTTTCCTGAACTTCCTTTAAGGCTCTTACCTGCCAGCAGGGTATTACCCAGTTCGTTGCCTGCCCCCCAGAATGGCATTAAAGGAAGCCCCTTGCCCGACCCATTCTATTGCTGCAATGTCGAACAACAAAACGACAACAAATCGCGGCCTGACGTGATAACAAATAACCGCAAACCGTTGTTGCCAACAGAATTTGTATTGTTAGGTTGTTCAATAAATGTACATAATTTGAAGCACCCATCGATGCGATGGTGTCCCCCCATAGCCATGCCATTCCACAACCATTCCCATTCCGAGTCCCTTTTCCCATTCCCCATTTCTAGTTCGCTCATCCCAATGACAATAACAATGGGAGCCGAGGCGCTGGAGGAGCTGAGGAGCCATCAATGTCAAGCCGTGGTGTAGTTTGCTTCGTTGCCTCCGTGAGGCAAGTTGGCCAGGAGCGGATTAACCCGTCCTTTGTCCCTGTCTGTCTGTCTGTCAAGTCACAAGTTTTCCCCGCACTGAAATGTGCTCATCATCCTGGCCATCGTCATCATCATCATCATCATTATTGTCCTCATCAACATTATATCCCACCAACAACGGATATGGCCTGATCGTCGAGGGCATTCCGTTGGGCTCTGGTGGCCAGTTTACGCCCCGTCTGACCATGAAACGGGTCTACGACACCAAGTGCTTTCGCCCGGAACGCTATCGCCATGAGGTGGCCAATCACTACAGGGACTACAAGCTGCAGCAGCATCTTTACCAGCACAACCATCCGTCTCACCAGCAGCGCCATCGGGGTCAGCGAAGGCGAAGGCGTCGCCAGTTTTTTGGAGGAGCCGCCTCGGAGGCATCTCGAGTGTCCGCCTCATTAGCGTCGCAATATGCGCAGTTCCGCGACGTGTGGCCCACCCATCGGCACTACTTTCCCAGGTAGTAATGATAGTAGAGTGGGTCAGGGGGATGGGTGGCCCCTTTGACAGTTGCTGCCATAAATATAGGTTGGGTTCACCGTGGACTTTCCGTTAAATTTCCGCCGCATCCCGGCAGCTCGAGTTACGTGGCCTCCGCTCGCTCCCTCGCTCGCTCTCTTCCTCTTCGACTCTGGCTCTGACGTCAGTGCTTTAGTTTCAGTTTTGCTGCAATAAATCCAGGTGCTGTGAATGTCAACCCTTCAGGGGAATGGCATCCACATCCAGGTGGGTCTCTCCAGGGTCTCTCTGTCAACTTAATCGAATTCAATTAATTGTGAACTGAAGCGGGGGAAAGTTGAAAGTTGTTCTTAGCTGACAAGAGTGGAACTTTGTGACTTTAATCTAATTTAATAATCTAGAAACTTGGTAAATAAAAATTCGAAATTTGAGACTTGTGAACAGAAATTGGAAATAAAATTATTAAGTACTCGGAGCTGCCATAATTTCTAATGATATACAATCTATAACTAACAATAGCTCTCGTTAACTAGCTAACTAACTAACTTGTTATCCTATAGATTTTTTGTTTACACAATCAGTTAATCATTGGAAATAACAAAGTGCTAACAAAATCAAATCATTTACCTGGAAATGCTCTTATTAAACGACAAGTGATAAAACAAAATAATTATATTATTCAGTTGTTATCTAAACAGAATAGAGATAGTAAAGCAGAGCACTTCCACTTCAGTTTAGCTAATTATTATTAACAAATTGAAATGGAATCCCTAACCGCGGGCTAAGAGAAGTATCATCAGTCACAGTTTAATATATTTGAAATATATTAAATTGTTATTTTAAAAGCTAACTAAAATTCATAATAATCATTAACTGTTGGTTAAATTATATCACATTATCGTAACAAGTATTTAAAAAACAAAATGATGAGTTAAGCATAAAATAAGATAAATAATTCATTAGTAAAAATAAGAAAAAAAGATTAATGTTAACATTAACATTTAAAATTTTTTTAAACAGAATTCCCCTCGGTTAAATTTATTTATTTATATTTATGTAAAATAAATAATAACTTCTCGTTAAATGTTAAGATTTCAAAATGAACAAATCTAAATTAAGTGCTGCTCTCAATAATTCTCATTTGCTCTTCTATAAAGTAACCATCAATTAATCATAACATTATAAAAAATACCATAATATTTAACCAGAGGTTAAGAAACCTCTGATTATTGAGACTCTGGCTGAGATTTGGATTTAAATTGATATTAAAACACACCAACCCCCTTTAACTCGAAAACCCTGAATTAGACAATTTCATCAGCTGGATTTGTGCTATTGTGTGCCCAAGAAATTAAAGCGCTATCTACAGTAAAAATATATATATATAAATGTAGCAACAAGCTAACAACAAACAAGCGGCAAAAAAAAGGTGACCGGCGACCAGCGACCAGCCACTGGCGAGTGCCAGTTTTCCCTTGAGGGCAAAGTAGCGCCGCTGGTTGGCTTTTTAATTATATTACCCCCTTACATGGGTACGGATAGGGGTTATGGGTTACGGACTAGGGACACCAGGTTACGGACCACGGGACCACCACATTCTACGCGGAGGCTCTCCGCCTCACCTCCGCTATTGTTTGCTCGCTTGTTTGTCGTACGTGTTTGCATTTGCCATTGTAATTAATGTTTTGTTTGGTCGTCGCCCATTTCTATTTTCTGCCCATGATGTTCTTTCTGCCTCCCGACTAATTGCTGCTTCCACTAATTACAGATCCGCCGATACTAGCACCAGCACCACCAGCACAGGTCAGCCGCCGCCACTGACGCCCGACGAGACATACAACGACGCAGTGCGTCGGATAAGGAGCGCCCATAGCTGCGAGCAGCTGCGCCACCTAGTCCAGCGTCAGCTAGAGCGGCATCGCTTGCCATGGAGGAGCAGCAACAATGATGAGGCCCTGGGCCCCGAGCTCGGAGGAAGCCAAAGCAGCGACGGTGTCGATTATAAGCTAAATATTCATAAGCGCAGCGCGGAAAGCCCACAACGGCGGCCGCGAGCGGGAGCAGAGCAAGTGCAGGTGGACTTCTATGCTTATCTGCAGCTGGCCAGTGGCTATTACGAGCGGGGCTTGCAGGCCGACCTCAAGTATCTGCAATCGATTGGCCAGCAGCAGCAGCACAAGCACCAGCAGCAGCAGCAGCAGCGTCGTTGTAATGCGATAAGACCATTGGATGAAGACGTCTCCCCCCATGTCTTGCAGCGCAGCGAGAGTCCCGTACAGAGGCTGACCGGGCGTTTGGTGACGTTGCTCAAGAGTTTGCGAGGCAAGGCGGCGAGTCAGAAGCGTGCAGGGCATCCCGAAATCAGGGTAAACATAAGGTCAGTCAAGAGGGAACAAAATCAGGAGCCGCAGCACCAGCAGCCGGATCAAGACACGGACGTGGAGGAAGAGCAAGAACAGGATCAGGAACCGGAGGAGGAGCTGGGTAGCATGTGCGATTACTATGCCCCAGCAGCAGCAGCTACAACAGAAGCAGCCGGCAGCCTAGAGGTCCCATCAAGAGCCAGTGTAGCCAGCGTGGCCACAACCGCTCACCAGCGACGCCTGTACGAGATTATTGACAACCTAAGCCACCTGAGCATTGCTGGCGACGGAGAAGGAGGAGGCGGAGTTGATACAGGCAGCCGAAGACAGCATCTGCAGCTAACACTGCCACAGATCACGTTCACCGACTGCTCCACGACGGCCCAACAGGTGGCTTTGTATAGCAACAGCATTGTTACCCTGCAGATGATGCCCAGCAACGAGGCGAGAGCCAAGCCGAGCCGAGCCTCAACCTGAGAGCCGCATATAAACAGTAGCGGCAGCAGCAGGAGAGGAATCGAAATACAAATTGAATCGAATAGAAGTCGCATCTGAATCGTTTTGAATCGAATTAAATCGAACAAAACCGCCGCAGCCAGCGATAGCGACGCGCCGAGCCCACTCAGAACGAAGTCGAATTGAAAGGCGGGAGCACGTCAGCGGAAATCGGACTAAAGAAGCGGTTGGGAGCGTAGATATCCGAAAAAAACCAAACACTAAACAAATAGATAGATAAATAGCGAAATAGCGAATTAGCGAAGCTACCGCTCTCGAACAATGGTTGTTGTTGTTGCCGCTGCCACCGACGTCGTTGAAAACAGCAGCAGCAGCAGCGGGATCGGTAGCCGGACCGTGAACGGTATAGGAATCGGTAACGACGACGCAGCATTAACGCCGGCCAGCGCCACCGGTACACAACAAGCAACGGTTGCCAATAACAATCATACTGATAAGAAGGAGAACACAACGACTGTCCAGCAGGTGGAGCAGAAGGAGAAGCAGCAGCAGGAGGAGGAGGAGCACCAGCAGCAGCAGGAGGAATCGGAGCAGCAGCATCGGCCAGAGGCAGCAGACAACAATAATATCAGTCAGAGTAGCGACAACATTGCCAATAATAATACCAACACTATCATGACGGATGCGGTGACCAAAGGCAACGGCAGCGATGCCGTCAAAGCCTCAACAGCAGCCACCAATACGTCATCGGGATCGGTTTCGGGCGTGGCGGTGCCCACCAAAAGTGCCGTCAGTCAACGGAATGTGGATATTAAAATCGAAAAGACCAGCAACATGGAGGCGGCCACACAGCAGCTTACCAAAAAGGTCCTCAAGCTGGATTTGGGCGGCAAGAATCTCGATGAATACTCCCTCAAGTCGCCCAAATCGCCGATAGCTGGTGAGTGTTAGAGCAAAGCTGAGCATTGCCGGATTTGGTGTACGTTTATTGAAATTTTTATGTTTTGCAGCTAACTTTTTGTACAATATTTTTGATTTTTAATGATTTTAATGGCCAGGAATCAATGCAAAGTTTTGGCTGTTTTTTTGGAGATCAGGCAAAAGGCGTACTTTTACATAGATTTTTTAGTTGGTTTCTTTAGTTTTTATGTAAAATATTTTGGGAATTTATAAAGATTTTCTGTTAGAATTTTAGAGATTTAAATTCCATTCAAAAATTGTTTCCTTAAATCAAGTCAGAAAGGGATTCTTGAGATATATTTATACCTATAAAGAGATACATATACATATAACACTTAAAATCCTTGTCCAATTAATGGTTAATTTTCTTTACAAATAGTCTTTGGTTTTGATTTTTGAATCATTTAAATTAAATTGAAAAACGGAAAGCGCCACTGTATATATACAATGTATATATCATTGAACTCATCATTGAGAAGCCGCCTCAATTGGCTGGCAAATTCCCCTACGGCTTTCAAGGGGCTTAATTAGTTTGGCCTGGAAAAAAAAAATACAAAGAAAAACACCATTTGGCGTCAATTTCAGTTGGAAAACAAGTAGTAAAACTAGATTCAAGCGGAAAATAGAAGGAAAATATAGCTAATTTCAACTAATTTCAATGTAGAAAGTAGTTTTCTTTTAGAAATTTTTTCCAGGAATAATTCCCTTCCTTTGATGAGTAGAAATTCTTCCCAGAAATAACTCCTTAAGTTATATCTTTCTTTGATGAGTACTACACCATAAATAATTTATACAGTCATTAATGGGTTTTTACTGATTTATATTCTTTGGAATTTTAAAGAAATGAGTTGTATGTTTATAAATAACCCAAAGGCTCGGTTTATTTAAGAAATCTGTTAAAAAATATATATAAGAAAAGCATAGAAAATCAAAGAAAATACATTATACCGCTTGGTTTCCCTATCTTCGATATGATTCTCCGAAATTTCTCGCCCGAGTCCAGACTTATCAGGAGCAGCAAAGCAACGTGATCGCTCTTGGCCTCTTTTGTTTACTCATTTCCATATAGAATCGTTTATTGTTTGCGCCAGCAATCTGACCTTGCGTCCGGATTGTTGCCTTCTTATCGCTATATTTTGTATTTATTATTTATTATTATTAATTCGTCTCTGTCTCTTTCTCTCCCGCTATATATTATATATTCACAGCACGTTTGCCGCATCAAACATCGCTGACGTCGTCGGTGGACGTGGAGGACCGGAAGACATTACGAGAGGCCTTATACCAGGGTATATTCCACCGACATCGCCGAACCATCTTTGCCGTTGGTAGCTTCCTGCGGATGCTGCGCAGCCGCAATTCGCAGTACAACACGATACGCAGCTCGTCGGAGGGCGAGGATATCGATGAGGTTAGATAAGACCTAAGTAAGACCCACCCAATGTATGAACCCACGCACATTCCGCACATCTCCACCAGCAGAAGCAGCAACAGCAACAGCAGCTGGAGCAGCAGCAGCTGGATGAACAGCTAGAGCAGCTAGAGGACCATCAGCATCACCATCATGAGCCTCTGACCCTGCCACAAGAGCAAGAAGTAGCCACCACATCGCCATCAACATCATCCGGACAGCAGCGACAATCGGAATCGTTTTAGAAGGCCTTGCTGCTTGCTTTGAATTTGAATTTAAATTTTACATTTAAATTAGAAGAATTATTCCATGCGACGTACGCGTATTATTAACTGCTATTTTACGATTACCATTACCCTACAATACATTTGTTTTTTTTTTTTATTTGTAACTACCCAGAATTTATGTAGTCTAGCAACCTTGTACAGTCAGGAGGTACTTACTACTCCTAGAATGACATGGAAAGACGTGGATGTATGATTTTCAAAGTTAGTTTCAGTGCAATAACTTCAAGTTCTGGCTTAGTTGTAGAGAAAGTCACGCGGATACTTTGCAAAATTGAGTTTATTATAACTAGAAAGTGATAGGAAGTTGCTTAGAATACGAATATATAATGTGGTTAGTAAATTTTACTTACTATCCATGCATAGCAGCAACCATGAGACTAGCCACCACCTGTTGTGTTAGCCCGTAGAGAGCCATATTAGTTCTGTAATAGCAACCCGCCAGTGCGATTGATCTATCGTCTGTGTTTCCTCTCTGCTGCTTCATTACGTTCCTGGTTTTGAAGCAGATCGCCTTATCTTAACTGCAAACCCACTTAGGCTAAAGCTAAAGCTAAAACTAAACCTAAAACTAATGTCTAACTGAGCCCAAGCTGAACTTGAACACACACTTACTTACTTACCCAAAAAAAAAAAGGAAACCAAACTTAATTGTATTTGAACTCAGCACTACTCTTCATTCCGTGTCCGTCTGTGTGTCTTCTAACTTATTTTCGGAGATTTAGAGAAGAAAGTTTATTGCAAAGTGATTATAGATTTATATTTCAATGTTAAATGTTAATATTTTTTGTATACACACATGTATTCACAATCATTTCAAGTAATTCAATAATTAATAGAGCTTAAAATCACTTAGTTAAGTGCATAAAAGGTATCAGTAGTGTAAGAGCTTAGCCATTCCATACCTTAATTGCATTTAAAACCTATACAGAGCTGTGCTGGGTATCAAAATAGTCGACTTTAGGATCGATTATATTGATTATAGTTTTTTTTTGTTTTTTTTTTTTATACTGATTATTCAGTTAATTCCATTTTTTAAGCATGTATATGTCATTTTTCATTGCAAAGGGAACAAAAACTTATAAATCAGCGAAGAAGAGGAGATGAAATGTGTTTTTTAAACGATGAACAAGTTGATATATTGCGCCTAGACCTAATATATACATATATATTGCTATATGTAGCCACCGTATACCACTGCTATATATATATATAGGTAGTGTATATGGTTATAGTTATAGAACATACACACAATTGTTGTTGTCCCCCATATATTATATATACACATATATATAAACATGTTATATGTAATTAACTTTGATTTGCAAGTTCCAATTCCCATTAAATAGTGTAAACTTAAACATTAACTATATATACATATATATTTTAGAGCATTTGTTGTTTTTTAATTGTTTTGTTTCGGTAGAGTTTAAACATTTTGTACAGAAACACACAAAAAGACAAACAACAAACACACAAAAGATTGATATGTATTTGCTAAACTATAAACTGTTATTAACCATTTTACTCCCGATTTAATTTATCGATTTTTGGAAACAATAAAACCCCATGAAATGCTATACAGTTCGCCGAGCCTTTCTCTAATTTCTTTCTGCATTCTTTCAGTTCCTCAAGAGGCGTGGCTCCAAGCTACTGCGTTTCCCTCACCTCTTCGATCGTTGATGTTGATGTCAGAGTTAAGAAACAGATTTGTATTAATTATAATTATAATGATGGATTAGCCAAATCTAGGCCAAAGGTAGGTAAAGTTCAAGGCAGGTGCAGGTAAAGGTCTCCAAAACTGTGGCAAGGGCGGGGGAAAACTGCCGCCAAGGCTGGCTATGAACTCCTGCAAAATATAGCAAAGGAATGTATAGAATATAAAAAATTCAGAAATATATATAAAGAATTACTGAGCTTACTTTCGTATTATTATTTAAGAAAGCTTAAAATAGAAGACGAAAATTTTTTTTTTTTAATTTTTAAAGCAGGAAAAAATGAAGCTAATTATATGATTTATAGGGTTTAAAATCAAAAATTCCTAAAGACATTATATCAAATTAAAAAATAAATACAAAAACTTATAGCTTTAGAGGTGGTGTCCATATTTATTTATAAAGTAAGAGCAGAGATGAAGCAACTAATATCAAACTAGGAGATTTTTTTCAGTAAAGAAACAAATTAATTCTTATTATTATTATTCTTAATGTTTTTTTAATACTTAACCCTTTAATTTTTGTTTAGAAAAACCAACTCTAAGTTAAAAAAATAAAATAAAAATCAAATAAAACTATAAAGAACACCTCTACCTTTCGTCTTTGTGACTTTAAAGTTTAAACCAACTTGGAACAATCATAAATAAATAGTAACAATAACTAAGCTCCAATTGCTCATTTACTCACCTGCGGTGGAGGTGCGGCTACCACATAGGTGCCCTCATCGACGGCCTTTTGTATGACGGCTCGCCAGGCGGCCGCCTCCCTTAGGTTTTGCTGGGTAACCTGCACCTTGGGGGCTGCCTTGGACTGGGGCAAACTGGGTCCCATGAGCCAGGTGGGTGTAATAACCTGACGACGACGCAGCATCTGAGGGGCAGCAGCACAGGCAACGAGGCAAATGCTAAAGAACAGTGGCCAATGCATGGCGGGGGCTGGTTAACAAGTGTCACAGTTCCAAAACTAAAACTAAAGATAAACCTAGATTTTCACAGTCAGCAGTCTCAAGTTGACCTCAGTCAAGACTCGAATTCATTTGAGCATTTATGTATATATTTTTGTTTTATTTTATTTTATTTTTTTTTTTGTTGGCAGTGAACACGCAAAACTGTGTTCCGCTAAGACTTTTTACACATGTATCTCTCTGACTGAAGGTTCTACGGTTAAAAAACACATTTCAATTAATAGCTTCACGTAAAGAACATAAAAAAAAATTAAATATAAGAAAAAACAAGAGAGAGAACGTAGCTCTAGGGATTTGCTTCCTCCCCAGCAGCGGGCACATCCTGTGGCTCATCCTTGATATGCACATCGTCATCCTCCTGATCCTCCTTGCTGTTCTCATGCAGTAGGACATATTCGCGGGAGCTGAAGCCAAACTTAATTACATCCTTCTCCATCAGTTCGTAGTACTTGCGGCCGTCGATCTTCTTGTTGTTCAGGAACGTCCCATTGGCCGACTCCAGATCGATGAGGTACAAGCGCACGCGTTTCCCGCTGCTACCATCATCACGCTCGAACGGCACCAAGCGGTACTGCAGGGCGGCATGCTGTTTGGAGCAACTGGGATGATCGACGGCTAGGTCAACCACCTTACGGTCACGACCGACTAGGAAGCAGCTCTGGCGATGAATGTGCAGCGTGGGCAGAGCCGTTTCGCCCTTAAACGGATACAGGCGCCAACGTCGCTTGGGTTTGCGGGCCTCGGGGGGCTCGGAGTATTTCACCACCACGCCATTAACCTTGTTGGTGTCCTCGGTGAGGGCACCGCTGAGACCGAAATTGGGCTTCTCCTTCTCTACGGGTTCCTCGTCCTCCTTGGGCGCCTTATCCTTGTCGCCCTGTTTGCCCCATTCGTAATGCTCATCCTCGTTGCGATTGCGATTGTCGCGACGCTGGTTACGATTGCGTTCCTGGCCAAAGTCACGTCCACCACGATGGGATCGATCGCGGGGACTTCGACTGCGGCTGCGACTGAAGGGTGAAGCGGGGTATGTAAACAATGAGACTTCTAGGGTTTCAACAGCAGATTTCTGTACTCACCGAGCTCGTCTTCTGTCTGGGGAACGACGCTGGCGATCCCTTGGCTGCTGCTCTCGATCCCTGCTGCGTGGTCGCTGTTGTCGTTGCGCTGGTGAACGCTGCCTGCGCTCCTTGCTGCGCTCTCGGCTTCGCTCCCGGCCACTGCGATCGCGCCGCATGTTATTGTCCCGCTCGCGCTCTCGGTTCCGGTTTCGGTCGCTATCCCGCTCCCGCTCCCGTTCTCGTTCCCTTTCCCTATCTCTGTTGCGATCCCTGTCCCGGTCGCGCTGCTCTCGGTCGCGTTCCTGGCGCTGTCGCGAGCTATTCCGATGGGAGCCACCTCCGCCGCTGCTGCGCTCGGGTGTGTCCCATTTGGAGCGTTGCTCTTGAACCTCCTCGGGCTGCTTGGAGCGCTTTTCCTGCTGCTCCGATGATGCTCTCTTACGGCTGCTGGTATGCTTTTCCTTCTTGTCACCCGCCGAAGAGGCGTTGCTGTGTTTGCTCTTGCGACTGTCGTTGGAGCTGCTGCTACTGCTGCTGCTGGAAGTCGATGAACTGGAACTGTCCCTAGCGGCCTTGCTAGGTCGCTGCTTGGGCTTCTTCGATGGCTTCGTTTCGTTCTCGTCGTCGCTATCACAGCCTGGTGCTGGTGGCTCTTGGCCGCGTTCCCGGCTGCGTCGCCGGCCCATTTTTAGATGGAGAATTGTGTCAAAACATAAGCGTCGCGGTTGAAACGGGAAAACGCCGGGAAAATTGCCACAAAATTTGGAAAGCAGCGGAAGTTAGTGGGACGCAGGCGTTAGAGTGGCTGTCCCTCGCCGCCAAGAAAATGTGGGAGTTTTTTTGTTGCAAATTTCCTGGATTTTAAAAATTGTAAATATTATAAAAGTGCTATATATATATATTATAGTTTATTCAAATTCACAAATATATAGACTACATATTCAATATACCAATTTTTTAAATATATATATGATTATTTTGGTTTTTTATTTTCCCTTGGAGTACGCGTTTGTATATTTAGACAAACGACCCTGCCTGGTCACACTGTACGCACCTCAACTGAGCGCTGAAAAGGCAGGCAGCCCGAATTTACCGTACAAAAATCGAAAAGAAATAATTCACCTGCCAATTCCGGTGGCCAATGCCATGCCATGTCCGTAATTGCCAAATAAACCGGACAGCCATGCTGTTGTGCGTCCTACAGCAGCAGTTACAGCACAAGAAGCAGCCGCAGCGGCATTCGTAAGCAGCTTCAGGCCATCGCAGTCACCGTCGCTGTCGGCGTCGCTGTCGCAGTCGCAGTCTCAGCCGAACCCAAAACAAAGTGAACGACGAACAGGACAGTGAAAAACCAGGATATTTACGAGTCCTGGCTACAGCCACAGGATGACACCCTTTGATGACTTTGTCTATTTGATCAATCACGTGCTGCTGGGCGAGGAGCCGGTAAGCACACACACACACACACATACTTGCACGCACGCCTCCTTTGCCGACACCTCCCTCGGTCTTCTCCGTCCCTCCCACCAAGTTTTATCCAAGTTACGCATTGATTTTTGGTTTTAACAAACATTTCCAGACCATCGAGGACTTCATTCTGCTGGTGGGCACCCTGGTGGCCTTTATAGCCTTCATACTCTGGTGCTGCTTTCCCATCCAGCCCAAGGTAGGTGCCCTAAACTCCCTTGGAAACCCTACATAACTACATAACATTATTGTTTATCGGTAGGAGCCTGGACCGCATCGCCAGTTTACATGCAAGATCATCCAGAATCCCATCAAGGCCTTTGATGCCTCCACCAGCACAGATGATGCGCCTGCTAATGCGGGCGCAGCATCAGGAGCCGGCTCCAGTTCGAGCAATCTGCAGTATAACGGCAGCAGCGGTGCAAGTGGAAGCGGTACAAGTGGAAGCGGAAGTGGCAGCTACAGCAAGAACGGCACCGTGGCCATGCACAACTATTATGTTAAGAACGGACATCATTGCTGTACCTAAGGACACTCCACACCACTTGGGCCTCTGTCCGACGGCCCAAGGCTGGCAGACAGATGGCTCTTAGCTTAGTCGCTTAGCGTTAACGTTAACGTTTACGTTTTGATTGTTAAACGTTTACGTTGCGCCACCCAAGAGTTACGTTAGCAATTTTTTCCAAAACGCGCACAGCCATCCATATGCGTATCGGCATATTGATCGGGATTTGTGCCAATTGGTTCGACAGGTTGTTAAGGGAGCAGCTGAAAGCTGCCACATTGCATTCGCAAGGCACATTTGAATTGTAATTGCTCAGACTGATTTGTTTAAAAGGAACAGAAAGGAGGAGAGGAAGGAGAAGCAGGAGGATGCAGGATGCAGGAGTATGAGGAGAAGGATACACAGTAGCAGGTCAGGCAGCTTAGGGTCAAGGCCGCCGCATGCAAACTCACACTCGGCCCCCGGCAAGTTTCTAAAACTTCCAATGATATCTATATATATACATATATTTAATTATATATTATATATAAAGCGTGCGCTGTAAATCGGTCAGACTTACACTCAAGTATTTATTTGTGTGAAAACCCATCCAAGAAATGAAAAGTTAAGAAGGAAAACTCCAAGACATTTGCCAGCCCAAGCAAAAAAGTAAAGCCCTTAAACATAACTATACATGCATATATACATAAATCTATATATATATATATGATATATCTTTAAGATTATGTACACACACACACACACAGATACCAATTAATTAGCTTTTAGATGTTTTTTGCCTTTGTATTCTATATCTCGTGTATATGTCTCTGTATTATTCGCATTCATATTTAATGTGCATGTGCAAGTGTGTGTGTGTTGTAACCGCAGCCGAATATTTGATCTCATTTAATGACTTAATTTATTTATATTTGTAATTTGTGATGTAACTTCAAGATAATTCCAATACACACACACACAAACACTCGACTGGGCTTGTAAAACCCTCTCTGCAAAGCAAAACGAAAAACAAAACCTAACGACAAACGGAAAAAAATAAAAACAAAGAAAAAACTGATTAAACAATGTGCATTTTTAATTATTTACAAAAAAATAAGAAGTCAAAACTGAAAGTTTTTTCGATGTGACCAGCTGATATTGGCGCGTTCTCTCAGTTGCTCCGAAGGAGTCGCGTGGAACGGACGCAAAAAAATGAACGCGGAAGAAAAATGGAAGGAAACGTTTGCATGCAAGTGGATCGGTCGGAAAAGTGATTTATGGAAAACTTACGACGGAAAAAAAGATAAAACCGGAGTGAAAAGTGTTGGTAAAAGGCCTAGAACGGCCTTAAAGCCGCAAATCGAAAGCAGGGCCGCAGTCGCTGTGTTTTTTAGTTTTTTTTTTGTGTCCTTCAGTGTTCATTTTGTTGTTTTTTTTATTGTGCAGTGCTACAAAACTAAACAGATACCGCCAATTGGAAAAAGCGGTTGAGATAATTAAGCTTAAATATCAATTTTCAATGCAAATTTTGTTCAAATATATATTTTCGCTTTCTGCTTTGGCTTTGTGATCTGCAACAACAACCAGTGCAAGGGTGAGTGAGACAACTCTATTTTCTTCTTTCTTTTGTCCTTGTGTACCTTGGTATTCGCGCGCGCATTTTTTCTTCTCTTGTCCCTGAATATTTGTTTCTCTTGTCTTGGCGCGAGCATTAATTTCTCTTGTTTTCCCTGAGTAAAGGTACCGTTACTGGCTTTGTTTTGATCTCTCACTCGAAAGTGGAACCTAAGAGCGAAAGAGAGGCAGAGCGGGTTAAAGAGAATACAATCCACTCTTGATGTTGCCATTTTTGACATTTGGAAAGCTGCTTGACTTTGTTTACATTTCTTGTGTTTACATTTTTTTTTCGTTGCCATTTGAAAGCTGCTGCCTTTGTTTACATTTTTTTACTTGGCGATTTTGAATAATTTTTTGAATATTATCAAAACCCAAAATGGAAACTTGTATAATTATGGACTACACTGTTTTACTACATAAATATGTACTATTTATTTTTGAATACAATTAGTTGTACGATTTTTAAATAATTTTTGTAATTTAATCAAAAATTGCAATTATTATTTTATATCTTTTATTTATTGTCCTGTATTAATTAATATCTCTTTTTAGTTTTACCAAAAACAATTTTTGGTCACTTCAAAAAATTCTTGTGAAAAAACAGCTTTAGTTTGCTTCTTAATTTAAATTCCATAAAATTATACAACATTTAAACAATTTATGTTAAATGTTGCTTAAAAATTAAAAATTTTCCGAGATCCTGAAAAAAAAGTTTGTTGGCTGTGTAAATTGCTCCTAACTGTCCGATATCAAAGAAATCTAATGCATACCTTTAAGGATAATGTATCCCCAGGTTTTCTAGTCTTTCCGATTTGGATTTCGATTTTGGAATTTAAATGAAATTAACTTAAAGAAATACCAAACCTTCCCTTGATGATCCAATTGCAAAACATTTCATAATTATATCATTTTTACAAGCTATTAAAAAAAAACCAACGTCAAGGGTCTCAGCTCTTCTCTTTATACATATATAAATTTTTTATATTTATATATATTCTTGCGACATACCCAAGGGATCGCCATCTAATCAGCTTTTGGCACTCGATCGACCCACTTGAGCTTTTAGATAATTGAAATGAAATGAAAGGCAGTCCTCGCGGACTCGTTAACATTTGTCTTAGAATGTATTTATAAATTAATAACAATGGTAGTATCAAGGGTATATATATAAGATAACGTTAACAAATATGGTAGATCCTACACGCACACCCAGAATATCAACGGAAGTTGGGGGGATGTGTCCGTGGCAGGATGTTGGATGAATATCGTGGGGGCATTTGCTTAACTCTCCTCAATCTCTCTCTCTTAAAGGCTAGTATCTCGTTTTGGGCTTTGGCAACGGTTCTAAACTATATATATATATATATCATAAATATATATGTATTTACAAAGCGAAATAAATAGAAATCGCTGCTGGAAGCTTCATCGTCGTCGTTTCTAATCCTAAAAGACAGTCTTAGGCAACAAAACAAAAACAAAAAAAAAAAAAACATACAAAATGGAGAGTCTAGGTAGGTCCTCAGGGAGCAGCAGGGACCTTCGAGGATATACTAGTTGTGTGGCAAACAATCTGCCCTTCTTCATGGTGCCAGCACCAAAGGGTTTACGTTTAAGTTTAAGTTTGGGTTTGGTTTTCTTTTCCGGATTCTCCTTTAGCTCTCCTAGCTGGTGCTGCAGTCCCTTGGGAAGAAGACATTCATCTCGATGAGGATCTGCAGGACAATAAACACACCATAGACACTGAAGAGGGCCACGCCCACCTTCTTGGTAAGGCGATAGCCGCTGCAGCTGAGCACAATGAACAAAGCCACCGTGGAGATGATCAGAATGAGGATGTTGTACTCAATGCCCTGAGTGCCCACCTGCTGGGGCTCACCGCTGCCATAATGAATGCAATTCTTGATGAACCAAGGCACGCCCAGTGACAGCAGAATGGCCAAGGAGTTGGCGCCCAACGAATTGGACACACCAATGCCATTTTCACCTGAAGAAATTCAAATAAAATAATAAATTATAAAATAAAGAAAAATATATATATTTATAGAAACTCACCATTTCTCAGAGAAATAAGACTGGACACCGCCTCCGGCATGGTAGAGCCGGCGGCCAGGAACGTGAGACCCATCACAATGGTGGGCACATGGATGGCCACACCAAAGGCAGTCAACATCCAGACAATCAGATAGGCATTGCCGCCAATGCAAAGGATGCACATGATAAAGGACAACGGATATAGGCGGCGGTACTTCATGGGATGGGGTATCAGCAGGGACAACGTGAACTTGATGGGGAAAACAAAGATCCACCAGAATTGGCCCAGGCAGGAGGCATCGCGTGGATAAATGTAAATGCTTTTGGGCAGGTCATCATCTTCATCGTCCTCGCCATTCCCTTTTTGGGCGGATTTATTATTTATTAATATTAGTTATTTCCTTATGTAAACAATACACTTACAATGCTTGGAGTGCGTCAGATTGGCTGTGGAGGACATGGAGGAGGTATTCTCGGGCAGATTTACCACAAAGACACCATCGCCAGATAGAGGATCCTTTTTCAGGGGCAACTGGGCTTTGGCACTGTTCTCTGGCGGCTCTGTTAAATCTAAAAAAAAAATACAAATTATATATGACATTAAAATGAAATTTAAGTTAGGTTCCCAAAAAAAGGACTCACCGTAACGCGTGGAGAAGCAGCAGTTCATGCGATCCTCAATGAATACCCTTATGGCGGGCATAAATTTGTTATTATTAAATGTAATCAAATAGTAAAGCACCAGGAAGCCCATCATAATGCAGGATTCTGTAAAGCTAATGCTGCCGCCCCAGGCCAGGACCAGCAGGATAATGGTATTGAAGATATAGATAAAGCAATCGCGTGCTATGGGCCACCAGTCCAGCTGCACGGGCTACAAAAAAAAAATAGATGAATAATAAAAAGGATTAGTCAGCTTATCGTCATCATTATCTTTAATTATGATTCTGACTAATTTTGAATAGAATTTCTATCTATCTATTTCCTTACCTTATCTATGGCCAAGGCCGCCAGTCCAGCCACGCCCAAAGTGTTGAACATGAGGGAGCCTATAATTGTGCCCAGACCCATATCAGAGTCCAGAATCAAAGTGCTAATTGTGTTTGTAAAGAACTCGGGCATGGAGGTGGCTGTGGCCATGAAAGTGGCCGCTGCCACATCCTTGGATAAATGCAGATCCTCGCAGATGCACTCCACCGTTGGCAGGAAATAATCATTGCAAATGATGGCCAACAAAATGAAGAAATATATTGCCGCAAAGACATGCAGCGCCACCCAGCCTTGACGGAGTTGATCCACTGTAAAAAAAAAAAAAATAGCAAAAACTATAATCAAATGAGGTTTTCCTAAAAAGATAAAAATCTAGATGGTTCTCCCTTAATCCCCTTCCAATGCCCACCCACTTATGCTGCTGGACAGATCCAATCTTGGCACACTTGGCAACTGTCCACGGATTAGATACGGTTACGGCCATCGATCCCCGCTATAGGTAGAGTCATTCCCTAAATTTAGGTCCCCAAACCAATAAGCGCTTTGTATATTTCGGCTTGAGACACCGTAAACATGGCGCGAAATCTTATCGCGACTCTTATTAAAAATGAAAGAAAAATCTAAGACCCGCTGCTGTTGCCCCGGAGATATCGCCATCTGGTTTTGGTGTAAGTGCCTGCCCGGCGATAAGCAAGCGATTCCCGAGTGCTCCGAGTGTCTCGCGTGTCCGCGTGTCCACAACACCGAATCTCCACAAGGTACACTGACGCTGGGCATAAAAACAGACTATGCGTTCCGCCTGATTTATTGGCCATTGAATTGCCGCTTTGATAGTGCGCCAGATAGTGCGAAGCAGGAAGGGCATTGAGCCAAGACACCGGCCAAACGGATGGCGGACACGGTTAGCGATCATGGACAAGTTCAAGAACGATTATAATGGATTTTTAAAGGGATAAGGGATGCCACAAGAAATAAAGGTATAGGGACAAGATTCTAGTTTACTTGCCCGGAACCTGCCTACAGCAAACACAGTTCCTTTACTATTCCGATTTAGGTCATCACTGGATTACGGTTATCATATTGTCTTTCCGATATCAATAAACAATGGACAACAACAACGGACAAACGGACACCGCCCATGGACAAGTTCAAGTTCAGTTTAGATTATTATTTTATTGTGGATCAGGTAACTGCGGAACTCAAACAAAAGCTTACCCGTAAACAGGTCGGCGAACTCGTCCATTGGAGAGCCCTCATCTTCGCCCGGACACGAGGCACGTGGCAGAATGTCCAGGAGCAGCTGCTCGTCGAAATACCGCAGGGAGGCCTCCAGGAAACTGCTTTGGTTGCCGGGGTTTGCTAAAAGATATAGAAGGAAAACATAATTAATCGATTTTGTCATCAACGCTGTACCAAGATGCATATCTCGGCCCTGACTCCCTTTCCCGGTTAATGGTAAATGGTTAATGGCGATAAGATTAAGTCGGAACTGGAATGACAATATATAGTCGAGCAACAACCAAAACAATCCTCCATCAGACTGACACGACAGCCCCAGGCAATTATCGCAATCAAGATCACCGATCACCAATCACCTCTTTGGGTATATTGGGTTCTTGGAAGTCAAACTTGCATTTTATTTGTTAATAAATTAAGGCTGAAGAGTTCATTTTAAAAAGATTTTTCTTCTTTAAACTTTAAATTTCTTTAAAATTTTGCAACAACTTTCTTTTTGATATAGAAATTTCTTTTACAAATTATAGCGAAATGATATCGAAGCAATCCTTTGATTTTAGCCTAAATAATAAGCTTTTGAATTGCTAATAAATTAATTATTGTTATTATTATTTTATTATTATTTATAAGACTTTTCTTCTTTGAATTTAAATTCTGGGCTGTTAAAGATTACAATAGAAATTATATAAAAATGATACCGAAGCTAAGCCTAAGTCAAGCCTAAATAATAATATACGAGTTAATTAATATTAATATATAAAACACTAAAAGTTCATTTTGAAAAGACTTTCTTCTTTGAAATGGAATTTGAAAAATGCAGAAAATATTCTCCAAAAATATTCCCTTTCCACAGAAATTATATTAAAATTATAATCATATCGTAACTAAACTTGAAAATAATCTAAAAGCTTGCTTAATAATATAAATAATAATTCATATTTTAAAAAAAGTATTTACAAGTTAATTTTTAAAAGACTTTTCTTTAAAGAAAATATTCTCCCACAACTTTCTCTTTCGTGAACTTTCTCTTTGAAGAACTTTCCAGCTGGCAGAAAACTGTTTGAATATAAAAATAACATAAAACTTGTTTAATTATTAAATATTTTTCTAAGAAATATTATGGGTAAATATATTTTAATTTAATTAATTTGACAAAACTGATCCAAAAACTATATATACTTCGCGGTTTTTACTGTTCAGTTATTGCCTTTTTGAAGTGACTCTTGCCAGACTTCTTCTTTAGTGTTAGTCACACGACTATTATGATTTCATTATAATTTCTGCAGTTCGCACGAAAAACGTTCAAGAAAAACAAAAACATTCCATTCATAGTCGGTGGTCAGATAACCAATTATATAGCCCCCAACCTCTGGGCGTCGTTACAATTAGGCCTCAACGCCAGGCGGGGGAGGATTTAATGCTCCCAACCATTCCAACCACTCACTTCCCACAATACAACAACGATTGGCAATATTTTACAACATTGTTATTTGGCCATCTGTGTGGCTGTTGTTATTATTATTATTATTATTGTTTCGGTTTAGCAACAATTGCATTGGTGGCCCCAAAATAACTGCGACAGTCATGGACACTCGCTGCTGCTGCTGCTGCTGCTGCTGCTGATAATGATGATGATGATCACCATGATGATGACGATAATGATTTGTTGATGTTTGGTCTGGGGCTTTGTTAATTGTTTTACAATCTCCCGCGAAAGGGGTTTCTTTTCATGATATATATTTCTTGATATATTTCCCCCGGCATTATCTTTGCCAGAAGGGCGAAGTTTTCAGTCTAGGTCTGGGACAGTTTTTCCTTATCAGCTTGTATACATATATATTTTTTTTATGCCCCCCACAAAGCGTAAATTGGTATGATGAATAAGCCAATGCCAATGACAATGTCGTTGTCGTTGTCGTTGTCGTTGTCGTTGTCGGTTGGTTGTGGCCAAGTCTAGGGACTAGCCCAACCTCTTGACCCGATTTCAATATGACCGATGCAATGCGATGCGATCCGTTCCATTGTTCTCGCCACGAATTGCGTGCAACATCGATGCCACATTGCGATTGCAGCCGCGACAAGAGCAATAATTGAATAATTAGCAGACATCTCCACTTGGCAAACAAACGCGGCAGAATTACACACAGAAAAAAAAAGAAGAAAAATGCATTCCCGAGATGGGGGAGTGTGAGAGAAGTAAACAAAAATCGGTGACGGTTTCATACTAGTTGCTATCTTACATTATTCCAGAAAATAAAATTCACATTCACTCGCATGTGTTACGTCTCGGGTCTCGCGTCTCGCCGAGAAGAAAACTCTTGGCCAACTGAACGCCAGTAGTGACTTGGCCAACTCGGCATCGGCATCGGGGGGCATCGGCATACATCTAGCTAGGTGGCTTGGCTTTATTATTGCATCTGGAATGCATTTTCGTCGCAGAACGTGTCTACGAGTAAGTGAGGGACGACCCAAAACCCGAACCGAGCCACAAAACCGAACCAAAACACAACACCTCGGAGCCGAGTTGAGCAGACAAACAAGTTTATTGAACTTGTTGGCCAGCAGTTGTTAGCGGGCTGAGGCTTAAGCACTGCAAACAATTGTCAAGTAGATTAAAAATTGATTTATCGAGATATTAAATATGAAAAAATCAAAAATATCATCAACTTTAATGTGCGGAAATTTTAAATTCTCGAAAAAATCATTTTTTTTCTCAACGTTAAAATATTGAAATCAATTTCTCGATAGAAACGATATATAACGATAATTCGCTTTTCTTTTGATAAAGCTCAAACATTATTAATTATTTCAATCACATGGCTTTGCTTTTCCCACCAAACACTTGAATTTTATATTTTTTAAATCCATTAGAAATTTTGAAGAACTAAAAAAAAAAAACCGAAAAGATATATACAAATTAAAAAATGAATATCATTGGATTTTGGATCCCCCTGTACTGCCACATCCTTGTGCTGCTGCTCACAGCTCCCCTCGGACTAACCTCCTACAGTGGCAGAGGCAACTGTAGCCACCTGCAAGACACGTCCTTGAAATACATCTGCCATGGCTTTGTCCCGGATTATATATATGCGCTATACCGCGATTACCGGGCACCGGCTAGCACGCCCTACAGCGTCTGGCAAACGGATGCCACGACCAGCTACGAGGATATGATTGTCCTGATCTCCTTCCACGAAAACTACATGTACAACTACGATGCGTTGAGGGTAGTGAACGTGAATCCCGAGGACACATATCGCACTATGAGCATGCAGACAGCGAGGGGATCCAAATCCATAACAATCCACCCGTCGCTGCTTTACTGCTTCCCCATGGGCCTGCGGTATCCGATGGAGCTGCGTAGCAGTTGCCTTGGCCATGGCCGGAGTGCCGAGGTCGCCTCGAGGCCGGTCCTGCACTATGCCATGAGGGACTTGAGGAACGGTAAGGGGCCATCTGACATAGCAAGTAAACTGAATAGCAGCGGAATCCTTATGATCGTTGCTGTCGTCGTCGTTGGTCTTTAGCGGTGTGTGTTTCAGCGAAAATCGTATATATTCTTAGCTCAAAATTATAAAGAAAATGGAGGTGAACGAAAATGAATTGTGTTTTATTTTAATTAAAAAAAAAAAGGGACAATTTAGGGAGTAATTATATTGAATATATAAATGAAATAGGTGTCCTCTTGTGTAAATTTAAAAAAAAAATTAAATTTTTTATACAATTTTATATTATTTTTGATATTATATTATTTTTTTTTTACACCCAAAATTTCTCCCAGTGCCCATGCTTATGAGATATAGTGGAAAACCCAAGAATAGCAACGACGATCGCTTCAAAGTCGACTTCGACTTCCAGAAAGTTGTTCGGGGCGGAAATCGGGGAAATTTTTGTGGCGCTGAGGGAGCCCACCCCTGCCTATGCCACGTTCAGGGCTAAATCGGCGATTACGGGAAGTCCCAGACCTCGGGACCCCGCCCATCGATCGATGCGATCGATTCCGATCCATTGTGCAACTCTACGTTGCCAAGGCAACTGCTTTGTAATCGATAATCGTCGCGTTTTTCTTTGTTCCAATTAGTAACTCCAGCGAGGGCCAGCCGAAGAGTAATCAAAAATAAAATGCAAATTTGTATCAAAGTCGCCAGCGAATCGAAGCGAAGGAAAGGGCTTGCCAGCTAACGCGAAAAGTGCTGGGTAATTGTTTGGTAAATATTATTTATTCGGTTGGGTTAGCTGCCTGCCAGTTGGTAATGTTAATGTTAATGGTAATGGTTAATGGTTATGGTAATGGCTATGCGCCATCACTGGCCAACAAAAGTTTTCATTTTAATTAGGCTGCTAAAGGCTGCTCCATAATTACACTCCCTTGAATTTTAATAAAAATAAACTGTAAACTAATTAAATATATTTTAATGAAACATAATAAATAACCTAAAGGGTATGACATGAAAAAGAGCACGATAAGGGCAGGTATAAATGGAATAAAAAAAGTAAATTAATTAAAAAAAATATTATTAAATCATAAACTTATTAAATATTTTCAAAATAAAACCCAATGGTCATGGCCTGAACAAGGACATGCTAATATAAAAATGAGGTTCCAAGAACATTTATGAATATTAAAGAAAATATTGTCAAGTCATAAAATCATTTTAAACAACCCTCTCATTTCGTGAGGCTTTCGTTTAATTATTTTAATTTCAAGGAAGCTCCGCGGCAACTCGACTTAAGACCCCCAATTACTGTCGTCGAAAAAAGGGCAAAAAAAAAAAACTTAACTAACTCAACAATAGGTTATTATTTCAAACATAAATCACTTGATTTATAGAATTCTTAAATCCTTTAATGCTTTTGATTTATTATATATTGAGTTAATATAATTAATAATTATTTATAGCTTCGTTTGGGGATTAGTTTTTTAGCTTTGTGTTTGTTTAGCTTTATTTGCAGCTTAATTTTTTATTTAAATTTTGTAGCTACATTTTTAACCTAATTTTTTGTACGCCTAATTAATAGCTTAATTTTTTAGGCCAACTTTTTGGCTTACTATTTTCTGTGTAGCCCTTTGTGGCCCATGTTGTCTGGTGTTTGTCTCACGTTGATGGACAACGGAGCTTGTTTACTTGTTTGCACCGGCAAAACAAAGCAAAACAAAACTAAAGAAATGAAAATGAAACTGAAAACCAGTGTCAGCACTCCGTAAAAAAAAAAATACAACAACAAATAAAATCTGTAATGCTTGGTGGGAAAACAAATGTAAATTCCGATCTTTGGATCTTTGGCTTTAGCATCATCATCATTATCATCATCGCCAAATTGAAAGCGAAAAGTCCCCCTGGATTGCCATCCAGTAACCCAAAAAAAAGTAAATAAATAAATATAAATCTAAAAGTTGAGTGAAATTCTTCCCTTTCATCGTTCCAGCGAAAAATCGGAGAATCGGAATTCCCGAGTCCGCGATGAGCATATTAATGTGTGGGCCAGGCCATCGTATTTATAGAACCTATCATCCCCCCCAATGGGAATTTGTTGAAATTTTAGGGAATCACCTGGCTATCGTTTACCGATCGATTACCATTTACCTCTCCAATCTCCATTATTATGTAAGCCGATTATGGCTATGATGATAATGATGCTGCATGTTCAAGTTCAAGATCAAGTTCATGATTCGACACAAAATTTGTTTAGCAAAAATAATAATAATCCATAATTGTAGGAAGCGATTACTAAACCGATTCTGATAGTTGATTATTTTCGTGGAATATTATTATTAAAAATAATGGAGAGTTATTCAGAATATTCAAGAGAATTAAATAGAAAGCTAAGGAGCATAATATAAAGAACAATTGGTTATTATAGAGCAGAGCAAATAATATAATATATAAAATTTAATATTTAAGCATAAAAACATTTGTAAACTATTGCCTTTAAAAACTTAATATATAACTCTAATTATTATAGAAAAACTTTTCATTTAAATAATGTAAATAAATAAATAATTGATGATTGAAATATAGAAAAAATACAGGAGTATCAGTTACTTAAAATATCGAAAAGAGAATTAAAAATTTAATAGAATGTTTCTATTGCAGGCTTTTGAGAAGAAATATATTTTCTTATTTTGTAAATTAATATAATATATAATAAAGTTTAAAAAATAAAGAACATTTCTAATATATCTCAGATCTTATTCAAGATTTTTTAATATGCAATTTAGTTATGTGGCCATGTCAAGGGCCCTTGCTTCTCTGGGTTATTTCCCAAGAAATCTCTCCCATATTGTCAGTTGAAAAATTCCCCATACCGATTTCCAATTCCGATTATTCGCGTGAATAAGCCAGCGATAATGATTGTGTTCCATATCGTATCGGGTCATAATGCGTAATCAAAAAAGAAATCTGTGAGAGTCCGAAAAGGAAATTGACTTGCGAGCGATAATCAATTGCTGGCACGGGGCTGCGGGCTACAATTTAAATGGCATTTAGATAGTGACCAGCAGCGATTTATATATACATATAGATTTATATATATTACTAGCATATTCCGAATCTAAATCTCGGCAGCAGTGGCCGACATAAATCACTGGCAGGGCAGGGTAGGGGTAAGCGATAAGCGGGTGCAAAGCCATCTAGAATAGCCACCAAAAACCAGGTGGTCCTCCCCCGAATGGCCGGAAATCGCAGGAAATAAGTGCTAGTTGATTGATCGATCGATCGATCCATTTAACCCTTCAGCGGATAAGTGCGCCCTGAAACTAAAACCCAAAACGTTGCCATTTTGGGCGACAGGAAGTCTAGATAAGCGTCTGGCTAGTAGTTGGCTGGCGATTAGAATAGGTATTTGGAATAGGTTCTAATGGGTTTTCGGGGCTAGCAAATATTTGGCACACTTATTTCGATATTTTCCACCTTGTTTCCTTCCCCATTTCACCCCCCTTGTGTCACTTTTTGCATTGCATTTCCCGGAAAAGTAAACCTTTCAGGCTGTGAAAAATATGTACAAAATAAGTAATAAGTATCTGGTGATATCTGAGATTGTAGCTTAAGCTAAAGCAATCCGAAGGATAGATTTAATAAGTAAAAACTATGTAACGGTTATTAAATTTGAATTAAAAATATTTATGGGAGTTTTGAAATAAAATAAAACCTTGGTTTAAAATGCTTTTCTTTTTTAAGGCACAAAAGGTTTATTTATTAATATATTTTAGAAATAATATATAGAAACGCGTATTAAAATAATTAGAAATTATTAAAAAGGTTTCTTATTTCAAAATATAAGTCTTAGATAATGAATTATATAAATTTAAGGCAAACTATTTAACATAGAAAAGTTAATTTAATTTTTCGAAACAAATGTATTTCTTCTTTCGGCTTAAATGTTATTAATTTTCCAATTTAAAACTCACCTTCGGCCTGAGTATCCGCTATAAGGCTGCCACATAATATTACGAATATGCCCAGTAAGAGGGCGCCAGTTCTACACATTATGCGATTTTCTAGTGCAACTTGAAAGCAACCGAACGGCAAAAAACAAAAAAAATAAACAACTTCAGATAATACACGTGCTTTGTGAGGCGGGGGGAGGGAACACTCAAAGCTGCAGCTGCCTTGTAATTTTTTTGTAAATTTATTTGTATATTTCTTTATATTTTTTGTTATTTTTGCATTTAATTTAGTTTTTATTTGATATATCCTGATAGATCCTTAAGGCCTGGCACACGCGGCGTATGCGCAATGCAATGTTTCGATTTTGATTTCGGTTTTGGTTTCGTTTCTTTTTGGTTATGCGATATTTTTTTGTTCTTTCGAGAAAACCGGACTTTCGAATTTTCGAATCTTTCGAATTACCGAATTATCGAGTTTCGGACTTCCGTTCTCTTTATTTTTTTGACGCCAGCAACCCGCTTGGCTAGAATTGTATCGCACAACTAATTAAGTGCGACCAACTCGCGTCCGTCTTAATAATAATAAAAAGGCAGCGACGCCGGCGTCGACGCTGGCCGCAACAGCGACAGCGACGCCAGCCGAGGCAGCGACAGCGACCGCCGGCAGCGACGTATATTTTCGTATTGACGGTTTTATAAAGATATCTCTCTAGTAAGTCTCTAGTCAGTCACAATTCGCCTCGTTGTCGTTTTTATGGCAAATTTTATACATTCGTTCGTTCTCATCGTTCCTTTCTTATCTCTTGCATTCCATACTCTCCATTTTCTTTTGTTTTCTTTGTCGGAAGGAAGGAAAAGCGGAAGGTAAACCATCTTGAAGTGCAGTTCATTGAGAATAAAATGTGGCATCTTTGGGGATTGTCCCCGATCGGGGATTACCCTAGCTGTATGCTGTGCTAAGGTTATATAGAAGAAAAGATTGGGTTATATATATTTGTATCTGGTTATATAGCCAAACCTATTGTTTTTACTCTTATTTCTACATTAAATTCGATTTTTTTGAAGTTGTGCTGTAGGTGAAAATTAAGAATAGGATTGGAATATATTTCAAATATCTGGTTATACATGTACCCAAATCTCTTAATTTGTTTATTTTCTAGTGAAATTTACACTTCTAATACAAACTAGGGAATTTTAATATATTAAGACATGTTGCTGTGCAACACAAGTGTGTTGCCAACAACTCATAAACATATGTTTGCTCACCATGTTGCCAGCAACATTTGCTTGGCTACATTTTTTTGTGGAACTGTAAAGTGTAAAGATTTATGTTTTAAATGCCTAATAAGTGGGATTTAGATTATTAAATAAATTTTTTAAATCGAAAAGTTTTAATTTCTTTGGTACCTTAACTATTAGGTATCTAGTGTTCGCAACATTTATGCTCTCAGCCCTATACATAAAACTGTAAGTGCACGGCCGTGTGTGTGGAGTCATTATTATACCAGTTACCGTTCTGATAAGAGCGGCGAAATAGCAATTGCCTCGACATTTTATCAATCTATTGCCGGTAGTCACTAACCAAGTTGATCGCACACGATCAGGGTACAGTGCGGCACATAAATGTAAGAGCAGCTCAAAAAAACTATCAAAAAAGAACGAAAAAGCCTCAAAAAAGACAGAAATAAATAATAAATAAATCTTTTGAAACACTGTAAACATTTATTTGTATTTAAAGAGCCCAAATTGATAGACTTTTCTTCATTTTACTTTTATTATTTTATATTTTTCCGCCCCCTTTTAATCACTTAAAGAAACTGGCAAAAAAATGTAAGCGTGCTTGCCTCCCCTAATTGTTGTTAGATAAATGCTCGAATTTATGACGATTTTACGAGGCGCAAGGCGGTAAAAGCAATTAAAAATGTTAAGCAGGGGATTCCAATGGCTGAAATGAAATTTGTTTACCGACACGAGTTACATTACTTGTGCGAGTGATTTGCACCGATTATATCTATAATATATGGATATGTCATGTCACCAGCCCACTCTTCATTATCTAAATTGGTGTTATCCTGAGTGCGAATGTACTCAGGATAGAGCTGGAAACGAAAGGGAAAGTTCCCATTCACTTAATGCTATCATATTCGAAGTAGAAAGAAATAAATGAATGAGAAAACATTTTTAAACAGGGCTTAAGTTTTAGTGTTCTAGAATTTAGATAATAAAAATATATATAACAAATGAATTTATGCGGTTGGAAATAACTAATTTACTGGTAAAACGTAATTTAAAAGGATTTTTCCCACGTTCCCATTAAAGGGGTATTTTCCCATAAATTCTAATCCTTACTGACCTAAGACAGGCATTGATTTAACACAAAATAAACTTAAATTAAATTAAAACAAATTATTAATAAATAAAAACCGCATACTCATTAATTTTTTTTATTACATTTACCTATGAAATATTACGTATACGCCCTGGGTGAAAACTAATATATACCGTTTTTTAAAGTCAAAACCCATAAATTATTAGTGATCCAATAAGTAATTGATTTAGCACAAAACAAACATAAATGTAAAATAAAAACTTAAGTTTTAAATAAGCAGTATAAATTCTTGTTGTTTTTTATTACGTATACGCCCCCCGTTAGACATAAATATTTCTAGGTTTGATTTATTAACATTGATTTAATACAAAAACCCCTTAAATTTAATTAAAAAAAAATAAATAAAAAAGTATAGCATTTCCATTTAAAATAATAAGCATACGCTCTAGTAGAGAGTAATTAATCTATACAAACTTTATGTTTTTAGATAAATTATTAGACATAAATATTTCTAGGTTTGATTTATTGACATTAATTTAATACAAAAACCCCTTAAATTTAATTAAAAAAAAAATAAATAAAAAAGTATAGCATTTCCATTTAAAATAATAAGCATACGCTCTAGTAGAGAGTAATTAATCTACACAAACTTTATGTTTTTAGATTAATTATTACTTAAACTGCAACAAAAAGACATAGATTTAACACTAATGAAAAAAATGTCAATAACAAAAAAGAACTATGAAACATTACACATACGCCCCGTGTGGAGAGTTATAAATATATTTCCACGCTTTACATTTTTAGTTTTTACCTATAAATTATTATTTTACCTGACAAAAAATATATCGATTTAACATATTTGTGTAACTAAAAAATATTAACTAATGAGTGACAACTTTCCCTACTGAAAAATTACGCATACGCCCTGTGTAAAAAGTAATATAAACATCTGAGCTCCGTTTTGTTATTAATTGGAGCTTAATGAATGAAACTATATACATATGATATATATAATATATTTCAAGAATAATGATCGTAAGTACGAATTGAATTAATTGTTTCAGCCATATTACGTATACGCCGGGTGCGAAGTAATAAAAATAAAAGGGGTCTTTCCTGCCTTCGAAAGTGTTACAAATCCCCCCTTTGATATATTAGTTTTTCATTCATTAGCTCACTGAATCGCCGTCTATGACGTCGTTATTATTTTGACCACCACAAAGGATTGTAAATAATAATTAAAAAATCATATATGATTATTTATACTATATAGGAGAGAAAGGTATATTTTTGTGGCATTATCGTTCGCCGATTAGCAGCCAATCAAATCAGCACGCTCCTGAGTTTGATTTCGATTCCGATTTCGAGCCCCCTGTTTATACTTATATTTTTTTTCGGGGGTTTCACTGGGTGGTCGGTAATGACGTTGATACCCCCCGACGACGACGTCACGGGCATGCAATGGCGTAGCCAGCTGTCCCAGATATAAATTAATATATATATGTAGTTTGTATCAGTACTCAGTACATGGGTATATCAATAACCCGGCGATAAGTCAGCAGCTGCTGGCCTCCATTGCACCTGACTTTTGATTTCTGTTTAGCGATTTCGACAATTTAATGCTGACGGAGACAGGTTGACTTTTTGATTTGATGCGACTTAATTCGGGGATTGTGTACAGGGCGCCGTTTCAGGGAATATAATATATATATCATTTATGATGGTTTTCTGTGCGGAATCAAGGTCAGTTCGTATGATTTTCTTGGACTTTTAGGTTATTTAATGGCGTTTAATATTAATTATTAGAGTTAGCTATATTTCAATAATATATTTATGGATTTTGTAGACATATATCTATATGGAGAAGTTTGTCTAATTTTTTTAATTATTATTTGTATGATTATATATTGAAATAGTATACTTAAAATATAATTTTATTTACTAAAAATATATATTTCATTAGGTTTTTATATTAAATTCTGAATTTTTAAATATTTAAACTAAATAAACTCAATAGAATTTTCATACTAATTACCCTTTTAATATTAAAATCTATGTCTTTGAAAATTAGAATTACTTTAGGGGGATTTATTAAATAATTAAATTAAATTAGATATAAAAAATTAAAGATTTTTAATTTAATTAAAAATCTCTTACTAAAGAAAATAGTTTCCACTACTTTAAATTTATTAATAATATATATTTAATTATCAATTTATTCTACTTAAACATGGTGATTTTCCCCTCCATAAATAAAGTCTCTCGCATTTAGTTTAGTCAATTAAGTTATCAGTCAAGTTTACTTAACTCAATGATAATTTGTTTTGTTATTAATTTCATTTGATTGAAAATTAAATATATACCAGCAATGACACTTTGACGTTACAGTAATTGCAATATATGTAAGTCTTTCCTTGAGAAGGGATAAATTAAAAAATTTAAAAATAATTGTAACACTTTTAATTAAAATTGAAATTCAATCAAATTCGCAAACGAAACAAAACAATGGTTCAATCGTATGTTTTTTTTTTATAGATAAAGACTATAAATAAATAAACGGCTATAAAATGGTGGGTACTGATCGAAATTAATCGATTTTCGGCAGGCCACTCGATTTAATATTGCCGGCTATATACCATAATTATTATAGGGGGTAATCTAACTCACAAAAGTAGCGATTAAGGCGATTTTAAAAGCAATCACCGATTACGAAGAACTCGAAGTAAATTAAATGGAAAACCAAATATTGTATATATTATTATTAATATTATTATTATTTTCTGAGCCGATTGCACTTTTCCTTTCCTCCATAATTCCTAAAGCACTTGTCGCGATTATCAATCCAGTGCCGGACATCGTAAGTGAGAGTTTGATCAAGATTAGCGGCCACTCCAGTTCCAGTGGCGACTCAGTCTCGAGCACCCACCTCCCCCTGTACACCCGCCTTGGTATATATCCTCCTGCCTTGTGCGAACCCGAGATCCCAATCCCGGATAGCAGCCGTTGCTTAGCTGGACATCATGTCCCCGGGAAGCCAATCTAATCGCCAGCTGAAAATGTCCGGTTAAGCTTTGGACGTACGTACGACCAATCCGATAGGGTTAAAGATCGCACAGCTGTCACTTATAATCGGGCGAAAGTGTTTTCTATATATGAAATTAATTATTATATATAACATATATAATACAAAATTTATAAAAGAAATTATTAACCATATTTCGAGCCAGAAATTGTTGGTAATTGTAGAGTTTAGACTCACAATTGTTGTAAAATTCATGTGAAATTATATGAATTCTGAATGTTGGGCTTTTCTTGGGATTTAAGCAATTGTAGAATCGAATCTGTTCAGAATTATAGAGTTTACTTTTACAACTATGATTTATTATACAGGAAAGTCCTTTAAAATGCTGCTTCAAATATTATCATTCCATAAAAATTATGATTATCATCAATTTTTTAATGTTTTTCGTCAAAATATTAAACAATTAGGTGCTAAAAGATAAACCCTTCTAAGTTTAAAATTAAATACTAAGAAATAACTTTAAGGTTATTTGATTTTAATTCCCAGATTGGTAGGATTCCCACCTTGTAAGTCCCAGACGGCGCTGGCTCCTCTATCTCTATCTCCTTTATAAATATCTCCTGAGGCATTCGGCCACAAGTGGCCGCAGAAATTAAAAAAAAAAAAAAAAAAAANAAAAAAAAAAAAAAAAAAAAAAAAAAAAAAAAAAAAAAAATAAGAATCGAAACCCTTATCACTAATATAAATTATACGGGGCCCCAAATGCAGAGGTGAATTACCAATGACAGCCTGAAATTGAAGTATCTCTACCACCGCTTGATGTCATAACATGGCTAATTGACGTCACCATCTGGCGATTGCCATTGGGCCCGATGATCAGTGCGAATAGATATAGATATAGCCTTCTTCGACTGCGTCTGCTTCCAGTCAAATCAATTAACTCTTTGGCTTTCTTCCCTTTCCCTTGGATCAAAGCCTCGGGGACAGTTTCGAATCAAAAGATCTGCTGATCTGTGGCTGGGCAAAGGTCATTGGAGGAGTGCGATCTCGATAAGGTTTCAAGTGTACTGATTTGTATTACTGTTTTTTTTTTGTAGTTTTTTCTATTTTTTACAACTTGAAAAATTGAAAAAACATTGGGCTTTGCTGAGTGGAAATGTTCCGATGCCTTGAAATCATATCTCCCAGAGAGGTAAACAAGTATATATTTATAGTTAATATTTATGAGTGGAATATTGATTGAATATATTATTATTATGCTCTAGATTTTGTTGGGATTTATTTTATGATTTTATTTTATTACTTATTTCAGCTTTCTCCAAATATAAAAAATTAAAAATGAATTATCAATGCACTAGTCCATAAATTAATGAAATATCAAAATTATTTGTTGCTCATGCTTGGGCAATAAATAAATCATTTTATCTGGACTTTCCAAAGCCGCTGAGATCGCAAAGATTTACTTTAAAAAAATTTCCACTGCTGCTGTGATTACATTTTTGGCTATAAACTATGATTTGATATTTATTTATTTATGTATTTTGTTGTGGCTTTTTTCTAGGCTTCTCTTTAGATTTTCCTTTGACTAAGTATCACCTTTATTCATAAAAATTATTGAATTTAGTTGATGAAACTGAAATAATAATTACAAATTACAATATCGGGAATTGGAATTTATTACTGTAATAAAAGAAACTAAATTAATATTAAAACCACCAATTTCTGCTATGAACTATAATTTGCACATATATATTTTTTTTTTGTCGAGAAAATACTAAGATTATTATTTCCCCAAATAGGACTCAAAGCCCGGCGACTCGATATCGCATATGAGTACCGTTTTGAGTACCATCTCCAGGACGCAGGCAACGACTATGTAGACAATGTAGCTAACCAGACAAATCCAGCCCACAATTTTGCCCAAGGTAAAGCGACAGGCCGCGAGGGTTAAGTACATAATGGTGGCGGTCAATACCAGCATAGAGGTGGTTATATTGAGGGCCTCGGATTCGAAATAGATCATTGGATCCTTGGACAAAACCTGCAGGACCCAGGGCAGACCCAGACAGATCAGAATATCGAAGGTGTTTGAGCCGATGGCATTGCAAATGGCCATGGCGCCATGTCCTAAAAATATATATGTATATATATATACATAATGAGTAAAAAATATAAAATAGATAAAAAACTCACCTTTCTTGGACACTATGTACGAGGAGACAATCTCCGGCACACTGGTGCCAGCGGCCAGAAAGGTAAGGCCCATGATCGAGTCCGGTATGCCCACATTGTGGCCAACGAGGGTTATAAACCAGGTAACCAAATACGATACCAGGCTTATCCACACCACGGCCATGATCATGGTTAGCGGATATATTGTCCGGGCATTTGGTATGGTGAGTGCAAGGATCAGCTCGGCCGGATACTTGACAGACCACCACAGCCATCTCCAACACTTGGAGCCCTTCTCGGGCACACCCCATATATGGGATCGAAAGGTCTTCACCTCCTCTTGTCCTTCGACAGACATCGGATCGACTTGCCCCTGTTCTTCCTCCTCCCGATTTTCTATGAAGAAAAGGATAGATCAAGGAGATATGTATATGTATATCTGTTCGTCATCGACTAGGCATGTCCCTCTTACTGACAAATAACTTCTTAATTTTTTTATCCATCCACAACTGAAAGAAATAGACCACATACAGGAGGAGCAGGGCCAATGACTCATACCAACGAACACACGAGTCCCACATAACACCGACGAGTGCAAAGATGGCCACAAGATACCAGATGGTGTCACGCGTCACTGGCCACCAGTTTACTTTCAGCTGTCAAAGAAAGTTTAAGGGTTTATATAAAAATATATTTCATGATATATATTTATGCACCGGATTAGTCAGAATCCCGCAAACGGCGCAAATAACCAGCACATTAAAAACCGATGATCCCACAATGGTGCCAATCCCGATGTCACTGTGAGTGATGAAAGTGCCAACAACATTGATGAAGAGTTCCGGGGCCGAGGTGGATGCAGCCAGAAAGGTGGCACCGGCAACATCATAAGACATTTTTAAAGCTAATTGGGATTTATGGGGGATTTATAGTTATAGTTTATTTAAGAATATTCATGATTTTATAATTTAATTTGATGATTTTTATTGATGAACTTTCGAAAATTTAGCTGGTTGCAAATATTTAAAAATTTGTGAATTACTCAGCTAAAATCGGGAAAAGAAAAACATATATAACTCTTAATTAGAGTTAAAGTTTGCCAATGATGACAGTTTTTAAAATCACCAATATTATCACCAATGATTTTAAGAATTAAATGATTCAAAGATAAGGAATTTATAAATTAACAAAAATCAAATATAAAATTATACAATTTTATTGTGTAAAATTGGAAATAGTATTTACCGTAACACAATCTCTCCATGGCCGGCAGCAGGTAATCATCACAGACAATAGCCAGGATTATAAATATATATAGGCTCAAGAAGGAGCATAATGCAATGACCCACCACGCCTTCCTACGCATATAAGGCGGGAATTCAAGAATGGCCGGTAAACTGCAGTTATGTGTTGTATCATCAAGACGATTCCGGAACTCATTGCCCTCGGCGGAATGTTGAAAACCTACTTCTAAATTCATTACAAAACAAAATACAAAAAATAATAATTAATCTTTACAAAAACTCAAGAAAAAGACTTACCAAACGCAGGTAAAGAAATTCTAAACGCACCAGTATTATAGATCATAGCTCTTGCGCTTAAATAAAATATAATAACAAAGCATAATCAGCTACAAAAAAAAAAAAAGCAAAAACAACCGAAAACAACCGAAAATTTTAATATAGAAAGATTGTTCAGACCAGGGTTAGCATGATCTATGGATTTTCAAATGATATTTATACATTTTGAACTGAAAATTCCAATCAATATCAATAAAAGTCATCGAAGCTCTATATATATTTTTGTTTTCATTGTTAAATCTCATATATTAATCATATAAATACATTATTGAATTTGTTTGGTTTTTGGTTTTTTGTTTTTGATTTTCTCCCCTTCGCTCCATTTATTCACCGCTTTATCTTTTCATTTTATCCTCATCAACTATTTGCATTTGTCTTTTGGTTTTCGTTGCGTAGCAACCGAAGGTCGTGAAAGAGTCTACTTTAATAATAATAATAATAATAAAAAAAAAGTATTATTACAATAACAGCATAACGTATAACGTAACTCAACTATCAAGGTAGATAGAATAGAACAGAAAATACATATTAATTAATTAAACGACTGCACTCGGGCTTGGAACCAGCTAGCTTTCTATTTTTTATTATTTTTGTTTTTTTTTTTTTGTGTATTTTGTTGTTGCCTTCCTTCGCGCCATTCATCCATCCTACATGGTACATCGTACATCAACCATCATACGTCATGCTTTGTCGTTCCTCCGCTCCTCCTCAAGGATCACAATCCCCACCACACCAATCTCTAAACCAGCTCATGATCGACCGCAGGTGGGCAGATTGACCCGGAAGAACACATTGAGTTCGATGAGGGAGGCAAAGACCATGAAGACCAGGTACATCACCAGACAGGCGGTGCCCACCTTCTTGTCCAGCTTGAACTTGTTCGTGGAGAAGGTCAGATAGAGCAGAAATAGCGTGGACAGCAGGGTAATTGCCGAGTACTCCAAACCGGCCGAGTTGATAGCCACATAGTTCTGGCCCGGCTGTATGGGGAAGAAGACGGCCTTGATCAGCCAGGGAACGCCCAGGCAGAGCAGAATGTCGAAGGTGTTTGATCCAATCGAATTGCAGATACCCATCGAGCCATGTCCTATCAAAAAAAAAAAAATTAAATAAATAATAATAATAATAATTATCTAAAATCTCAAGTTTTATAAACTCACCGCGCTTTGCCACAATCACACTGGATACCGCCTCGGGAACACTGGTTCCAGCCGCCAGGAAGGTAATACCCATTACCGAGTCGGGTATCTTCAGTGTGTCACCTGGGAGAGAGACCAAAAAATTTGTTTAAAATATATTTTAAAAATTTTCGGGAACATTTTTAAATTTTTTGGTTTTCATTTCTTTCTAAAAAAAATTCTATAAATATAATAATAATTTTTTAAATTGGGATTTAGCCAATTGCTGCTAAAAAGTTGTTAAATTTTTATTGAAAAATTATTTTCCATGCAAACAAAATGTTATTTAATTGTTAAACATTTTTAATTTACTGAACTAAAGCTAGAGAAGCCTCTGTTGATGCTTATTAGTGTTCAAAATATATTTAAATTAAATTCATAGAATTTCTGTGTTATTTATAAACACAAAACTTAAGCAAAAATCTCACCAATTATTGTTATCATCCACGCCACCACATAGGACAGCGAACCGATCCAGACAATGCACATTATAAAGGTCAGGGGGAAGATCTTGTTGTTCTTGGCCTTCTTGCAGTCGGGGATGGCAATGCGGAAGAGCAGGTGAATGGGCCAAATAATGAGCCAGGTGAACTGGGCAAAGCAGCTCTTGTCCTTGGGATAGGTGAGCAGGGAGTAGCCCTCCTCTTCGCGATCCTCTGCAGGTGCTGGCTGGGCCTCTGCCTCAGCACCATCAAGTGGTGCCATTTGGGCAATTATGGCGCCTCCTCCACCACCGGTGGCACCAGTTCCTCCTCCATCGCCACTTGGTGTGCGTGTTGTAGTTGTTGTCGTCATTGTGGTAGTTGTGACAGTGCTTATCGATGTGGTGGTGGTGGTGGTGTTGCCGCCGGCAGTGCCTGCAGCCTTGGCCTGATCATTATTGAGTCCTCCATTCAGCTGAATGCTGGCCATATTCTGGCAAATGCGATTCTCTACAAGTTCTGTGATTGGGGGAATTATTTCATAATTAAATAGTTAAATAATTAAATCAAATATGACTATAAAGGGGTGTGTTGTGTGTGGGGTGTGGGGTGTGTGTGTACCTGGTTCCTTCTCATTGCTGTTCTTTGTGTGTATGCTGCAGTTGGAGGATCGGCTACGCGAACGCGCCTGCTTCACGCCACCTGTGTAGTATTGTGAGAGTTTTTTTTTTGTGTTTCGTAAAGCATCTCACCAGCTAGATCTTGTATATATATATAGTCTCACCTTTAGCGCACTTTTGGAATGATTTATCGAAATACATGACTGCCAGATAGACTGCGTAGAGGGAGACCAAGATCAAGGCCTCATACCATTCCACGCGCTCGTCATGCATCACACAGATGAGTATGGCAACTGTGACGCCATAGGCAATGCTGTCCCGTGTCAATGGCCACCAATCCAGGGGTATAGTCTGTGTATTTCATCATTTTAAGAATAGATTTCGATATGCAAACGAAGGGAACCGCTCACCATGCCAGCTCCAATGCCGCAACAGGCGGCCACAGCCAGGATATTGAAGACCGCCGAACCCACAATGGTGCCCACACCGATGTCACCCTCCGTAATGAAGGTGCCTATCACGTTGACAAACAGCTCCGGAGCGGAGGTGGCCGCGGCCATGAACGTGGCCCCCGCCACATCGTTGGACATGTTGAGTGCTGGCAATTTGAGGGATTACAAATTTGGATTTTAAAAACCAAAACTAACCTACCTGCACATATTTTCTCAACTGCTGGCACAAAGTACTCATCACACACTACGGCTAAGGCTACGAATAAATATAAACTGGCTATAACATGAAGTACAACAGCACCGGACTGTCTTTGCGCCTCCGAGAACAGGTCTCTGGGGAAATCATCGATGGCGGGCTGTGTGCAATTTATATCTGAAATATATTATACATATATGGGGTTAAATTAATTAATTTATTTAATTTCAATATATACATTTTTATTACATTATATTTTTAATATATTTTATATATTTCATTATATTATTTTATGCTTTTTATTCAATTATTTTTATATTCTATTTTATGCTCTATATTATATTATTTTTATATTCTTTTTTATGCTCTATATTATATTATTTTTATATTCTTTTTTATGGTTTTTATTATTATTTTTATTATATTATATCTTATGATTTTTATTATATTATTTTTATAATCTTTTTTATGTATTTTCCCTATTTTTAGTTGTTATTTAATTAACCCTAATTTAGAGCTAGTTAGGTCTCTCAATAAATAGTTCATTAATTTTGGTTTCAATTATGAAAAATGTTGGAATAATTTAAAAACTTTATTTGTCAACTTTGTGGGTATAATTTATTATCCAATTTTTTTTTTAAATTTTACAATAATGATTTTATAAATTACTTGCACCATTTTTGGGATTTTTGAATTGAGCTATATTTTCAAATAATTAAACAATATTATAATAAGGACAATTACAGTGCATGGGTTAAATTCTAGAATTTTTTTGGTTTAATTTAATATGCAATAAATTCAAGAATATTTTAGTAAAGATTTTTTGATAAAATATATATAAAAAAACTTAGATTTACTTAAAAATTATTTCAAGAATAGTTCGGTAAAGAAGCCTTTCTTAATGAGTTATTTGTATTGTAGTTAAGTTTGTTTTTTTGTACTGACTTTCTTAAATATTATTCAATAAAATTTGTTCTATTTCATAAACTTCATAAAACACTCCCTCAGTTCATGTTTTGTGGTCAATTATGTCTTTATAACCGATTGTAGCAATTGATTACACCAATTACTATCTTGAAGATACTATCAATTGCAGCAATTTGTTTCCAAAAGAGTTCGAACGCAATCCTCCCATCAATTATCTTAATTTTTGATGAATTGAGCTATAAATTTGTATGCCATTATGAACTGACAATTCACTAGTTTTTGCTGCCCTTTTAATGGGGATTTTTATGATCTTTTAGTTAAGTGAATTAAATCATAATTATAGTAAAAAATACAGAAGATACAAAAAGAGTTAGGCAGGGAAATAACTTATTTTCAATTAATTTCATTGTTTAAGGTCCTAATTTTATAAATTTTTTAATGATTCTTGTTTGGGAAAATCACTTGTTTTTCGCACATTTCATACTGCTGCTGCTGCTGTTAACAACATAAAAACCAATAAAAAAAAATAATAACAAAAAGCACCACGAATTATGCAAATCGATCGATCGATTCCCGAATTTTCCCCGAGGGCCGCGCTTTTCTTTTTGTGGCGGAGTCAAGCGTCGGTAATGAACTGAACCAGCAGCGTTGCAAGAACGACCACAAGACTGGCGATCGGTGCCCAGAACGAACCCAAGCTCTGGGGGCAGCCCCCACCAAGCCAAGGAATCGAATCGAAACTCAAAACAGAAGCCGAAATAGCACAGCAGGCACACAGATACAGATACAGATGCCGCTGCAGATACATTTACATTTACAGATACAGTTGGGAACCGAAGTTCGGCTTCGGCTTTTCTTCTTCTGGCGACGATCTGTCGCCACTTGGCGCGTTCTCGATCATCGATCAAAAATGTGCTGGTGGCGCACCAGCAACGCGGCGGCGATCGCCAGCGGAAGCGATAAATACGCCTTTGATGTCATCAAATTGAATTGCAAAAAAAAAGAAAAAAACAATAACAACAAATAAATAACTAAATAAAAAACTAAAACTGTAACTAAAATTGAAACCCGAGCCGAAATTGAAATAGAAACCGATCTCGAAACAGAAACCTAGGTCGTCTCTGCACTTGCGGAAAAACTAGATCAAGTTTTAATTTAAGGAAAACTTTACTTAAGAAAGTTTTCTAGGTAAAGAGCTTCATTCGAAATTAATCAAGGAATTATTTTAATAATTAAAACATAATAATTCAGGCTATACAAATACTATTATTAAACGCAGATCAAGCTTTTGTTTTGAGATCTTTATTTCAAATATATAAAAAATATATTTTTAACACAACAAATTAAAAGCAAAAAATATTGTAATAATATTTTAAGTTGAGTTAAGATCATATTTTACTTGATTTTATTTATTATTTTTTTTTTTTGCGGTGCAGAGCACCTGAGTCGAGACCCCGTGCCGAGAACAAGAAGCACTATCCGACTTGGAGCCGCAAATTGGAACAATAAATGCTGAGCTGACCAAACACAACGGCTAAAGCCAGTCACAATAGCAGCAGGCACCCATAATAACAATCGATTGGGCGGCATAAGTTGATAGAGACATATACCGACACAGATACAGATACAGATACAGCTATAGATATAGATACAGATGCTGAGCCTGTGACCGTAGGTCGAGATATATTCAATAATTAGACGACAGTAATCAGTCAGGCATATGAAACGCCATTGTACTATTTCTGACCCAATCAAACGAATTGTATGCTTGGTCGCCGCTTTTGTCAATCGAATCATCATGATCATCATCGATTAACGCAGCAGATTAGTGATTGATAATTACAACAATTGGAAAATGGGAAATCTTCGAAGGTTATTTGTCTTTTAAAATAATTTTTGAAATTAAAAAAGGCTTTATTTAAAGAGCTATCTAATAGCAAATAATAAAATTCTAAGAGAAGATTATTTAAATTTACAATTTTACTATAATATTTACGAATTTTAATTTTAAAGTCGCTAAAAAAATTAATATATTTATGTATTGTGGCACTTTGCATAAATTTCGATAAACAATTGAACCAATTATCACGCCTTAGGGTTTACTATAGTAAAAGTATTCATATATATAGTCAGGCAGATGAAGATGCTGTTGCATCTTGTAAATGCAAAAGATTGAGCGATATACATATGTACATAAAGTCGGAGTTGGAGTCAGAGTCGGCGGTGTCTGGGGTCAATTGAACCAAACGCGTTTTGTAACCGTCGGCCCGCATAATGCAATGATGCTTCATAAATAATAATAAACATTTTACAGTGCTCTCCATGGTTAACTGATGATATTAATGCGGGGTGTAGGGTGCCAAAGGCGGAGCTGTTAATGATAATCAATTTAGCTGGGATAACAATCAGCAAAAACATTCAATCACTGTAAATTAAGTTAACTTTAATTGAATGGGCAACGCATATCGAATATTATTATTATTTTCTTCTTTTTTTTTTAGAGAGATTTTCTTAGAAAAGCAAAAATATGTTGTCACTAGAGAGATCTTTATACAGCAATATAGTGATTCATTTGGAAATTCCCTCAACCGATTTCGTTTTAAAAATTTAATTTTTTCCCCCCAGAAATGTGCTTGGCTGTTGATGATCAAGCAAATTGTTTAATTGCTATGCTTAAACACTGAAATAATATGGTAGAAATTCTTTCATTCTTTTTGGCCAGTCACAGAGGGTGTGTGTAAAGTCCCCGGATATTCATTTGCGTAATTTGAAAATCCCTAAAAGTTTTCCGGGGAAAACTTCTAAGAACACTGCCAACTAGCATGCGGCTGCTGCATATTACGTATCCGCCTCGTTGTCACAATTGTCACGCCGCCTAAAGAGAGATATATGTATATATACATACATATGCAGATATATATGTACACATATCCAGCATATATACTGTACCCCGTATGTAAGTTCATTTCGGTTTTCTCAGTACATAAACTAAGGAAAATCAGTGCGACAATGCGTTTTAATCCGACTTTTGTGATCCGTTTAAAGACACATTCGGAACGAACCGAACTCACAGCTCAGAGCTCAGAGCTAACTCAGCAGATCGTGTGTGTATATATATATATATGTACATTCCATTTTTAGTTAGTTAGTCTTACTTGGGGATGTCTCTGTATCTCTGTATCTTCTGGATACGGGTTCACCCGCACCTGCACCCAAGCCAGCCAATAAATTTCTCTAGAAAATACACTAAACTATATAAACTATATGTATTTTGTTTGTAAAAAAAAGGTCAAAGATTTAATTTGTTTATTTTCGTTTAATTTGGCTTAATTATTTTTTGTTTTGACAGCTCGGCCGTGCTCTCTGCGCCTCTCGGCATCATTTTGTTTTTGACTTTACGCTCCATTGGTGGCTCACAAAGACATATTCGATTACGATTCATTACGCCCATTTTGCCCATTCGATTACACAAAGAAAAATATATACATATTTATTTTTATATAGAAATAGAGGATTTTCTCTTACTTATGCTGCTTGAAGTAATATTATTTTATTTTCTTGAGTTAAAAAAAAAAACAAACATTCATAAATAGGTACCCTTAACTAATAAAAAATATATTTTTTCTTGCTCTAAAATAATAAGAAAAATTATTTTCAATAAACTGTATAATTATTTGAACAGTTGTTCTTAAAAAATGTTTTATTTTTTTAATGAAGAAAATAAGGGAATATATTTATTTATAACGAAATACAAGAGAATGCTAAGAATTGAATTTATTACCAATTAATTTAATATTTATTTCAACTGTTTATATTTCATGAATTGTTATAAAAAAATTCAAAAACCGCAAACAAATTCGATATTTTATGACCTAAAAAATTAAACAAAAATTAATTTTATATTTATTTAGTCTGTTTTTAATAACCAAAATATATATTTTATAAATTAAATAGTTTACCAGGCAGGACATTTTAATAAATTTTAATGACGCAAAATGTATTTAAAAATTAATAAATTTTTTTTTAATCTGTTTTAATTAACAAAATTTATGTTTTGAATTAAAATAATTTAATCGGCAGAATATGCTACATATTTTAAAAATCAAAAGGGAGTAAATATTTTAAAGACTTTATTCGAACCAAACATTGCGCATACGCCACGTTGCACATTGAAAGCTCGTCAATGTGATGCAAGAACCTCAAGAAACCAACTTAAAAATACAGCAAAAAATATTTTAAAATATTTACAAAATTTTTAAAATATTTTAGATATTATAAAAAATATAAAATATATTTCAAAAACAACTAAGTGAAATAGAAAAATGAAAAAATAACCAGCAGCAAGCAGGGCACTGTGCATAGTAAATGTCATTAAGATTCACTTAATGAGCCAATTTAGACAATTGATCCATATGCCTTAGTTTACGCGCACACACACCACACACACACAGACACACTCGCGGGGGCATAAAGAGATCTGTATATAAATATAGAAATGTCTGTACAAAAATATACATATATTTTTGTGTAATAAAGTCACCACCAACAACAATAATAATAATAATAATATAGCCTTTGACTATGTATGACGTCACATACACACACACACACACACACAGAGACACACTTAATTGCAATGCATTAAAATTATTCCATTATTCATTTCGATGGCTTAATTGATTTATTAAATTTTTTGTTTCTTCTGGCGCCGCCACACAAAACATTCAAAAACAACAGAAAAAAAAAATAATGAAATTAACAAGACTGTAATAATAAAATTAAGAGTAGGCATAATTTGTTAATTTTTAAGAAGACACTTGATAGTTTCTCCACGGCTTTGCTCTTTGTAGTTATTAATTAGTTTTTGAGGGTTGAGAGGGGAAGGTTGGTGTAAAGGAGGACACACTTGTGGGGGTAATTAGCTCGAGGCTTATCTCGATCTTAGGCTTACGGGGGATGAGCTTATAGTTTATATAGTTTTTAGCTAGTTTTTAGTTTTTAGTAGTTTTTCTTTTTTTTATTTTTGCTTTGTGGAAGATTTAATTTAGTTAGTTATGTACCCGTAGTGCTGCTAAGACCCCAATAGTCTTCCATTGCTGCACGGTGTTCGGTGTTGTAGTGGTGATGGACACTCGTAAACTGCGATGCGCCGTTGTATGAAGCGCAATCTCAAATCTCAAATTCCCCACTTCAATGGTGTTGATTTTCTCTTTTCCTTCCTCTTCGCCTTGTGCCTTTTCTTTTCGCGTTTCTCCTCCAGCTTCCCTTTGCTTTTCTTTTCGTTGAGTTTTCGTTTATTTGCTTTTCTTTTCGTTATGGTTCTTTCCTCACCTTTCCTTTCCTCTCCTTTCTTTCCTCTCCTTTCTTTCCTTCCTTTCCTTTTCTTTCCTTTTCTTTTCTTTTCTTCGCTGCCTCTTTTCAGCTCGGCTTAACTCACACAGTTATCTCAATTTGCGCTAAAGATCCACAAAGGCACGTAATCCAAGTGGTCGTCGTCGTCGGTGGCAGGTGGCGGGTTCAGGGGCGGCGGTGTATTTCGGGGGGTGGTTTCGAAGGGGAGGGACGTAGAATCTGGCGAGGAAGGCAATTGAAGCCCCACACTCACACTCGCATACGGACGGACACTGGATACTGGACACACACTTTGCTCACACCTCGAACAGAGGCCTTTGCATCGCGTTCCGTTTTTTAATCTGTCGTTAATCTGTACGTTAAAAATATATCGATAACAAAAAAAAATACGAATTTGTTATATAAAAAAGCAGCAATGACCAAAGGACAATAATTTTGACTTAATCAATCTCTGTTTACTGCACATTAATCTTTTCTTTGAGATTCAATTTTAAACCATTTTATAAATCCATAACAAAATCATTATAAGGTCAGAACGAAAACAAGAAAGATAAAGACTGCATTTGATCAGCAATAAATAATATTTTTGGCAAAAAAATTATTAATTTTATTAAGCTTTAATTTTAAAATTACATTTTATATCATTTGTAAAAGATTTAAAATCATCTCAAGCCTAGGCATCGAGTAGAAAATCATCTAAGAATCGCTCGCAGAGATCCTTTTCCATTTATTACATTAATTTCAACGATTTTCCATTCACTTGCCGGCAATTTAAACAAAAAGCAAAGCAAAATATATATATATATATATATATAAAAGAAAGAAAACTATTTAAAAAACTGAAAGAAAACAAGAACTAGTAAAAACATAAAACGAATAAAACACATTGTACTCAAACTAGGCTTGATGTTCGATGCAATGAGTGCAACATGTTTGAGTTCTAACTCGTAGACCTGCCAAAAGTTTTCCTGGTCATCGCTGCTTTCCCAAGCTGAATCTCACAAATAGAAAAGCAAATCAATAAAACAAAAAGGGAAATAAATGAAAATGATATATAATCAGAGATCTTTCAGTTCTTCTTTAGCTCACAAATCTCGTCGTAGATGTTTGATATCTTTAACCAGTAGAAGCGTTTTTGTTTTTCAAAGGCACATTATATCGCTGTTATTGAACTATTATTTCCGCTTCCGGAAAACTTTCACTGGATGGCTATTGCACAACAACAAAAACACTAAGGCAGAGATCTGAGAAAGCTGTTGCCTTTCTTTACGTCTCGTTCGCGGCACTCGCGTGATTCTACTCGCTGGCATAAATCTCGATCTTTCGTTATCGTTTCCGTTCTCGTTCCTTGATGATAAGAGCCACTTATGCCGTTCTCTCTCTCTCTCTTTCTTTCTTTTTTACTTTCTCTCTTTCTTTTTTTAAAGCTGATTTTTTGGATTGACTTGGATTGGATTTGGTGGCTTGTGTTGTTGTGTGTATATTGTCTTGATGCCGCCGACGTTGACGTTAAACTGATTCTGAATCGGTGTTTGGAGCGCTTTAGTCCAAGCCGAGCTCTCACTGTTCTTTTTTTGTTGCGTTTTTTATTTTTTATTTTTACTTTTTTATTCGCCGAGCTTGATTTGGTTTTATATTGTGTGTGTGCTATGTGCAACAATGTATTATAGTTAAACTGATTGTAGGCTAATACCAGCATATATCCAGAGGCGAGAGTGTGTGTGGCTGGGTTGTGCCATTGTGTGTGTGGGCTGCATTGTTCGGCTGGGTTTTATTTTCGTGTGTGTGTGTATTTGCAGTTTGTGCTTTTCTTTTTTCATTCAATATTATTATTTTGTATTTTCTTTTTTTATTTACTTTTTTTTTTGCTTTCTTTGTTAATTTTGAGTTTATTTTTTGGGACAGCAAAGGTCAAGTCATGGTAGACCGATCAACTAATTAGAGTTAAGAGCAGACTCGTGCCATCGCTTGGGCTTGGCACCTGACCCACTCCCTAAGCCGGCTACACGGCTAGAAAAGGCTCTAATGATCCGATTTTATATTAAACCAACATCTATGTTATTTAGGGATTTATCTATGCCCCACACTATTGTGCTATAAATATTAAGAGAAAACCAATATAATTTGTTTCTATTAATGCATTTTAGTAGGTTTATCATATAGCTAGTCCCATACCAAATTTCAGATCTATTGACTTAGTCTTACGAGCCGGAGAATATTATTAGTAAGCCGCTTCTGCAAATACTTTAATCTTTTGCCAGAAAGTAGGCAATACATTTCACACTCTTCAAAGTTTCGTAATATTTGAAATTATCCTTACAATTTGTAAAATATACAAATATCTTAATGACTATGTAAACTGGTTCAAGCATCCCTTTTATGATATGTTAAAAGTTAAAGATAAAGATAGGGTTTATAGGGGTCTTGATCATACATTTATTCGCTGTGTAACCACATAAAATCTCTGTCTAACCAAATAAAGATTGCTCATCATCCATATCCAGCTTATCTCGCCCAACTTGTCGGATATTCCCGTCACCAAAAAACGAGAAGGGTTCTTCAAACAAATTTACTACTCTCCGCTCCGAGTGCATATTTGTTTAAGCATATTCCCCGGTTTACGTGACATCGCTCCATCTCCAAGCAGAGAGATGTATTCCAAAAGACAGATATGAATGGAAGAGCAGCGAAAGGCAAATATATACACAAGGTGGGGTGATTACGGGTGGGATTAGGGGAGGGACCGAGGGCGGCATTATCAACTAACTAAACAGTCACTAATTGGACAAGAGCGATTTTAATTAAGCGTCCATCTATTAAAATAGACAGTAGATGAGACGATTACCAAAGCACTACTACTATATATGTACATACATATATATTTATATAGGGAAATACGTACACACTGGGACAGTGCGATTCGTGAATTTAAAGAGCTTAAAGGGACTTTGCTTATTAATTTATAATTTTTGTTTAATTTTTAGTAAATTAACTATAAAGTTACACTTCTTCTTCAATATCCTATATACATATGTACAGAAATCTACATAATTCTTTACTATAATTCATATAAATTGATCAAAGTTTCAAGATTTAACTTAAGTTCTATTTTTAAAACTTGTTTTAGTGGAGCTACAGGAGATTCGTGTTGAGGGAATTGTTTTTAAACTTTTCATAATTTTGAAATGCCTTTTTTTAATTAGTTTAATTTAAACTTAATTTCCTGTATCCCATATATCCTATATTTATTATAAATATCTACTTAGGTACACGAATCTGTTTCTATGATAAGACAATGTAGCAATTCTTTAAGATTCAGCTTCAATTCTATCGGAAAACCTATTCTGATGGAACCACCAGATTTATGCTCAGCTTACACTGTAGTTTTTTTTTGTAGAGATTTCCCAGAGTACCCTTACATCTACAAACCGCACGTTACGCACACTTGTGCTTATACAAATAGATTTTAAATTGAACACGCGTAGCTCATAGTCACGACAAAATGGCAAATGGCGATCGCGAGTGAATATAATTGGGCGTGCGTTCCATAAATCGTCGGTTGGGCTTTTGTCCGCCGCCTGTTGAACGTGGCTGTGGAAGTGGAAATGGAAAAGCACGCAAAGACACGGTAGTGGTTCATTTTGGTCTAGTTCCTTTGGCAGGACTGGTTTGTATATTTCTTTTTCTTATATAAGGTATCAACAGAATTGTTTTTAAGGGTTCTCTTCTCTCTTCACACTTCTCATTTCATTTCATTCTCAATTTTCGTTACTTTAATAACATTAACAATTAAAACTAGAAATTTTCTCTCAATCTATCGCTCTTACGCCCTTCGGCTATGTACATGGAAATCACAAATAATAAGAACACAAGCTAAGTGGATCGAAACAACTAAAGTTCGACCTTGTTAAGGTAGGGTTTGGTGTGGTGACAAAACAAAAAAATATATGTATATAAGAAAATAAGAAACGTTGAAGGGTATATGTAGAGTCGGTAATCAATTGGGCATGCCTACGCCCTGCTGGAAGCCGAGCGTCTCCTGCTGCTTCTTCACCTCGTCATGCATCTCAATAGCCAGCTTCTTATATCGCTCCGCCTCCTTTTCGTTCTTCTCGATTCCATCGCCTCGGGCGTACATCTGACTGAGATTGGCGCAGGCATACATGTTGCGTAGTTCGCAGGCCTTTCGGGCAAACTGGAAGGCCTTCTTCATGTCCTTAAGCACTACATAGTCAGAGTCTTTGAGGGGCATCTTGGTAGATGCGGCGGTGGCGGCGGACGAAGGAGCTGTACCACTGCTGGGGCTGCTGGCGGTGGATGCTGAAGCCGCCCCTGTGGCAGCTTGGTCTAGCTTCTTTTGCACGCCGGCAATGTGCATGCCAGAGAGGTAGAAGCAGGCGGTGGCGTTGTTCATGTCGCAGCTCTTGTTGAGGAACTCCAGACCCTAAGGGGAATGGTATAGTTATTATATAAACATAAACAAGCCTCTACGTTTGCTCCTCCGAGATAAACCAGTTTCTGGAGTTATATTTCTTGATATATATACCCACCTTCATCACATCCCTGTCTATCTCCTTGGGCATCGAACTGGAGAAGAGCAGCAGGCCGGAGTGCAGGCAGGCATCTGGATCGTTTAGTTGACAGCCCTTCTCGTAGTACTGATACGCCACCCTTGGCTCACCCTTGCTGCCGCTCTTGCCCTTGCCAAGGAAGCTGTAGTTGCCGTACTTGTAGCAGGACTTTGCGTAACCATAGTCGTCGCACGTCGACTTGTACACCTTGGAGGCCTTCTCAAAGTCCTTCTTGATACCCTCCAGATAGTCGCCCAGCAAGTGGCAGGCTGTAAATACATCGATGCCAATGATTATAACATTTAGTGTTAGCATGCTAATTCCCTCACAAAAAAAAAAAAAGAAAATCTGAAATCGTAGGTTATAAATCCATTCGCCGGCGCTTACCTTCCGGCTTCTTCTCCATGTAGCAGCCGAAACGGTACTCCATGCCCAGCTTCTCCACGTACTCCTTCACATCGGACTCCTTCTTCAGGTCGTAGGCCATGGTCAGGTGGGTTTTAATAGATAAAAACCGACAAAAATAGAGTTATTATGAATGCGTCCTGTTTTGTTCACAACACACCAGTGTGACCGTCACTTTATTGATGAATTATATCATCCCGTTGGGAAAGTATAAAATATACCAAAACACACACAGACACAGCTGTTGTAGCTGGGCGAACGATTGCCAAATGAAATGAAACAAGAAACACAAGTACAAACTAATTTTACAAAATTCAGATTGTTCATAGGTGTCAAAATAAAATAACATATCAACAAATCCAGTCCCAGAATACTTTTCATACAATTTTCGCTAGCGCAAAAATCAAAATACGGTTTTTCACGCTCATTTTCACCATTTACCTCGTCGCGAACAACAGCCACACTGGCGTTGGTGGTGTGAAAGAAATCCCGAGATTTGCATTTTCCTCTTGTTTTCCTTTTTCGTTTTTCCGTGTCCCCGCTAAGAACCAATGCCCATCCGGACAGGACACCAAGCAATCTGGTACCCACAATGAGCGCTCGCAGGTCCAGGAGTGGACCGACGCTCAACTTCAAGGCGGTGCTGCTTGGCGAAGGTGCGTGCCAATATTGCCCATTAAGTGCGTCAGTGGGGAAAACTAATAATCCAATTGCAGGCTGCGTGGGCAAGACGTCACTGGTGCTGCGCTACATGGAGGATAAGTTCAATGCCCAGCACTTGAGCACGCTGCAGGCCTCCTTTGTCACGCGCAAGGTCTCCCTGGAGGATGGGCGGCGGGCGCAGCTAAATATCTGGGATACGGCTGGCCAAGAGCGCTTCCATGCCCTGGGACCCATTTATTATCGTGGCAGTGACGGTGCCCTGCTTGTGTACGACATCACCGACCAGGACTCATTCCAGAAGGTCAAATCGTGGGTACGCGAACTTCGCCAGATGCGCGGCACGGAGATTGCCCTGATCATTGTGGGCAACAAGACTGATTTGGAAGAGCAGCGCGCCGTGGAGTATGCCGAGGCGCTACAATATGCTCGCACGGTGGGCGCCCAATATGTGGAGACATCGGCCAAGGACAACGAGGGTGTTACGGAGCTCTTCGAGCTGCTCAGTCGCCTTATGCTCGAGCAGCGTAGCCAGCGGGAGCCAGACGCGAGTCCGTTGCGTCTACAGAATAGCAACGGTGATGCGGACGCGGTAAGCGTTTCGGAGGAGTCGGAGGCGCCGGGCCAGGCTGATTCCGCCGGCCAGCGTTCCTGCTGCGGCATCTAGCCGTCTTATTGTGATATATAGTAATATATGTTCTTCATCCTGTATATATATATATATATCTATATCTACTTATAGCGCGTGTGTTTCTGTTATCAAATAGTCTTATCCTTAACCTTGTATTGTGTTGATCCTCATTGTTTATATTTTGTATTTTTTTTTTGTACCCCAAAAAATTGCTCAGATATTGTTTCTCGTTTTTTCTCGGCACCTAAAATTAACATTTATGTACGTTTGTAGTTTGTATGCGAAATTTCGAGTTTGCCATTTCGGACATTCGATTTTTTTCAGCTCTTTGTGTGCGCCAAGCAATAAATTATCATGTACTAGCACTTATCTGGTTTTTTTTTATTTTTTTTGTATTGTCAAGTTTGATAAGCCCGAGAGCGGGTGAAGGGCGGGGTTTTTGGTTGGAGCTGAATCAGCCGGTTTATATGTAGGGCCAAGAGCTGATAATACAAATTAAGGCTTTGGCGGTGGAAAATTATGTTTCTCGTTAAATATTTATTGCTTTTTTATCTATTCTTTTGACAAGTATTTACATTATGTTTATGTAGCTCCAAATTTAGGTCTCAAAAGTATAACATTTCTGAATTTGATAGGACATCCTTTTTCCTTAACTAAAATATATTAATAATAACGCCTGGAAGGGCACAAAGAACTACAACTTAGGTTATTTGTGAATATATTTTGAAACCTAATAAAGTTAGTTTAGTTTTCATATAATTTTTTAAAGAACAAAGCTTGATATACTCGGCTGCTGATGTTTATTAACTATTTTAAAAGAAACCTAATTTCTTTACTAAACAAATACTTCTTTTTAGAAAAGTTCAACTAATTCCATTCGAATTAGAGTTTTGCCTTCCGAAACCTCGATTAATTCTCTGCTTTGGGTCAACACTTTTGTTTGGCTTTGACGATTGACGGAATAATTGAAAGCTAATTACACACCGATGCGATGGCTAATGATGGCTGTTGTTGGTGTTGTCCTTTTGGTCCTTTTGCTGTCCCCCAAGTGGGCCACTGGGTAAATATCAACATATTAGTGCTCCAAGGGGGCGCGGGAAATCGCTGTAATTTGAGTGTTCGCTCGACTTGGTTCATGACAATGGGCCATTAATTTTGGATACCAGGACATTGGGGCTACGACAGGCAGGAGAGGAGTATAGTGGAGTATATGGTGCATTAATGTAATGACCAGAGATTGCTCTGTGTGCCGACTCTGGGGCTTATAGTCACTGCAATAACATGGCCGCGGGACGGACACCTGTGTGGGTTTCCACAGGCAGGAAGGAAGGAAGTCACCTGCCCTGCCCCCCTCCACTCACACCTTTGCCATTTTTGAATTTTTCACCTGAGTCAGAAGCCTGGGAAAAAGTAATGTAGAAAAGTCTAGGTCAATCATTTGGTTTTCATGTGTCGCCGGAGAATGAAGCGATTGCTGCATTTGCTGAGGACTTTCTTGGTCTATGGCTTTGTGGTGGTCTTTACATTGCTGACCAGGATCTTCAAGCGCTGCCTGGATGTCAGTCATTCGCTGGCCATGTGAGCAGAAGGAGGAGGAGGAGGAGGAGTCAGAGGAGCAGCAGCAGGTGGGAGTGGGTTCACGATATCGCTAATCTGGAGCTATGTTTACCCTGGCCTAGGAGTGTGAGTCGGTTGTGAGTTTCCCGGACTTATCGGCCGGACAATCAATAATGCCCGTTACCTTATCGCCCTCGCACTTTTCTCTAAATGAAAGTGGCACTATGACTACAGTGGAACCTGCCCATGAAGCTATACAAACCTAAACCACTCACCTTAATTTATAAATAAAAAAAAAATATTTAAAAAAATATAAAGGAAATCCTGTAACCTGATTAAAAGAAGGGAATATTGAGGCAATATTTTTGTTTTTTACTAATCCACTCTGGCCAGGTACCACTGTAACTTAGAAAATGTGCTCAGTACTTATTTCCGTTCTCCGTTCTCGCTGCTCGGATGACGTTATCTGGCCAACCTGAGCACATGTCGATGGCTGTTCGATCGGTTCGGTTCGTTGTCAGCGGCTGCCGTTGGCCGCTGCTGCTGGTCTTCCTCGTCCTGGTTGCCATCCTGGTGATCCTGTACCGTGTGGTCCAGTCACCATTGCTCAATCAATACGAGATTCTGCACAAGCACCTGGAGAAGGCAGGATCCCCGTCCGCAACCTCCTCCACCCGTAGCATCCTTTTGTGGAGCGATTTCTTCGGTGATCCGCGATGGAAGCTGTCCTGGGACACCCTGGGACCGCAGGAGCTGCGCGAGGAGCTTCAGTGTCCCGTATACAAATGTGAAGTGACCAATCAGCATGATTTTCTGCCCGCTGTGGAGCTCTACGATGCCGTGGTCTTCCACTCGGCGGAAATGTTTCCCCTGCTGGAGCAAGTGCCCGCCAAGAGGAGCCCGCGGCAGGTGTATGTCTTTGCCTTGATGGAGCCACCGGGTGAGACGAAGCATCGATTGGATGATGAGCAGGGTTTCTACAATCTCACGATGACCTATCGCCTGGATTCGGATGTGGTGTGGTCCTACGGTCAGATTGTGGACATTGAAACGGGCGCTGTGGTGGCGCCCAGTGCGAATCCCAGTTGGCGGAAGCCACCGGTGCCGGCATATAACGATTCCGAGATATATGATCTCTGGGCAGGCAAGGGCAAGATGGCCGCCTGGTTTGTCTCCCACTGCGAGACACTCTCGAAGAGGGAGGTCCTGGCCGAAAAGCTGCAGGCGTTCTTCACGGTGGATATCTATGGAAAATGTGGAAAACTCAGGTGAGATATATATGTGTATATGTTTTTATATAGAAAATATTAACTGAAAATTAGTTGGTTTTATATTTCATATTTTGGAGACATGAAATTTATTTACTAAAATAAATTAAGTTATTTTTCTCGATTTCAAATGAAGGGCATGGGGGGAAGGGCATTAAAAATACATAAATTCTTATCAACTACAAAATTCAAATTAAAAATATTTTTGTGTCTGTAAAAGATTATTATTTATTATTATTATTATTATTATCATCATTAGTTTTGAATTAAGCAAAATATTTTAATCATTTTAAATATATTTATAATTATATTTCCCATTGAGGTATGTGACCTCACTTAACTTTTCCTTTTAAATTAATTTTCAATAATTTTCCATACATTTCAACCTTGTCCAGCTGCACTCGCGGTGATCCCCATTGCGACGAGATGTTGGACACCGACTACCTGTTCTACTTGGCTTTCGAGAATTCGCTGTGCGACGATTACGTGACTGAGAAGTTATTCAATGCCCTCCGCCGGAACATTGTGCCCGTGGTCTTTGGAGGAGCGGATTATTCCCGCATTCTGCCGCCGCATTCCTACATCGATGCGAATCGCTTCGAGACTGTGGCGGATCTGGCCTTGCATCTGAATTACGTAGGCGGCGATGCCGAGGAGTATGCCAGCTATTTCTGGTGGCGACGTCATTACCGCCTCGGCAACAGCTCACCCTTCTGCGAGCTCTGTGCCCGTCTCCATGAGCCTGCATTTAGCCACAAATCGCAGGCGTACAATGATATTCAGGCCTGGTGGTTCAACAGTTGTCGCCTGGAAGGTCGCCTCAAATGGTGAACCGCGAACGCACGACATCGAGCGGGATGGAGAGACATATGTGGATATATCAATTGTACATAGTCGGTGAAAGAGAGCGAGAGATTCAGCGGAAATAGGTGGATGTGTGTGTTTATGGTTTCTTTTTTTTTTGCCTAAACAAACATTGGCCGATATGTCAAATCGTTGGCCGTTATTCGGCTTTTCGTTACTTAATTTTTGGTACTTGTAGTAAGCGCCTAGATAAGATACATATATGCATTAATGAATAGGTATTCATACGATTTGATAGCGCTAATGGGGACACGCATGACTCACCCACCGGTTTTAATTGCGATCACTATCGGCCAAGAGGGGCAAAGCTACACACAATCTTTCGGTATCTATTTGGGGTTCATAGATATTGGACGAATTTTATGGGCAATTTATTGGTTACAGGTAGAATTTATCAATTTTCAGATAGGCTTAATTTCGGAGCAGCGGGTCACTATTAAGTTAAAGGTCACTAAAAAGGCTGAGAAATGTAAGAAAAATTCTGAAAATTCAAAATAAATATATACAATTCAAACAAATTCAAATTAAATCTGAGAAAAACTCAATTAAAATCTATATATTTTTATATAGACATATTAAAACTCTCTCTCTATATATAAATATATATATAAAACTATCTAAAAAAAATCAAATCAAAGTCTGTTGTTTTATGAAACAATATATATTGTTTTTGTCTATTTCATTTACTTATGTTTTTATTAATTTTTAAATAAATATTTACTTGTAAAGATACTGGGGAAAAAAGTTTACAAGTAACGCAATAATATTGATTAGATAAAAGAGAAATAAATAATTACAAAAGTTAAATTGGAACTTAAAGATTATCAATCAAAAGTTATGCAATTCTCCAATGGGAAATTATACTTTAATAAACATTATAATCAATAGTTAGTTCTTCATTTATGCATTTCAAAAATGGAAAAAATTCACCCAATGATGATTAATGGATAAATTTATCAATAATTATCAGATAAATATTTTGTGATAAATTCCTTAGTTTCACCAATGATAAGTAATTTTCTTGATTAATTCAATTTAATGCCATGTAATTAATTTATTTATTCAAAATTGCTAAGTGTTAATTCTTTGATTGATAACAATGGTAAATACTTTAAATTTATTAATAGTAAAAATTAAAATCGTTGATAAATATAAACATTTTTTCTAAATTCAGGTTTGCCAGGACTTCATTTATAATTTTTTCAATAGGAAGCAATTTACTATAAATTCAGCAGTTCACTGAAGTTTACTAATTAATTATAAAAATGTATGCAAATTAGTTGATGGATTTTTTTTTATTTTTCCATAAATAATAATCACAACAATTATAATAATAACAAATATATTAATAACAATAACAATAATAATAATTAATAACTTTTTTTAGCCTCCATTTCGATTATTTTTTTTAAACAACATTAATGAATTCATCAACGATTCATCAAGGACCCTAAAGCTAAATTCAACTTATCGCCTGAGCTTTCAGGGCTGCATGGCATACCGGTATCGACCAGGGCTCCAATTGGCGCAGGCGCCGCATAGAATAATGGAGAAATGTCAAGTGTCAAATGATGGCGACGACACAGTGACGTAGTTAGCTTGCTTTCTCTTCGCCCCCCCTTTTAGTGGAAGCTTTCCCAAGCATCCTGAAGGAGGAACAGGATGGCAACAATCACTAGGACTAATCAGCTGTAGGGAGGCAAGGCAATAAGCTTTTCTCCGCGCAGCTTTTCCGCTCAGCTTTTTCAGGATATTACCTTAGTACCATCGTCTCTCTGCCTCTGCCGGCGTCGCTGCTTGGGAAAAGCACTTCCCATGGTTTTCATGACATTTTATTCATTCTGTGCTAGATTTCCCGATAGTTCAAATCAGAGGTAAAGCCCCCGATACAAAACGAAAGAAAAAGAGTGTCCCCCGCTTCGAAAGCGAAAACGAGAAAAGAATTTTCCAGCAGCAGCGATTCGTAACGAGTATGGAAAATCCGCTAAGCAAATAATAAACGTTAAAAGTTGTTCCTCTCTCTCTCTCTATATTTATATCTATCTATGTTTTATCCTGGAATTTCATAAAAGTATACATCATATATCCTTTGGTGAAAGAAGAAAGTGCCAAGTGAAATGGTTTTTTTTTGCCAGAAAAGTTTCGAGTTGAGATAAAAGTGCGAGAGAGTGAGACGTAAGTTGCATAAGTGGGAAAAACACTGTTTTTTTTTTAGTTTTCCAAGTGAGACATAAAACAAAAACAAAAGAAAGCAAAAAAAAGGAAGGAAAATGAGGCCCTGAAATACAGGAATTTTTGCATGTGGCCTCAGAATCTCTACATACAGATTTTTACAAATATATATATATATATTTCCCTTTTATATGAACACGCGAGTGTGCTTGTGTGTGTGTGTGTGTGAATGTGTGTGCGTGCGTGGGTGCTTTCTCGCTTGCACTTTGGTGCCGTCTCGCTTCCGCTTTCCTGAAAAGTGCGTCTCTCAAAATCATCGATTTTTCCCCTTAAAAAAAGCAACAACACAAATATTCGCCCAGTGGAAGGGGCCAAGAAGAAGAGGTAGAGAGAAAGCAGAGAAAGCTGAGAAAGAGAGAGAGAGAGAGAGAGTAGAAAGAAGAAGCAAGGTACTACTGCCCCCCATTTTGAGAGGAAAGCAGATTCATATTCGTCCTTCCCTCGCTCTCTAGGCTCTCTGTCCTTGCCTGCTGCTTCCTTTTCCCTCTTTTTTTTTCTCTCCCCAAGTCCAAGATGGAATCATCTGTCAAGCACATTTGCCGTTGTCTCTGCCAAGTCCGCCTCCAAGAATTTGCTTTCAAAGCGGAAATCGAAACCCTAGAAGAAAATCCCAACCATCTTGCTTTCCCATCTCTTTTCTTTCTCGAAATCAATCGAAGACACTTTCAATATCAAGATCAAAGAATAATTAGCTTTGCTCTTGGTTTTATATATATGTAATATATATCAAGAAAAGTCTAGGAAAATTCTTGAAGTTAACTTAAAGATTTGAACTGAAAATCTGATGGATTGCCTGAGGTTTAAATAAATATTATTAAATATAAAAATATTTATATAGATAATAATAGTATAATAACTTGTGGCATTACTTTAATGTCTAATAAATATAAGTTTGTCTTCTATACTTATCTTTTCTATGTTCAAGGTTGAAATTTATTTATTAAATTTATAATATAAATAAAATATTAATATTAATAATCTTAATTTCAAGTAATTTCTTTAAATATCGTTTAAATATTTAATATTTTAAGATGCTTCAAAGTAACTCTTAGCCAAAAAGGCCACACAAAAAAGTGTTGCCTACTTTTTTGGGCAGCGAAACTTTTTCCTATTTTTCCGCCTAGCATGTGCGTTAGCTTGTGTCTGTGTGTGTGTGTGTGTTTGTGAGCTTTGACTGACTCAACTGTTGTTGTTGTTGTTGTTTTGGCATTTTCCATTTTCCCTGTGGCGTGGTGGAAAAGCTTTGCCTCGAGAATTTGCCAAAATTCATGTGTAGGTACACATAGAGCGAGAGAAAGGGAGAGAAAGCGAAAAAGAGAAATAGAGAGAGAGAGAGCGAAAGGGAGAGAGCGGTTTTTCCTTAGCGGAATTTTCACAAGTTTGAAGATTTTCCTTAGATTTAAGCAGAATCTGCAGGAATAACAACCGAAAAGGCGGCGGTGAGTGGGCGGTAGCTTAGCCTTAGGTGCTTAGTTTTGTTTTAAATCAATCATTATTTATCCATTATTCATTCATTACTCACTCATTCATCACCTATTAGTCACCCATTACCTAGCCATTACCCTGTTACTTTGTTTACTCGAAGCCGGCTTACATAATCCCCCTTGTCTGCTCCTCCACCCGCAGTTTCATTCTTAAAAAAAAAACTAAAAAAAAATATATATATAAAAGATATAGATATATACTCGTAATCCTGCGTAGACTCCAACTCTCCAAGCCTCCAATTTCCTGCCCACAAAAATAACAAAAATATAAAACTCACCAGGAAGTGACCCACGTGTCCCCCCAAAAAACTATTTGCAGACCGATCTCGATGTCTCCGCAATTAGATAATGCTTAAGCTACCAAAGGGCCTAAAAAAGAAAAAGAAGAAGTCGAAAAAGGACCAGGAGCTCTTCACCGAGGAGGAGCTCGAGCAGTACAAGCGCGACCTCAAGGCGAAGCAGGAGGCGGCGGCCAACAAATCGGACGCCGGCGAATCCGACGGTGCCGCATCAGAAGCAGAAGCCAGTCACGACCACGAACATCATCATCATCACCACCAGCAGCAGCAGCAGCAGCAGCAGCAGCAGCATTCGCATCAAGTAGCCTCCAGTTCGGGTTCAGGATTTGGTGGGCAAGAGGAGGATCCACATCATCATCATCCTCATTCACATAGCCAAGGTGCTGGCGCCGCTGCCGCCACCGGTGGCGACGAGGAATGGGCCAAATTCAAGGCACTAACCTCTGGCGTTGATAGCATCCTACACAAGACCCAGGACGAGCTCGATCGGATCAAGAAGGAGTCCTTCTACCAGCGCCTGCCCTCGGCTGCCGAAAAAAAGAAGCAGGAGGAGGAGGAGGCCGCCCGCCGTGACCAGGAGCGTCTCGAGCGCGAACGTCAACGTCTCGCTGAGATCGAGGCGCAGCGCGACAAATTAGCCGAGGCTGTGGTCCAGCTATCCGAGTCCGAGGACGAGCATATTGACGACGAGGCCGATGATATCTTTGCCACCGATTATATCGAGGCCATTACCAGCGGTGAACTCCAATTAGCCGTTGTTCCCGATTCACCTGTATTTGCCCAGGACGACGGACCGGATCCGTTTGATACCGCCTACGCGGAGAAGGTAATTGTTGGTGCGGATCGCTCCAAGGGCAACAAGAAGCTAGTGAGTCTTGGGGCAGCCGTTGAGGTGCTTTCCGGTCGCGTTGATCGCGAGCACGCCGTCGCCCTAGCGAATCCGAAACGGAAACTCCGCAAGGGCATCCAGAATCTCTTGCTCAGCGAGAGCGTTGAGCTAGCCGATCCGGAAGGCGATCTCCTGGCCGGCGTTGAGCCCCAGCAGCAGCAGCACAATCTCCTAGACGATCTTGACGAGGAATTGCCAGAATCATCGGCACCGATTGATCTCAGTGTCTCGCTGCATTTGCATTTGATTAAGCCAAGGCCCAAGGAGGAGGAGGAGCAGGACGAAGGGGAGGAGGCAGCTGGACTTCATCCCGATCTCTCCGAATTCGATGCCCTCAAGGACGAGGAGGACGACGAGTTTGCTGAATTAGCTGCCGAATCGCTAACCAAAAAGGAGGAGGTGACCATCGTTAGTCAGGTTCATTTGCCAGCGGCGGAGTTAACCAGCGAGGCCAGTTGGGCGGAGTTTGAGGCGGAACCGGAACCGGAAACAGGTGAGGCCTGGAGCTGGAAGTCTCTCCCTCTGAAAATCGCTATAATTATCTTTTTTTTTTGTTTTATTTTTCCCCCGTCTTCCAGGTAAACCCAAGCGTCCACCGCCACCAGTTCGTCCCGCCACAGGACCTCACATTGTGCCCGGCGCCATCTACGTTTCCGACGACGACGAGGACTTGAATCCCGACGACGATCCCTTCAATACCAACTACGCCGAGCAGGTGATCAAGAAGACCACTGTCCTTGAGGAGGACGACGACTTTGATCCGCGTGCCGAAGAGCCAGCCGGTGGATTAGCTGCTCCCTCGCGTGATCTCTTGGCCGGCAGTGCCACTGATCTCAGCCAGGTGGTGCCCGCACCCTTGGCCCCAACTCTGAGTGTTGACCAGGAGCCAGAGGATTTTGATCCCTTTGACACCTCGGCGGTGTCCGCCTTGGTGCAGCCCAAGGCCACGGAGCTGCGCTTTCTGGAGCGAGAGCTGCTCAACGAGGAGGCCGGAGGAGCAGGAGCAGGCGGAGGCAGCTTGAAGCATTCGCTAAGTGATCCGGATTTTGATCCCCGAGCGGGTCAGGAAGAGCCGCCAGTGCAGATCTCCAAGGAGCACTTGCCACAGCCCGAGGACGGTGCCTTTGACGCCGCTCGCCGCAAATCCTCGCTAAGCCTGAACATCCAGGCCAAGAGTGTGGGTTTCCTGGTGCCAGCACCAGATCTCCTGGGCGCCGGCAACGAGCCGGGTGCCAATAAGAAGCCACTGACGCCCTACTACGCCCCGGCGAGTAAGCCCATCGAGGAGCGGGAACGCGAATCGGAGGAAGTTGATCCCTTTGACACCTCCTACGTGCCGGAGGCGAAGCTCAGTGAGATTGAGCTGAAGCACATTGAGAAGGATCTGGCCCAGAGCCTGCGACACAGCCTCTCCGATCCGGATTTTAATCCCCGAGCACCGCCCACGCCAGTGCCCGCCGAGGTTCTGCTTGCCGTCGAGGAGAATATCAACATAAAGGTCTTGACCCCGGCACAGGAGCGCAAGAAGCTAACCAAACGTTGCGGAGGGGACTCCAACGAGGAGGACGAAGAGGACATTGATCCCTTTGACACCTCCATAGCTGCCAATCTCAGGCCAGGAGAGACGGAACTGAAGCTGCTGGAGAACGAACTGCTGCCGGAGACGCAGCAGCGACCGGCAGTGACCGACGTCCTAGACGTGCAGAGTGACGCCCAGGAGCTGGGATTGGGCGACAAGGTGCTCACACCCTCGACGCACAGCCGCCCGCAGCTGCCCGCCCAGGAAATAGATCCCTTTGATACTTCCATAGCGGAGAATCTAGCGCCAGGAGAGACGGAGATCAAGCTGTTGGAGAGCGAGCTAATAGAACGTTAAGAACTGCAAAAGAATAACCAGGTTATACAGGACACTTCAACTCAATCATCATGGCCAATCCCTTTCTCATGGACGACGACCTGGATGGCGGCGATCTGGCCGCCAATCCCTTTCTCATGCAATCAGATCCCGATGACGCCAGCACGGATAATCCCTTTGGCTCGGCAGCTGCTGGCGGTGCTGCCCCAGCTGGAGCCTCCAATCCCTTTGCCTTTGGTGGCGATGATCTCGACCAGGAGACGGAGCCCGAGGCAGAAGCTGCAGAGGCCGCCCCCCTCAATGATCTCGATCCGGCAATGAGCTTCTTTGGCACCACCATTGAGGCCGAAGATGATGCCCTCAGCCTCAAGTCAGCAGCCGGCGAGGAGGATCCTGCCCAAGCCCAGCCCCAAGCCCATCCACACCCGCCACCACCGCCGCGTCCGCAGGCGCCGCCCCAAAGCACCCAGGATCTGATCAGTACGGTTTCCAGCCAGCTGGAGGAGACCAGCTCGGAGCTATTGGGCCGAATACCGGCCACCCGTTCGCCCAGTCCCGTCTCCATGCGGGATCTACACTCGCCCAGTCCCACGCCAGACTCGGGCCTGGCCGATCTTCTCGATGTCTCCATGGACAGTGGCTCCAGTGCCCAGGGTGGCGTCGTTGAGGCAGATCTCCTAATGGGTGGCGCCAATGTGGTGACTCCCTTGGACAATCCCTTTGCGGTGCCAACGGCTCTGCCCAATATCCAGGCAGCCACACCCATGCCGGCCTCGCCAGTGAAGCAACCACCACGTCCGCCACCGCCGCGTCCAGCACCGCCACGTCCCACGCCACCGGGTCAGCAGGCGGCGCCACAACGACCACCGCCACCACATCCGGTGGCGGCTCCCGCTCCAGCTCCAGCTCCCGCTGCCGAGGCGGATGATCTGCTGGACATGTTCGGCACTACGAGCAATAAGCCGGCCAAGCCACCGCCACCCAAGACGAAGGAGGACATTCTCAGCCTGTTTGAGCAGCCAGCAGCACCGCCGGCACCCAAGCCCGATTTACTCCATGACGATCTGCCGGAGGTTAAGATGGAGGAGAAGCAGGAGGAGCCTCCCAAGCCAGTGGCCACATCGGCGGTGGATGAGGAGAATCCCGATGGCACTGGCTCAAGGGATGAGCCGATTTTCACCTCGCTGCTGACACGGCCGGATGAGAGCACCCATGACATTACATCACAGCCGCAGGCGGCCACTGGGCTGGAGCGACAGGGAAATCATATGACGGCTCCACCGGAAACGGCCAGCCGGCAGCGGGCGCCTACGCCGGACATTGAGATCACCACGGTGGAGGATTTGCCGCGCTCCGATGACGAAGATGAGCCTGAGGTCAAGGTGGAACCGGTGCCAGAACCGGAACCAGAGCCTGAGCCAGAACCGGAGATTATTGCTGAACCGGAGGTGGCTGCCTTCGAGCCGGAAGTGGAAACGGTAGCCGAAACTCAGCCGGAACCCGAGCAAATGGACACCGGTCTGGACTTCCCCATGGCCAGTGGCCAGCTGTCTGCCAATCCCTTTGCCAGTCCCGAGGAGGAAGAGGAGCCAGCCTTTGCCCCAGTGCCAGCAGTTGTGGGCAATATATTTTCGGTGGATCCGGAACCGGAAATGGAGCCCGTGGCGGAGGTGGAGCCACCAGTGGCGGCCAGCTATGCGAGCAACATCTTTGCCATGGAACCGCAGCCCGCGGACGAGTTCGATGCCTTCTCGGCCAAATTTGATTCGGTGAAGAAGGACAATATCAGTATCCTGGACGGCTTCGGTGGATCGGGAGCCATAACGCCCACGGGCGGAGATGGTGAGTTGAAAAATTTTGATTTATTACATTTTCTAGGGAAATTTTAAATTTATACATATATATTTTTTTAAGGGAAAATATAGAGAAAATGTGGAAAAACTATATATATAAAATATTGCAAATAGATTTTATATAAATTTTTAAAGAGAAAATATAAAGAAAAATTGGAAAACTATATATAAAATATTGCAAATATCGAAAAAAGTTTAAAAATATCTAAAATTATCAAACAAATATTCATCAGTAACTAGGTTTGTGTAGATATCAACAAAAAAAATTATTTGCATTCAATTTTATGTTGAAAATATCGTTAACTTTAATATATAAACTATTAAAATAATTAATTATTTGTTTATTGCATTTTAAAAATTTGTTTTTAATTAATTTATTTTTTTTCCTGAGTATATTGCTTTGATATAGCAAATAAAATATGAATTTATTTATCACTTCTTTAACTGATTAATTAAATAACGAAAAGGTTTTAAAATTAATATTTTTATACTCGATTTTAAATAAATAAAAATATATAACGAACGTTAAAAGTAAAAAGAAATAATATTAATATCAATATCACATTGAAAATATCCCAAATTCTAAAAAAACAATATTTTAAATACACTTAAATATTGCATTTAATATTAAAATATTCAAATATAAGCCCATGCATTTCTTATAAATTATTTATCAGCCTTTTAGATATATTTCTTCAACATATTTCACAGACAATTTAAGCTTATGCATAAAATATCGAAACACTTTCAACTTTCACTTTCACTTTCACTTTTCCCGTGAAAAACAGATCTTTATTATAATTTTCTTGTGTTAAATTTTCCCATTAATTTTCTTACTTTTCAAATGAATTAATTATTTCTTAATAAATAAATTTTATTTCAATAAATTTCAGCTTGGGGCGACAGTGCCTTCGGTTCGGCACCGATCTCGGCCAGCGCCTTCGGTGATGCCGGCACCTCGGCGGACGATGGCTTTGGCAACGAGGACGACGACTTCTATGCCATGCAGGCGCCTGCCCGCGCCGATTCTGTGGAATCGGTGGACAAGGAATTCAGCGTGGTCATACGCCCCAAGGCCGAGGGTTCCGGCGGGGTGGCACCACAGCTGGCGCCGCCACCAGTGCCGCCGGCCAGGACTACCATTGCTGCCACATCATCCACATCGCCGCCGGGCTCAACAACGGTGAATCCCTTTGAGGATGTCAGCGGTTTCCCAGCACCAGGCGCTCCACCCGAGGGTTCGGTCACAAGCATGAAGCGCACCGACTCCCAGGATACGCCACAGACGCCGCTCTACGACGAGGATGTGTCCCAGCCGCTGGAGGAGTTCCCTCGCCTGCATTATGTCGGCCCCGGCTGGGAGATGCAGCTCCGTCAGCCGAACAAGAAGAAGATCACCGGCCAGCGTTTCTGGAAGAAGATCTTCGTCCGCCTGGTGGTGCAGAACGATGTGCCCGTGGTGCAGTTGCTCAATCAGGCCGGCGACAAGCAGCCCTTCCAGGAGCTGCCCCTGCAGCCCTCGTACTCGGTGTCCGAAATAGGTGCCCAGCAGTACGATCAATTCGGCAAGATCTTCACGATGAAGCTGCAGTACATCTTCTACAAGGAGCGGCCGGGCGTGCGGCCCGGCCAGGTGACCAAGGCCGAGAGGATCACCAATAAGCTAACGAAGTTCGCACAATATGCCATCGCTGGCGACTATGAGGGTGTCAAGGAGTTTGGCAGCGATCTAAAGAAGCTCGGCCTGCCCGTGGAGCATGCCCCGCAGTCGTCGCAGCTCTTCAAGATCGGCTCGATGACGTACGAGGATATGAAACAGTTTTCGGTGTGCATTGAGGAGGCGCTCTTCAAGCTGCCCGCATTGCGGGAACGCGCCTTGACCTACAAAATGGAGGAGGTACAGGTGACGGCTGTGGATGAGATAACCGTGGAGCAGGATAGTGAGGGAAAGATTCTCAAGCAGATTGCCCGAGTGCGTCTATTCTTTCTGGCCTTCCTCACCGGCATGCCCACTATTGAGCTGGGCGTCAACGATATGTGGCGGCAGGGCAAGGAAGTGGTGGGTCGTCATGATATTATACCCGTGGCCACCGAGGAATGGATACGACTGGAGGCAGTGGAGTTTCACAGTGTGGTCAATCAGCAGGAGTACGAACGAACGCGCACCATTAAGTAAGAGGAACTCTATATTCATATATATATGCCTTTATAATTCATTTTTTCGTTTCATTTTCGTTAGATTCCAACCGCCCGATGCCAACTATATTGAATTGCTGCGCTTCCGCGTTCGTCCGCCCAAGAATCGCGAACTTCCGCTCCAGCTGAAGGCCACCTGGTGTGTCACCGGCAACAAGGTGGAGCTGAGAGCCGATATTCTGGTGCCCGGCTTCACCTCCCGCAAGCTGGGACAAATACCCTGCGAAGATGTCTCGGTGCGCTTCCCCATACCCGAGTGCTGGATCTATCTGTTCCGCGTGGAGAAGCATTTCAGGTGAGCATCTGGGTGAACGAGAATAAAACCCTGCAGATCTTTAATCTCTTCCTCTCGGGGGGATTGGGGGTTTTTCCTGGAGCAGATATGGTTCAGTAAAGTCGGCACATCGGCGCACTGGCAAAATCAAGGGCATCGAGCGAATCCTAGGAGCTGTGGACACGCTGCAAGAGTCACTGATTGAGGTGACCTCCGGTCAGGCCAAGTATGAGCATCATCATCGAGCCATTGTATGGCGATGTCCTCGCTTGCCCAAGGAGGGTCAGGGTAAGTCATTATTAAGGGGAGCAGCCAGGAAGTCAATTTAGGGTTTAGGGTTTAGGAATAGTTCTTAAGCTTCACCTTTCCTATTCATATTTCAATTTTTTCTCTCCGCCAGGTGCCTATACCACCCATCAGCTGGTCTGCCGCATGGCCCTCACCTCATACGATCAGATACCCAGCGAACTGGCGCCATACGCATTCGTGGAGTTCACCATGCCCGCCACGCAGGTCTCGCATACCACCGTGCGCTCTGTGAGTGTCCAGGATTCGGATGCCGATGAGCCGCCGGAGAAGTATGTCCGCTATTTGGCACGGCACGAGTACAAGTGAGTATTCTCGAAAAAAATCTTTACTGTTTTCTTTTGTGTAAATTGTTAATGTTCGTCCTTTTTGTTTTTTTTTTTTTAGGGTTGGCATCGAGACCACGCACGGCGAGTCCACGAACGCGTACCTGGCGGCAACGCGTCCCATTCGCGAGGAGACGACAACCAGCTCCGCCCCAAAGCCGACGGCGTCTCCAGTTCCGCCTAGCGATTCGGATACGGATTCCAACTAAGCCAAAAACCAAAGCCGGAAACCGGAAAATTTAAATCCCAAAAACGCGAACCGAATGGCAGGGCAACCCCTAAGCGGCTTTCTGTAGATATTCCTCGTGCATGGTTTACCCAACAAAAAAAATCGTTCTTGTTATATACATATTATATATACGCATAGATATATCTGGCCCCCCTAATATATACCTACCAATATATATATATATATATTTTCATGTGCGTCTGCCGCTATTTTCCCCTCAAGCTTGTGCAGCGTGTTCATCGCTTCGAAGTTAGGTAAAGATTAGTTGACAATAATGTTAAGAGCAGCAGCAGAAGAGACGAAAGATGAACGATGACGATACTGATAACTGATAATCGATCGATGGAGAGGCTCAGGATGAACACTGTGTAAAAAGCCAAAGGAGGCGGAAGCTGAAGCTGATGAACGGCAACACACAAAACGTCAACTCAATACTGAAGGAACTGGATATGTTAGCTAGAACATCATACATATATATATATATATATCCTCTGATCTGAACCCTAATCACAACACCTAACTTAGCCTAAATCTAAACCAAACTAAACTGCGTTACTTGTAGCCATACGATCACGTTAAAGTTAATCAATATCAGACCAGAAATCGTACGTAAAGTCAACCCATACATATGCATAGGGATAATGGTTATAATCACAAACTAAACCAACACTAAAACGATATATATATATATACACTCTATATACGCCGATGTAATCTGATCTGAGGTAGGGATTAAGCCACAAGTGACAAGCAATTTCGCCATACAAACATACATAAATCGTTCTCAACTATGACTAAGTTAGCAGAGCAGAGCGGAGCAGAGAAGTGTTGGTAAACAACCCCCACCCCCATTCTGAACAAAAACGAAAGCTCAACACTGGAGGGCACACGCACACACACACTCAGACACACACACACACACACGGAGACAAATGCTGAGACAAAGATGGAACCGAGCTGCCAGCTTCACATAGGGTTAAATAACACTGGCTGCCAGCCTCAACCAACACTGGAGGTCAGGCTCTAAAATAGCAAAAATGGCAAATTGCGAACTGCGAACTGCGACTATCCATAGCCACATCAGATATACACTTTAAGCTTTACGTATACCATTGATTTAACGATAAATTTAGAGATGAAACTTCAGAAAACTCCAGCTGGGAAAAAAGGAAGCGGAAATGGAAAAGCATATTCAAATGTTATTGTTGTGAATCAAATTTAAATTATATTCAAACTAAAAACAAACTTAAACTGAAAAGAAAAACGATAAACATATAGGCAAATCATCTTTGTTGAAGCAAAAGTAAGAAAAAAAAACGAAGCAACTAAATACATTAAATGGGAGATGGGATAATCGAAAGCTAAACCTAAAAACAAAAATATTCATAAACTATATGCCACACGTATTTGATTGATTGATTGATTGATTGAGTTAACTAGCAAGATTGCATATAAATAGATTTGTTAATTGAGTGTTAAATATGAATATATATATATGTGTATATTCCACTCTCTCACCTCTAAGCCTCTGTTCGATATCCCAAGAATCTATTGATGACGTTAATCCCTAGACCCTAGGCCAACCATTGCCATTCCACGGACACACACAAGAACTACTCACGAATTGAATTATAATAGAAGAATATGTATATTGTATCCCCCGCCCCCCAGAGTCCTCATTCATGTATTGTATGTTACATTATTTATTTAATTCTGCATATATTATATATCGTCTATAACATATGTATTCTATGTACAATAAAAACAAACAAAAAAAGAACAACAAACACAAACACTTTCACATGTTATATATATATGTATATATATACATATATATATATATATATATATATATATTAATTATACAAAATTGACGGCCCCCCGCTGCAATATATAGCCCCGATCCGTGTCGGAAAAAGGGGCTTAATTGCGGCCGGGATTGGTTGTTGAGAAAAAAAAGCTAAATGGTATATTAACCGATCAACTAAATACAATATATTGAATTATTATGAACCGAAAAACCGATACAAAAAAAAAAAAACCAAACAAACAAAAGCATTATGATGGAACATTACCTAGTCAAAAATGAGAAAATAAATATTGAAACAACAAATATTAAGCAATGCAAATTGTGTTTTTTTTCTTTAAATTTATTTCATGGGATAATGGAGGAAAAATAAATTATAGGAAACAATAAAAAATGGATTTTGATATTTTCTTTCATAAAATTTAGTTGATTTTTAAGTTTCACAGGACTTTAAGAAACACAATTAATTTTTATATTATTATAGATATTTATTGAAATGTATTTATTTTCATTCTCATATTTATTATTAACCTTTGTGGAGTCTAAATTATATATGTTTATACTTTTATATATTTTATAAATTATTTACCCTTTTCGGCTATTATTAATATTTATTTATTTTGATTAATTTATTAATTATTTATTTTTATTTCATTCCAATTAGGAAATCACGTTTCAAGGCAGCGGACTACCAATGAGATGCCAATTAGATCCTCCTCAATTCGCCCTATTCTCTTGCTTGCTGTATTCCCTTATTCTCATCTTTCCGAATTCGCCGTTATGCAATATCGCCGCCGCTGCTAATCACATGCTCGCGAGTCGCCGGGGAACACGGACAAAAAAATGTGAAAGCGTCTCCGCCCAAGGAGATCGGCAAATAAAAAGGAAAACGCGGAAAACGGGAATGCGCGGAACTCGGGAAATCAAATGCGAATACGTTTTCCGCAAAAGTAAAACGCGGAAAACGGATAAAAGTGCGGAAAGTCAGCGAAGCCCCCGCAATTAAAAGTATATGTAAAGTGTGTAAGTGTGTGTGCAAGTGGCCTGAAATGGCGTCAAAACAAATGCGGGGTCGCTATCGCGTTTTTTTTTTGTTTACAAAGGCAAGATGAGTGCACTAGTTAATTTATTTTGTTTTTTTTTTTAAGTGAAGAAGAGTGGATTAAACTTTTTGTATAAGAAAAAATAAAAGTGCACCTAACCTTAAAAAGTGAAGTTTTTTTCGCTGTACCGTTCTGTTGTGCGTTTCGTTCGCTTTTTCGCCGTTCGCAATTTCGCCGTTTGCTATTTCGCCGTTCGCTAATTCGCCTTTGAGATCGCCAGCAACACCTTATGTCAAGGGGTGAGTGAAACAGAACGATGTTTATTATTCTTTTATCCTTGTCTTTTCTTGACTTTGTTTGGGCTCATTCTGGAAAGTAGAACCTAAGAGAGAGCTCGAATACGATCCACTCAAATGTTTGTTTATTTACATTTGGAAAGCTGCTGCCTTTGCCTTTGCAGCTGACTTTGTTTACAATTTTTTCTTGGCAATTTGCAAGGAAAACTTAAAGGAAACTCACTTAAATAATTATCTACTTGAAGGGGAGGGTTAGAAAAATTTAAGACAAACTTTATTATACGTTCTTAAAATAATATTTTAATAAGAATCAATTTATTTGATCAATGTTTAATAGTTTTCTATTTTTTTTCTGTTAACTCTTATATTCTTTTTGCCCAAATTGATCTGTTTTTAATGATTCAATGGCAAAGGTGTACTTTCTTGTTATTATAAATAAATTCCCTTATTTATTATTATGCCAAAAACTTTATATTTTCTAAAACAAAAACTTTAATATACAAAACAAATACAAAAACAACAATAAAGGGCATAAGGCAGGCATAAGTCCACATCTTGTGCTTGCAGCATCCATGACCCCAAATGGAGGACTTGCCCTTGGCTTCATTTATCATCAACAGTTGTAAGGATGTCTTTTGTGCAACATTTTATTATTATTTCTTCATAATTTGATACATCATGCCCAGAGGCAGAGACCTTCGTTTGTACGTAGTGCAGCAGCAGATTTTTGGCTGCATGTTGGGGCCATTTATCATGGGGGATGCTCTGAATCCGGATGCGGCTGCAATCAGTGCACACACACACACACACACATGAACACATGTGACTCTGGCGGAGATTTGGCCATGAAGTCCTCATAAAATATTATGTTCAACTTTTGCGGCCAGTCTTTGGAATCCTGTGACGTGACTGGTTTTTTTTTGGAGTTCAAATAAATCTGCCATTTCCGGGCTACACATGTAGCTCCCTCTCTTTTTTATATTATATATATCTATATATATACATACATCTGCGGAATTTACCATTTAATTTTGGGCATACTTTCTCCGATTTTGCGGCACCTGGCTGGGCCTAATGAGTTTACTTCCGACTCGCTGGATTCCAGCTTGGACACGTGATGAAAATACGCTGTCAGCAAATTGATAGTTGCAGGAGGCACTGAAAGAAAATATATTCATTTGTTTTCAGACAAATACTTCAGATGTCTGCCAATATCAAATTTGATAGAAAATTTGCAAGATTTTTCGGTTAAAAGGAAATTGTTAAAAGAACTTTACATAAATTTCTATTTAACTTCCTTAAAAATATAAGCGAAAATATATGCGAGTTGTTTATTTTATGATTTAAATTTTTTTATAATTAAAAAATCATTTTTAAGGGTTTTTCTGTTTAAAAAAAGTTTTGGGAAACCCAATAAAAATGGTTTCTTAAACTGCTTTACAAATTCGGGGTAATAGAAATTCTACAAAATATTTAATTTATGATTTATATAATTATAGCTCTTAAAATCATTTTCTTTTTTAAGATTTCACTGATTAAAAGAATGTCTTAAAAGAACTACAAGACTACAAAAGGTTTCTTTCTTCCCTTTTTCTTCAGTCTTTTTTAATTTCAAAAGATTCAAACTAAAAAAAAATACACTAATTTATATATTTTACAGCTTTAAATATACAAAATTATTTTCTATCTATAATATTTTCGCCTGTAAAAGTCATAGAAAATGGCCACTTGGTCTCTGGCATTTGTCCTGCACGTCCCGGGGTCCTTTTGTTATATCTGCCAGATCCTGGCATATATCTGGCGGCGAACACGTGTCTCCTTCTGGTCCTGCCAGCCGCAAAAAATATATATGAATCAATAAATGAGCTGAAATAAATGACATGAGGACACACACAAGCTGCCGAGCGAAATCAACTTGTTTACGAATATGAGACGCCTCTGACATCTGGCCACTGGGAAAGGCAAAGCCAAGCCAAAGGGCTGGAGGCGTGTTATTGAATAATATTGAAACGATTGACTGGCATCTGCCAAGGAAGCGCCAAATGAGATTTCCCTTTCCCACGTCTGCGTTTGCTCAGCCTTGTCAGAATCACCCCCCAGGAACTTGCCTCTGGGCCCCAGCCTCCGCTTTCGCTTTGCTTTTCATATACATATATATATATTTAAGGAAACTGAAGGTCCTGGCAATTGTCTTAAGTGTTACTCGAATGCCCTTTTTTCGATTACAAGTAGTGTTGGGTTGTTCATTTCTGTTGCATTGCTCCATGCTCCTTTTTATTTGTATTGCTATCTGGCTTCTGTGATCATTTATGCTGTGTTCATTTTATTCATTTGTTGTTAATTTTTTTCTCAATGTTCTTAATAATTTTTTGGTTTTCGTTTAGCGCTTTTTCTTTTTTTATTTTTTTTGGTGTGTTGGTTCAACTTTGTTCTCTTGTTCACTTTTATTTTGTTTTTAAATTTGGCTTTTGTATATATTCTCTTTTTATATTTAATATATTCATTTTCCCCCTTTCGGTTATTAAAGTTCAGTTGTTCTATTTGACTTATTTTTATTAATTTTTATAAAGTTGTTCATTTCCGCTCTCTTGTTCATTTTTATACAGTTGTTCATTTTCATTCTCTCCTTAATTTTTATTTATATTCTCAATATTCAATTATAAATTCCCATAGCATATTTTTAATCCTGCAAAATACCTTTTCAAACATCGAAATAATTACCTACTGAAAGTTAATATTTAATTTAAACACACATAATTTATTTTGCCAAGTTTAAGCTGCTTAAAAAAGATTAAAAAAATAAAACTCCGCGGCGCCATTTACCGCATTTGTAATCGCATTTGGCCAAAATCCTGGCTGCTGGCCAATTTTCTGGTGGCGGAAGATGCCATCATAAACTGAAACTGAAACTGAGACAGAACCTGGCCAAGACAAGTAAAGGATATCCGCCTCAGCCCAGTTGGCAGCCAGCGACTACAACTAATTACTGTCCTGCGAGCCGAAGGGAAAAATAAATAAAATCAAAAAGAAAATGAAAATAAAAATAAAAATGCAAAGATAAAAATAAATTTCGATACGCATTAAAAACGAATCAATCATGACGAAGGATGAAGGCTGAAGGCTGCCTGCAGTTAGCATCCTGCAGGACATTGTTGCAGGCACCGATTTGTGCGGTTATTTTGGCCAGTTTATTGGCGGTCATAACACACACATACACACACACCTAGTACCTGGCCCAAGTTGAGGACTTTTGGCCATAAAAGCAAACGCATAAACCATCCAAATGGCCAGCAGCAGGCAACGTGGCCAACCCTGCCAGCAGCTGCTTACATAATTATGTGGATTCCAGGATTCGGGACTTTAGGGAGAGATCAAGGAGCTGGGAACAGGGAACAGGGAGCTGGAAGCCGGAGGAGCCCCGAGGAGTGGGGGCCAAGACAAATTGGCATAATGAAAACAGCTGGCGACGCCTTCGAGGGTCAGAGGGCCAAATGCAAATCGCAAATGTCGCGTGTTCCTGCACATTTCACTTGTCGCCTGCTGGTCCTGCTTGGTCCTTTGAGAAGAGTGAGAATCAGTGATGGGGAAAATAGGAAGAAATTGATAGATGAGGAAAAAATATGGAAACTATGAAATGTAGTTAATAAACATAAAATAAATAGCAAAGATTCCAGGATAAAAAATATAATTTAAATACCTTATAAATCAGCAACAGTTTTAAAATAGAAAATTATATTTTTTATTAAATTAATTTTAAATATGAAAACAATAAAAAAATATTAACTTGAAATAGATAACTAACAGAAAAAATTGAAATGAATTACCAATCTTTTGGAAATATAATTGTAGTTCCAAGAAAATATTTCTTCCTTTTTTAAGCAAGCGAAAATATAATATAAAAAATATAAAAACAGGTATAACAAAAATAAATGAAAATATTAAATTTGAAGAAGCTAATTTCAGACCCGCAAAAAAATTAAATCATAAAGAAAACTCCTGCTTCTTTAACAAATTAATTTTCAATATAAATAAAATATAATACAAAAATGTATTTAAATACTATAAACCTGCCCAGCACTGACTACCTTATTCCTTCCTTACTTCTCATTTGAATTTCCCCATAACCCTTTCGCCCGACGGAGGGGGGGAGTACAAAGAGAGAAGAAGGTATTGTGGCAACCGGACCACATATGGCCAGGACTGCATAAATTTCCGGCACACTTTCTGTGGCCAGAGATTCGAGATTCCGCCGCCATCTTACCGGCGATGGCGATATCAGGCGAATTAGCATAGAAAACTGCAAATTTGAATTATGACCAGAGGCGGCAGCAGGAGCAGCAGCGGAAGACACAACAAGGAGCATCAGGAGCAGCAGTGCCAAGGATCTGAAGCCAGGAGCAGCTGTTCCACTCGCCTCTGTTGAAGCGGCAAAATGTATGCGATGCGTAATCAAAGTAGCTCGAAAAAAAAGGAAAAACAGAAAGAAAAACCCCAAACACAAAGAACTACAAGATAGATTTTTCCAGGAAAAATTCGGATACGAAACGGGGAGCCTCTAAAGCGAGAAATCTGAAAGATAATAATATAAATTTTGCTATGAAAAAAGTGAGGAGTCTGAAGAATATATCTTTATTTACGAATTAATAAATATATTTTTTTTTTGGTTTTTATTTTGCATATTAAATAATATGGTTCATAATTTTTTTTTTTAATTATATGCAAAATATATACATTTCCTCGAAATTTCTACATTAGTTTGCAGATTTTTAGTTGAGTAAAAATTATTTTTAGAGGCTTTAAAATATTTAAATCTTAACAAGTTTGAAATAAATTGGTTTTTCAAGGAAAGGAAAGACAAAGAATACCAAGAATTTAATATATAAAAACAATTACATTTAAACAATTTAAATAATTCATTTATTTACTTCATTTTTGAATATTTTATTTATTATTTATTACATATTTTATTAGATAATCCTGTAGGCTGTATATAAAATATTTTCAAAGGCAAGAAGACAAAAAATTCGAAGTTTCTTATAAAAAATAAGTATATTTAAATATATTTTAAATGCTAATTTATTTACCACCCTCAACAATTTTGTATCCACTTATGTTATTAATTATTATTCTTCAGAAGCTAAAAAAAATTATTTAATAATAAGAATGGGCAGAAATACTACGTTTCTTATAGTAGTTAATATATAAATATTACTTAGTTTTCTTTTAAGTAAAATATATTTTAAATTTAAATTTAAATATTTATTCAGTTATTAAATTCAAATATTTTACAAATTCTTTAGGGTATGTACATTCTTATAACCTTGATTGGTAGAGGGTAGTAGTAACCCCTTTTCGGAGGGGTGATTACCTTCGACACCTAAAGAACAAGTCCTTCAGCCCCATCCCCCTTCCTGAGGACGAGTGTGTTTGCATAATTCAGAGGACTCACTGTAGGAGGTGGGTTTGCCCCTCGTGGCTCCATTTACCATTCCATTGCTTTCCATTTTCCACCCGTTTTCCTTTTCGCTTTTCCAATTTGCATGTGCATTTGCACATATGCTGGCATTGAACTCTGACCACTGCCAGAGAGATTCACCGCCGCATCCTGCGACTGTGCCTTTGCCTTTGCCATTGCCATTGCCTTTGCCTTTGTATCCTTTTCTGGGAGCACATCCCGAAGCATCCTGGCGCATCCTGGCGAGTCTAATGCGACTAATAGATCCTTGTTTGCCGAAAAGTTTGCGGCACACGGCACCCACTTGAGCTGAGTTGGCCTTGTTTGCCACTCGGAGCCAAGCATCGAGCAGCGAGCTCCCAGCTCCTGGCTCCTCCTCCTCCTCGGCAAATACGTAATCAGTGGAAATTTTCATGCGCATTTTTCCTGCCTTTCGTCTCTCGTCTTGGCAAATAAACGGCGCTTTCCTCCAAATACTTGAAATACGTTGCTCAATTTCCATAAACACGTGAGCAAATAGCACGTGTGCCTTGCGAGGAGGCGCAGGACCTTACAGTTACAGAATCCCAGAATCATAAAAAAATATATATGATTTGTTGGAAAGAATTTAAAATTAATAAGATTTTATTTGTTATTTTTAATGGGAAATCATATAAAATACATTTAAATAAAAATAAATTAAAGATGATATTTAAAAACCTTTTATATCATTTTTTCCACATTTATTTCCAGCATAAAATTATTGCAAATTTCGAAAAACATTTACAATTTAAGATTTTTTTACGTATTTCATTAAGAATTTGTTTTGTCTTTAATTTTTATATTTATTTTCACTTTAAAATAATTAAACAATAGAAAATTCTTTAGGAGTTTTTATAGAAATTCCCAAACTTTGTTATTTTTTACATTCAATCTTAGAAGCAATAAAATTTTAATAGCATTTGGTATTTTTTTGCTTACAATATTGTTAAAAATCTATTAAAAAAAAAATATACAAAAATTCAATTCAATTAATTTTCAATCTTCCATATTTTTCCCGAGTGCCTGAAAAACCTGTCGGCACTGAAGTTTTCCCCTATGGCATTTGTTAACTATTGCCGACATTTGCTTGCGTAGGTGGCACATCACAAGAAACCCCTCCTCCCCCTTAAACATACTATATACTTACATATATATATATATTTTTTTTTTTTATCCAGTCAAGCCGCCGCCTCTGTTTGAGTTTCGGTGCTGTAAAATGCGCCTCAAATTGATTTTTATTTATATTTCAAAGGAAAAACTTTTGTGCAGCTGTCGTCGTCGAGGAGAGCTTGTTGTTTTTCTTCGGCATTTTCTGTTTTTGTTTTTATGTTTGTTGTTGTTGTTGGCTTGCAGCTGCGACAAACTTGCGAATACGAGCCGTCAATATTTCATTACGGACTCTTCTCCATATACAACATCGATTTAGTTATTCAATGGGGGGGAAATCGGTAAGGGAAAATCCGGTGAAATCGGGAATGGGAATCAGAAATCAGGAGGCTTGAGGAGCAAACAACTCCAGGCATCCATCGCATACTGTATAGCCATCATGGCAGGTATAAATAATCCAATAAATAATCCAATCAGCTACAAAATGTATTTATGATTATGCCCATCGCAGCGCAGCGTTTGTTTTTCCTATTTCCTTTTTTTGGGCAAAATCTGTTGGAGTGATTTTCTTAGTAGGAAAATCGAAATAAAATCTATAGAAAACCTATTTAAAATCTACTTAAAATTTATAGAAAATCTGTAGAAATCCGATCTAGTTTCCCTAGAAACATTTGTGGTTTCCATTCAACCGCAATCCGATCATTTCCATCTGCGGTTGAGGCGAATTATGCAATCAGAAAACGTAATGCGATTCGAAAGACGCAAGTGCACTCAGAGAAAAGGGGAGGAATTGTAATGAAATCTTTTTCCTAAAAGGGAAATAGAATATATATTTAGCATTTCAATTGAAAGTGTTTTCATGTTAGTTTTTAGTAGATTTATAAATTATAATTAAACATATGTTTTTGGGCTACATTTTTTAAGTAAAGAAATGCTTTTAAAATAGCCCAAAAATTAAATATATATTTAAAGATATATATTTTTATGGTACCTTAAAAGACAAATCGCAATTAAAAAAATAAGCGAAATGTGGAAAAGAGACTAGGCTCGTGTTCAGTCTTTAAAAAAAATGATATAATTCATAAAAATATTAAATTAAATAGGAATTTTCTTATATAAAATTATAAAGTTTTATTCCTAAGAAAACTTCCATTAAATTTAAGTGTAAAGATTTTTTCCATATGTAAAAAATCGCACTAGCAGCATCCGAGTCTCGCTGAGAGATCTCTGATCTGTGATTTTATTTCGCCGGCAATCGTCGTCATGGAACGTTGGCAGAACCGCGTGGCCGTGGTAACTGGCGCCAGTTCGGGCATTGGAGCGGAGCTGGCCCGTCGCCTGGTCTCCGCCGGAGTGGTAGTGGTGGCCCTGGCCCGCCGCCTCGATCGCCTGGAGCAGCTACGTGGCGAACTGCCGGAGGAGAAGCAATCCCAGCTCCACATCCAGCAGTGCGATGTCACGGATATCGAAGCTGTAAAAACCACCTTTGAGGCGGTGATCCAGGAGCTGGGCGGCATCGATATACTGGTGAATAATGCCGGCAAACTGTCCGGTGGCCAGCTGCTGACCCTGCCCCTGGACACGGTCCAGCAGGTGCTGCAGACGAATGTGATGGGCGTGGTCAGTTGCACGCAGCGGGCGTTCGCCTCGATGCGGGAGCGTCAGGTGACCGGTCATGTGGTGCTCATCAATAGCATTGTGGGGCATTATCTGTTCAATCCGCTGCCTGGAAGCCAGCAGGAACTGAACATGTATCCGGCCACCAAGCATGCGGTGACCGCACTCACCGAGCTCTTTCGTCAGGAGATGAGGGACTTTAAGACCCAGGTCAAGGTCACGGTGAGTACTGACTATGGAGAATTATAAAACCCATTGAAATGGGTTTATTTTCTTTTTTTATGGTCACTTACTAACCATTTGTGCACTTTAATGTCTTTGGTTTTATGACTTGACAGTCGTTAAATTTAATTTTTAGTCACAAAAAAAAAATATATATATATATTTATAATCTGATCTTATCCAGAGCATTAGTCCGGGACTGGTGGACACAGAGCTAGTGCCGCAGGCTTACAAATCGCTGCCCATGCTTAGGGCTGAGGATGTGGCCAATGCCGTTATGTATGTCCTTGCCACGCCGGAGCACGTCCAGGTGCACGAGCTGACCATAAAGCCCATGGGTGAGCCCTTCTAGGAGCTGCACTTATCGAACATTCCAGGACCTTTGCAATCCTGTTGAATATTTAAATATTGAAAGCACTTCTTTCTGAATAATTTGTAGAGTCAAGGCACTGCTATAAATTTATGGTTATTATTGTTTGCTTTTTTTTGTTTTCTTATTTATGTATAAAAATATTAAATTATATTATATATATATTTTTTTTATATTTAAATGTTTTGAAGTACACTAAAAATAAAAGAAAACTAACTAAAAATTTGTTTAATTCTGCAGGAAATGTATTGAATATACAAAAATTAAGTCCAAGTACATAAATAAATTATTTATTTATTCTGTTACTTTTTTTTATCAATTTAGTTATATATATTACCTTTACAGCTTAAAACAGATTTATTTAGAAAAGTTTAAAACCCAAACTACTTAGCAAAGTTCTTAAATGATTTATTTTTATGGATTTTTATTTGTTTACCTAGTTCTATATTTATTTTTTATGACCTAAAACTAATTTATTATGCGGAAGCTGTGCTAGTGTATAAATAGTATTTTTTGCGACCCGTTAAACGCTTAAAAATATCGTCTTAATTGCCACTATATAAATGCGGCACATCGCGAATTGAGTGATGAATGATTCACTCAATTATTCATTTCACGTGTGAACGGCGCGCTTGGGCGGTTCGATTGTAAATTATTAATAGGCCCAAGTACCGGGCCAAGTTGGGATGGCCTCTGAGAAGGGTTACTACGAGTATATATAATGCTCCGATCCGGCGCCAACTCAACTCAGTCAAGAGGAGCACTCAGCCGGGGACAGTTTCAACGAGAAAAATAATTACAAGTCAAGTAAAAAATCATAAAATATTTGAAAATATTTTCCTAAGAATTTCTGGATTTCCTTTCGAAGATGGACCGCTGGCAGGATCGTGTGGCTGTGGTCACAGGCGCCAGTTCTGGCATTGGTGCCGCCCTCACCCGCCAGCTGATCAACGCCGGTGTGGTGGTTGTGGGTCTGGCCAGGCGTGTGGATCGCATGGAGGCCATCAAGGAGGAGTTGCCGGCAGAGTTGCAATCCCGTCTCCATTGCATCCACTGTGATGTGGCGGACTTGGACTCGGTGACCGCCGCCTTCGATTGGATTGAGGAGCAACTGGGCGGCTGTGATATCCTGGTGAATAATGCGGGTTGTTTGTTTCCCGGCCAGCTGCTCACCCAGGAGCTGGAGCAACTGCAGCAGACGGTGAATGTCAATCTAATGGGTGTGGTCTATTGCACCCGGCGTGCCTTTCGCTCGATGAAACAGCGTGAGGTGGCCGGTCATGTGGTGCTCATCAATAGCCTCACCGGGGAAACGGTGATTAATCCGCCGGGCGATGAACTGCAGTGCCTCAATATGTATCCGCTGACCAAGCACGGGATTAAAGCCATGTTGGAGGTCCTGCGACAGGAGTTGCGGGGCTTCAAGACGCAAATTAAGGTCACGGTGAGTTTGAAATGAGTTTCTTTTAATAAAAAAAATTTTGTTTATTAAATTTTATGATCTCTTTTTGCAGAGCATCAGTCCTGGTGTCACCGATACAGAGATTCTGCCTGCAGGCTTCGATACCCTGCCCATGCTCAAGCCGGATGATATAGCCGCTGGCATTATGTACGCCCTGGCCACGCCCCCGCATGTCCAGGTGCATCAGCTGACCATCAAGCCGCTGGGCGAACCCTTCTAAGGCCCTGCTGCATCCTGGTTCCTTTTCAGCGAATATAAAGCAATGACTGAAATTGCGTTCTCTTTATTTGAAAATAACTTGGCTACATTTTTCGGTTGGGAAGGAGACGTGTCACTTGCGGTACAAGCAGTCAAGAATGAGCAAAAAAAGAATGCCAAGAAATATATACATACATATATACGAAAATAAGTTAACATTAGCATGGAGTCCTGGCAACAAGGATGTTGATGACGTCTAAAGGGGAGAGGGGACCGAGAGCCGGAACAGGTGACGCGGCCACATCCGCATTCGTCGCATCCGCCTCCGCCGACTGCAGCAAGGACGCTCACTGTCAATATTGAAAGCGTACGCGTTTGACATAAAATGTAATATAGTCGCACACACACACACACACACCAGACACACACACACCCAACCAACACACAACGCGCTCAAAGGTTTAGGAGCTATGCAAAAGCTGCTATCGCGTAAAATGCACGCAAAGAAATGCAAAATGGCAATCCTTGAATTAGGATATAGCTTTGACTTCAAGCAATATGCATATGGATCTGGAAAACTACAAAAGTTTAAGCTAAAATGGAACATAAAACAAAGGAAATTGAACTCTCTGAGTTAATACTTTAGAAATATGAACAATAAACAGAGCTACCACTTGGAAATTTTAAGAAAAAGTCAAGAATTTCAAGCACACATTGACCTAGGAAAAGGGTTATGCTAAAATTGCATTGAAAATTATAAGAAAAAAACTGAAAATAACAAATAATAATACCACAAATAATTCTTTCAGTGCAATTGACGGTGGCTTCGCATTTTGCATTTCATTTTCGAGGGAAAAGGAGCCCGCACATGGCACACATGGCGCATTCCTTGACGCCGCCTCCACCTTGGGCTAAGCCGGAGTCAGACAACTTTTATGACTTGCTCGCAAACAGGAGTACCAGTGGCAGGAGCAGCAGCTGGATAAGGAGCAGCACCAGTAACGGTAATGGTGATGCTTATGCTTATGGTAACAGCAGCAGCATCAGCGACAGCAGCAACATCGAACTTCGTTTCGCGTCACGCCAAGTTGTCAATGTTGCATATAAACACGGTGTTGTCAATGTTGCAACTACACTGTAAATACTATATAAATGTTAAGAAATTTAAATAAATGAATCAAATATATTTTTATAATATTTTTGTATTTTTATTTCTGTATATAAATTATTACTTCAAGATATTTATATTTATTTTAATCAAAATTTTTGATATTTCTTAAAGAAGACACAGGTTTCTTTTTGACATAAGCTTTTTATAATTTTAAAATTAAATTTTGCAGCTAAATAAGTTTTATAAAATCAATATATTTGGGTATTTAAATTATTATTAATATTTAATTATAAATATTTATTAATACATAAACACAAAACTCGTATTTTTTAGCCTTAGTTTCTTATTTATATTAAATGAAATTATTCAGCTAAATATTGATATTTAATATTAAATATATTTATATTTGTTATGCAGCTGTTTATTATTATTTTGTATTTTATATTATTAATTTAAAGTATTTATATTAGTTTAGTTTTAATGCCAGGTTATTAATTCTTTTTAATTCATTTAAACTATATTTAGTTTAATTTATATTTTTTCCCCATCTTTATTTACTTTATTAGTTTTTTTTTAATTAATTTGCTATTTTCCTTAATCCTTATTTTCTTTATTTTATAGTTTTCTTAAATTTTTAACTGTGTACAAAACGGTTTGTGTTGCTGCTGCCGCAGTTGCTGCAATATTGCTGGCGGAAAGTTGGCGGGGCAGGTCGTTCGCTTGTCTGTTTCACTGGCACAGCGAGTCCTTTGAAAGTGTCTGTCAGGAATATAGAGCTAATAATGTCGCGGCTCCTTGTGTTGTACCCGAGTTTCGATTTTCTTTTGCGGTGTTTTTCGTGAAAAAATAAATAGCACGTAAACACATGACCTGCAGCTTATCCACTTGAAACTGTCACAGGAGAAGACTGGCAAGGTAATTGAGCCTTGAATTTGGGGCTGCCTTAAATTATGAAAATATTTATTAAACTAAATATATTTTATTTGCTTTCTTGACCTTCGATTAGCAACAGAAATACCGAAATGTTCAAATTCGAATTCGATTGGCCGCGTCTGCATTGGCCACTTCCGTTCATGTTCCCATTTCCGTTTCCTCATCACGGTCACGCCTTAAAGTGTTTTCTTCGTTGCTGCTTTTGCTTCTGTTTTTTTTTTCAACTTTCCCCCTCACCCTGTTTTTCTTATTTTTTCCTTGTTTTTTTTTTTGTTTCCAGCGGAAGAAATTTATTTTGCACTCGACACTTGAACTTTTTCCTTTTCAAGCGCGCCTTTTGCTCTCGTTTGGTAACCGCCCGAGGTCACAGGTCAACGAGGAGGTGGGAGTAGGAGGAGGAGGCGGGGAAGGGGCGTTTGATTCTGAGTGGGCGGTGGCTGTTAGTGTTATGGCACTTATTAGTGGCCAGCTTCTAATTTGTTTTTAAATACGTAGCCCCAGGGCGCCATCATTAAGTGTGGTTCCAACTTTCATTTCCTTTAAGATTAAATAAAGAACCTACAGGGCTTCTTTTTTTTTTTTAGTTTAAATTGGGTTATTTTTGGTTAGTTTTTGAATGTTTATATATAATTTATTTATTTTTATATTATTTAAAAATGATTTCAATCATTTCTTTGGTGAAAATATAGCTCAAAGAGAGCTTAGTAGAGGCAGATCACTCTAGAAATGTACATAAAAGGCTGCCCCACTTCCGCTTCCTGTACTTCCAGTGCTTTCTTAGCTTTCTTTGTTGTTTTTAAATATTTATTTTATTAATAAATGAATTTAAAGGTTTATTGAATACAAAGAGAGCGAAAAACAGCTTAGTAAGGGCAAAGCTTTCTATAAGAAAATATGAAAGGCTGCCGTATTTCCGCTTTCTGGGCTTGTACATCCGCTTCCCGTGCCTGTGCACTTCCTGTGCCCTTCTACTCCTACATATTCTGATCCACGCCTTCCAAATATTCGGCTACATCCTCTTGAGTCAACTTCACCAGCTGATTGTTCCTCTTCAGCAGAACCACCTCAAAGTCCTTGTGTCCAGGACGGCTCACCTGATGCAAAGCGCCAATGGCCAGCTTGATGGCTCTATGGCGGCTGGGCACAAAATCATCAGTAAATACCCGCTCCAGATATGCCTGGGCCGTTTGCGCCCACCGACCAATGGCCGTGGCACTATATTCACTATAATTGCCATACGGATCGGTTTGATATAAGCGTGGCCTAACATTCGAATCATAGCCAGCCACCAGACAGGACACCCCAAAGGGACGGCAATCGGGAGCCTGGGTATACTTCAGCTGCAAGTTGGCTATGTATCTGTCAAGCAAAAATATAACAAATTAATCACAGAATGTATACTAAAGATACTACAAAAAGCTTACTCAGTGATATGCCTCACGCTTATGAATTCCTCATCATAGAGGGCCCGTAGCCTCGAACAATTCGAGCGAGCGCGGGCCACTAGGACACGGGCATCGGGCGTTATACCGGCATAGGTCATTATCACATTTTCGTCCAAAGAAAAGATCCGTCGCGTCGTATGCTCCATCTGCAGGGGCATCAGTTCCTTCTGCTCCAGGGCCAGCACCACACAGTTATAGCAGCGAATGCCCACAGCCGTTGATCCCTTCTGGACGCCGCATTGGGCGTACTCCACTTGAAGCAAGCGGCCGCCGGGCGAGAACATAGTAACGGGCCTATTGCACGGAGGACGCATTTTCAGTAAAGTTATTTTCAGAAAAAAAAAAAGAAAACAATTTGAAGAAAATTCAACAGAAAATTGGTTTAGTTTTTGCTATATTTTCTGTGACAACTGGAAAATTCAGTTTGATGTTTAAAGCAGAGGTGGGGTGATGGACGCATCGATGCTTTATTGTTTTTAGAAGTTTTAAAAATTAAACTACAAAATGCCACTTTATAGTTGTGTGTTGATATTTTTCGGATATATTATATTGTATAGAAAAAATTAATAGAATATTAATTTCGTAATATATTTTCATATATATTTTAAGAGAATGTATTTATATTTTAACTTAAAACCTTGATTAATATATCAATTTTTTGGTTTGGTATTAAAAATATTTTTAGGATTTTTCTTGGCATTTCATGTATTTTACATAACTCTAGGTTTCTTAAGAGAGAGTATTACAAATATTCCAAATATTTGAACATACAAATTAATAGATGAACAAAAATTAAATTATGTTCTTCTCATAGATTATAGTTTTAGGTTCCCCAAGGAAAAATTGTTTAAAATATTTGCAATATTTAAACAAATTGTATGTTTTCCCAAAATTCCAGTTTGAATTGGTTATTAGAGAGATAGAAAGGGAGTTTCCTTCAAATCTCAGCGAATCCTTGTCCTTTGCCCACTATATTCCATTTAAATTCAAATTGGCCAGGCGCCAAAAGGGACCAACACACACACACACACACACACCTGGAAAGGTCCAAATCCCTGGCGAGGACCCGAAATTTGATCAAATTTCTGCTGCATACTTGGGGGCGCCAGCTTGGAATTTGCATTAAAATTAGGCGGCCACATCCGCGTCCCATTACGCTAATAAGGACGTCGCGATGTCGTGGTCACTTTTTATTTTGTTTTTGTTTTTTTCTGTTTTCTCTTTGTTAATTTGTTGACACTTTTGTGTTTGTCTCCCTCCCTCTTGGGATCCTGATTGATTTGCCGGGACATTTCCTGAGCTTCGGAGGACTAATTAACATAATGCCGACAGTTTTTAATAAGTCTAAGGGCAGCAGGTGCTGCAAATGCATTTGATTGCCTCTTAAAAGAATTTGGTTGTAGTTGCCTTTTAATTAAAACTTCAATTCGACGAACCGAAAATGCAGACCCAGCACGCCGCATTGGAAGGGCTTTGCCTCCAATGGATTTTCCCCATGGATTTTCCTTTTCCTCGCAGGCTGTGTGTGTGTGTGTGGTGACTCAATCACGCGGCTCACATCTCGCAGCGGAAAATCTAATTAAACAGCTTCGTGGCTGCCTCCTTCGCCTGCCTGAGGGGTGAGAGTGGGGAGGAAGGAGCTGTATCTTAAACTGAATTTGTATCTTAAGCTGTGCGGATGGAGCTGTATCTTGAGCTGTTCTATGCAGCTTCAGATTGTGTGAGAGGCAGTTGAGTTGCTGTTTTAAATATAGTGCCAATGGCACAGCAGTATTTTTTAATCTTGGCTTGTTTATTGATTTTAAATCGTAAATATTTCAAAAATATTATTGAATAAAGAAAATAATAAATTTAATATTTTTCTAAGTGTATGTACATCTCTTCTAGTGCATTTTTCTAGCTGTATATTGTTGTGATTCGGATTTTAAACGATGCTATATTTTTCCCCTTACTTTAATCGTGTTTTTTTTTAAATAATTTTTTATAATGTAATAATTACATGTTTTTTAATACATTTAAATGATTTTGGGAATGAGTTTTTAATTATTAAATATTTTAAAAGCCATTTTATATTTTATCCATTTTTATTGCACACAAACTTATTTTTTATTCGCTATAAATATGTGTATTTTTCTCACTTTAAGCTTTTTTTTAAATATTTTAAATTAAATAGTTATATAATTGTTTAAATAATGGTATATGTTTGGGAATTATTATACATTTATTAAATATTTTTTAGGCCAAGTCAATTTTATTTCTCGCAAATTAATATTAACTAAATGGTTTATTCGCTACTGATCTCATATTTTCCTCTTTGACTTCCTTGTTCTTTAAGAAATTATTTATAATTTACTGATTTAATATTCCGTAAATATTATTTATATAAGTAAGGGATTTTACTTAAATTATCAAATAATTTTTAAACTATTTCATACTACAAATAAATATTAGAGATATTTGTTAATATTTTCCCAATTTAGCCTTGTTTTTTCTTCAAAAAATTATTTATAATTTAGTAATTAAATCATGTTATTTTGAAAATTCTTCAATTTTTTTTCTTGGCAATATATTTTTATTTCAAGAGAGGCTGTGTTAATTTTTATTAATCTCTTTTTCATTGACTAAGACAAAGCATTTCGCGTGCAGCTCTTCCCGGACACTTAACCTGCCTTAGGGGCGAACCACTTTTGACTTGCATAATTTCCTGGCTGGCCTCTAGGTTTTCCACTTTCCCTGCTTTACCGCACTCTTCCCTCTTCCCTGCTTTTCCGCCAGCCTTGTCGCAGCATCAACTAATTATAAAGTTGAGAGCGGAAACATTTACAAAACATTTAGCGAAAAATGCACATTTGAGAGAAACGTGTGCGGACTTTGTAATAAGCGAGTTTGTACCGAAACTTGCTAACGAAATCAAAAGGCCAATTCCACAGTTCGGTTGTCCTGCATCCGTGGTCCCTCCATCCTGGAGCCTACTATATGTACGTACATATAGTTCCCGGCAAGCTCCCACGTAGAATGGCCAAGCCAGCCGGGCATGCAAATGCCTCCGTCCGGCGACCGCCGACCGCAAACGAGCTCCGGCTCCAGCTCCATCTCCGGCTCCGATTCTCATCCCACATTCACTCACTCACTCACTCACTCACTGACTGACTCATGTGTTTTCCCGGGAGTTTGCCCCAAAACGAAGCTGGGAATACCCTCTGGCAGGAAGTGTATCTGAAGTTTTGGTTTGCTAAATGTATTTCAACTCCTTGATAAATTATTCAAAATGAACTCGAAATATTTAATGAATACCAAAAATGTCATTTATGTTTGCTTTGCGAGAACTGAGAGAGCCCAAAGGGCCTAGGGCGAGGGCGAGGGTAAGGGTATGTGGCAAGTGCAGAAGACACAAGCAGCAAGCAGCAAGCAGCAGGCAGCAGGCAGCCAGATAATAAATGTCAAGTCGGGTGAGACGTGGCCATTGTGGCTTATGGGCTTGCGACTTTTTAAACTCCGTGCATTCCTGAATACGTAATCGTAATCTCTGCATATGCGTGCAACGCACTCTTGCGGCATTTTGCAGAATTATATATATCTCTTAATATATATATATATGTATATAAAATGCTGTTGCAACCAGATAACACTACCATACAGCCATGAATATCATACTATTTCCAGCCGCAGCAAACGCAGCAAGGGAAATTAAAGGAAGCCGCTAAATTCTGGTCGCACACAATACCAATTTCAAGCATAATACTGGGCACTTGGCACCCATTAAATCTGGCATCGGGCAAAAGGGGAGGCTGTGTCGCTAACCAGCTCATAAGCCGGGCATCCCAGGTAACCCAGGTTGTCCATGTGTTGGCCCTGGTCTTCGCAATTGCAGTCGGTATTGTTATTAGATGACTATAAAATATACAACTCAGGCAAAGTGCTGCTCAATCGGCCGGGACAGGTACAATTCTCATTCTCCTGGCCATATCCACCTCACGCCCAACCCCATTACCACCCCATTCTCTGGGAATGTATTACGAAATCACCAGCAACCTCTCGCAGAATCCATTTGGTGCCAGTTCAAGTCGTTGTGGCGTCTAAATATCGACTCTAGCGATGGGTTTTGGCCTTGGAAAATTAGTTTTTCTATTTATTTTGATGTGTAATTTAATTTTTATATTTATTATTATTTAATTTTTCTTTATTGCGATGGATTTTGATTTATTATAAAATTATTTCGCTAATCTTAATGGAAATGGAAATTGTTTAAAGAAAAAACTATGAATTTCCCACTAATTTAAATAAAATTTTAATGAAGAAAATTATCAGAAACCCCAATTTGACAAATAACAATTTCTTTTCTATTTTTTATTTTTGCTAAACAATTTTTCCAAAATGTTCTATTACATTTTTCAAATGTATAAATGTTTTTATTAGTAATATGAAAAAAATATCTCAATGAGGCGCAGTCAATTTTATTTGATTAAAAAGGAAAAACTGAAAACAGAAGCGAAATGCTGGAAAATTTTTTATCTTATTCAAATAAAGACCACAGTATAAATATTGCATAGCAAAATATTTGTTTCGAAATGTTTAAAATAAGATTTAATTTTTATTATAATATATTAAATATTCTACTATTCATAGTCACTCCCCACCATTTTCCGTGACTTTCTTCCATCACTAAACAGCTTTCACTTCCATCGAAGCGATTCGGGAAGCGCTGACAATTCAGAGACATTACATTCTTTTCTATGTACATGTTATGCAATAAATAGTCCCGTTTTATAATAATCTAATGGCAATTGTGGGCGACAGTTCTCGTTGCCGTCCGCCATCTCCTTCTCTATTTCCTCTACCCATCCCCTTTTCCCATAGTCTCTTTTCGCATTCTCGGTTGTCCATGTTTAGCCTTCTCTATTTCCCCATTTCCCACTAACCATTTCCCGCTACCCATTTTCCCCGGGACCTGCCTGTCGAACGTAAATGGCATGGAAAGTGTGGAAAGGAAGTGAGTGCACAGGAAAATCTGTTTTTTCAGTTGATTTTCGTCCTTAAAATAGTAAAAATTAAAGAACTAATATTTAAAGTAAAGTCAACATAATAAACATTGAATTCTTAACATCAATTTGCTGGAAAATGGGAAAATTAACTTATTATCTTGATTATTTTAAACAGAATTTAAATTAATAAATATATAAAAAAAATATTAAACCTTTTCAAAACAATCTAAATTTCGCCATCATAATAATCCATAAAACTCCCCCCAAATCTCTGAGAATATATTCCTGTAAGCCTGTTCTTCCTGTGTAAAGGATATATGGCAGCTATAGCCGGCAGGATGGGGGTCTGATGTTACTGGACCTGCCACGCCTCCCTGAACAGCGGCCACCGCACTCTTGACATCAAAGAGAGCATCGCACTGCGACTATAATAAAAATGGCAACGAAATTATGCAATTAGTGGCGTAATATGAAGCACTTTACGGGCGCTGTGGGCGTTCTCGTTAATAAAGCTCCCTCCGCCCCTTGGCTTTTCCCCCATTACCATTCCGGAAAAGTTTTCCCTTTCCTCCCCAAAAAGCAAAAAAGTCAAAAGCAGCTTCAACATCCAGCAGTCAAGTTGTGATGATAACGATAATGAAGTGGCAGCAGCCCAAAATGACGAAGAAATTCGACCGCAGATTTATAGATAATCCGCTGATGCTGAAAGCTTTATTGGCCATAAATGACTTTCGAATTTCGCTGCTCATTTAATTCCGCAAATGATTTAATAACGTAAAACTGAAGAGTCTTCGGAGTGTTAAGTGCCCCGAAGAACATAATTAATTAATTGTGTGTGTGTGTGTGGTTATTGTGGCTTCAACTTTCTTTTATATTTAATTGAAGAGATATAGCAAGCAAAAATAATTACAGAAATATCAAATAAGTGAGGTATTTGCATTTTTCCTAATTAATTCCTTGAGCATTATTGCCAATGTTTGATTACATTTCAAGTTTTGTGCATAGATGCCACTTTTCCGCTGGCAAAATGTCAACGCAGCGAGCCAAGAAAATTCTGCAACAGGAGCAGGATGTAGACGCAATTTACGGTTGCTCCTGCTCCTTTCTTGGCCATGTTTTTTTTTGCCCGACTCGTCCTGGGCGTTTGAGTGTGTCCTATAGCCAGGTAGCGCGTAACCTTGGCGTCGTCGTTTCTCCTCTTAGTTTTCTCTTTTTTTTCTGTTCTTTTAGGAGCTTAGAGGGGGTGCAACAACCGCAGAAGCAAAAAAAAAATCTAAAAGAAAACGCAGCACAACCCACAAGCCCTCCACACATGCTCATGCAAATACTTGGAAGTCGCAGGCCAGATAAATGCACTGGCAAAAATAAATGGAAAGGAAAAGATCCTATATATAAAAAATATAAATTAATTATGAATATTCAAAATGTTATAAAGAAATATTAATGAGGAAAATAATATAAAGAAAATATGTTGGTAGAAGAAAAGCATAAAAATTTGGTAGATTTATTTTATATATTTATTTATTCGATATTTTTATGAAGGCATTGGTAAGGAGTAACCATAGGAATTAATATTTTCCTGTTTGTTTAGATAATTTTTTTTAAAAATAATACAAAATATTGTAAATATTTTTAATTACATTTTATGAATACTAAAATTATTATTCAAATATCTTCAAAGTACAAGGCCTTTTCTAGCTGTGTACAATTAATTCGCTGTTGGCGAAAAAATGTCATAACATGAAGAGTGATATTCCACGCTCCAATTACGAGCAGTCGTGCCAGAGCCTCAGCCCCCCCCAAAAAGGGGGCAACAAAAAAAAAAGCAGCAACAAAAAACAGTAAAAAATACTGAAATAAGTTATGCAGGCGGCGAAAAGGACGAAAAACCTGCCACGCCCCCTTCACCCCCCACAGGACGACAGCCTCCTGTTGCCTTGCCTGCATTTGCGCTTATGTAACCAATGTCATCGTTATTTTTAACTTAATTTACATGCTTAACTAAAGTTGTCAGAAAATTATGTTGACGCATGCAGCTTTCAATTATGTTGCATACACGAGAGGCCACGTCAACGTGGGGCGTAAAAGGGGAGTGTGTGTGTGGTGTGTGCGGCCAACATGGCGTATGAATTTTGGCTTGACATGTGCACATCATATTATCATAATTGCGGCGAAACGTACGTGAATAAAGCAAATGAATGACAGCCGAATGCATGAATGAATGCGCACGAGCACTTTGATTTGTATTCATTTGTATTTTGCATTGCGAATGAGTATTTCGACTGAGTATATATGTATATATATAATATCGGTGGAAGTCCCTCATGAAGTTCTTTGTAAAATTCGAATTAATGTGTGAGTCAGGAGTAAAGCTTAATTACAGGATATTTTCTTTGAAAACTCAAGTTGGCTATAACAAAAAATATTTTTTTTTAATAAATTTATAAACATATACATAAGATACCTGAGCTTCTAAAAATAACATACCAAATATATCATATATATATATATATATTCTTAATTATAATAATAAAAACCAAGCTTCTATTTCATATATTATTTATTATTTCATAAATGTCTTATTCAAACTCGAAATAATAATCAATAGACCTTTTTTAATAAAAATATTATAAACTTTTTTAATTTTAAACTAGTTTTCCACAATTTTTCTTTGCTTGTCTTAATACAAAATTTAATTTTCAGGGTTAAAAAATACTCAATTTAACTAATTTTCAATAGTAAACTTAATATTTGCATATAAAGCCTTTTTGAAATATTTTTTTTGGCTAATGTTACCTTATTTTCATTGTGAACCCTTAATTTTAATCACAAAAAAAGTAACTAAAATTAAAAAAATAAAATATATATCAATGCCAAAAAGGACTTCGACTTTCCAGGACTTTCTCTCTGCCTTTTTAATGGCCGCCATTTGAGTGCATTTTCAGTTAACAAATGCTTTGACATTTAACCTTCAACCCCGAACCGAAAATGCGAAAATACTTTCCATTTCATTTGCACTCGACACACATTCATATTAATGCCTCCTTTTTTGTATTTTTATTTCATTTTACTTTGTTTTTTTTTTTTTTTGTCTGACCGTTGCCCTTTTTGGACGCTGCGCAGCGCGACAATTAAATTTAATAGCAACGCAATTAACTCTTAATTTCTATTTTAGCCCAACGTTTTTTTTCTGACTTTTTTTGTTCTGCAACCTGCTGACCCATTGTCTTTGCCACTAAGCGGCAAATATTTTAGTTCTCGCCCAGCGCAACGCCAAAAAAATAATGAAATAAAGGCAAAAAATATGTCTAGGAAAGGGTCCTGACTATGGAATACCTAACAAAAAGGGATTTCAATTGCTCCACAGGCGGTTGATATTATTATTATGATGTTGGTTGTACTGATTTTACGTGGTTTTGATTTTTAAAGATTTATTTTGGGGTCTAAAATAATTTTAAAATTTATTTCAAATATTTTTCAAATATATTTGATAAATTTGAACTTTAAATTGCTTATTTAACGTTCTTAATAATGTATTTGTATATCAAGTTAATTGTTTACTTAATTATTTGTAACCTTAAGTAAGTATGCTTGACTGGAAAATTATATTATATATTATCTTTTATATAATACTATTTTTAGAACTTTTTTTGTGGTTATTTAAATGTATTTACAGACTTTATAAACATTTAAACTGGGTTTACCTTACTGATAAATTAAGTAGGAAACCTCAGTAGTTTATAATAATGTTTTATGGATATCTTAAAATTGAACAATATCATATGTATTTATTTAAATAATAAATCATATTGTACTAAGAGACTGACATTAAGACTCAGTGAAAAATTATAACCACTCTCTCTCTCTCTCTGCCCCTTCTAAAAGAAGCTGTCGAAATCCCCTCGAGTCCTGTGCGTGTCCTGTGTAATGGGTATCAAAGGCATACATACACAGAGCCAGCAGCAGCGACAGAGGTCATTTTATTAATTAACCAGCTGGCAAAGTTGCGTCTCAGTCAGGATTGGGGAACCCAGTTCCCGGGTCCCAGGTCCGGGTGATACACTGCCGGACTACCCTTTTGCCATTGGAGGCCAGCCCCCAAAGGATATCCCCTGGCGCTTGACTAAAATGTGCGGCAAATTGCGTGAATTATTCCTCTGTGACTGTGCGTGTGTGTGTTTGTGTGTTTGGAAAGGTGTTGGGCAAACAGGACGAGAGAGGACGAGGACCAAATTGAAATGAAATGAAATGCTTGGGATCTCCGCCGGGCCGACGACCCTTTGAATTACTTCATTAAATTTGCATATTAGGTGCGGATTTGGTTACATTTACCGCACTTTTTCACCGCTCTGCGAAAATGTTTTCACAACACATCGCTCTGTATATGTGTATATATATATTTATATATATATATATATCCTTTTTTTCCAACTCCTGCCACAGATTGAACGAGAATAATGGGAATCCGCTTAATGGGCAGCCAGCGTCGCCGGCTAATGGACGTCATAAAGCGACCTCGAGGCCGGCAAAGCTACCAGCTATGGCACTCAGGTGTCTCATATATATATAGGGGATATATATATATATATATATATATATATATATCTATCAGATATAGAGGACATATATTGAGAGTTTTTGGCTGGGAAAAAAGTGTTGATCTGTTTGCCGTAAAGTGCCCAAAGCGGCTTAACTTGGGCAATTGTTAATTTAACAGCTGGGGTTTGCTCAGCGAAATGTCTCAATATATATATGTATATAGTAGAATTATATATAATATGTTCCTTTTGATGCTTGAAAATTCCCAATAAATGGCGCTACTTGAATCCCCTTTCTGCGCCCCATTTGATTTAAGATTTAAACTAAAACCCAGGCTCAATTACAAGTGGGCTTACAGTGATTGCTTTTGCTGATGTGCCCCATCACTCCTGTTGCTCCTGACACTTGGCAATTTGGATTATCCCCTTTGCCATGGAGATCAGCAAACACTTGATAATGCCAGGAGCGGTGTGGTGCAGGGTCTATATCACCTCTTGATCCTCCGCTAATCCGCAATCTCTTTGCAGCCGTTGGGCACCTGTTAGGTTCATGAGCAGAGCAGCGCCGTCAACGTCATTATCATGGCCATAATCATGGCCCAAGCCAGCGGGGGGTGGGGGACTGGCAGTGGTAGGAAAATCTACAGAGGAAACCCAAGCAAAATTAAGGGAAAAGCGAGGGGGGGGGGGGTTTAACCGAGGTGGCAACGGCCTTAGGCCGCAGCCTAGACGGCGAAAAATTCAGCGACGCGTTGCCCCCGTTGCCATAAATTAGAAAGTGTCAGGTTCGTTACGTAAATTACCTGGCCCATAAAAAGAGGAGGCCAAGGAGCCCAAGGAGTCCTAGGAGCCCAGGGAATCCAAGGACCCAAGAGCCAGGAGCCAGGAGAAAAGCGTGCGAAGGCGTGGCAGCCAGACTTGGAGGAAAATTGGGTTACAAAATAAATAATAAAAATAAATCTGGCAAAGTTTTACAAGTAAATAAAATTTTTAATATTAAAATAATTAATGATTTAAATTAAAACATATGTATATAAAAAATACGTACATCAATAAATATTTTTAAATATTTAATAAACTTGAAAAAGATCTACAAAAATGTCTATAAATTTTATTTATTTATTTTATTTATTTTTGAACCTAGATTTTTGTCAGGCTTGGTTCTTGTATTTAATTATTAATTTATATTTATATTAATTTTAATATTATTTGGGAATTTTATATATATTTTGAATTGATATTTAAATTAAAATTAAAGCATAAATAATTACAAACAAGTAGAAAAAAATTGTACATGAATCAACTCACAAATGTTTAAGAATAGATTTTTGTTAGGTTTAATTATTGCATTTATTTAATTATATCATTAAATTGCTTTATATTATTTATAGGTTTAATCTATCTTCATATTTAAAATGAAATTTAAAATATGAAACTTGGAAAGAAGAATTTAAAAATTATTTTGAAGGAAAATACGAAATACAAATTAATCAAATAGTTTTGTCAGGTTCAGTTATATATTATATACTTATATAATTGATTTATTTCACAACTATAATGTGTAAATTATTATAGCTCTCCCTAGTTATAACCTCCCACTTTTTTCCAGTGCATAAATAGCGACAACAGCAACAGCGACAACGACAACGAATTAATGTCTTTTTATTTGCGCCTGGCGCGCCGAAAGGGCAAAAAGATTTGTCAAGGATATTTACGGCATGGCGGCGGCGGCTTTCCCTTTTCCCTTTTCCCTCCACCTTATTCTTGTGGGCGTGGCCTAGCGTCTAGCGCGCTTTGCATGCGAGCGTTGAAAGAGGGGGGTGCGTGGGGGTAAAAATAAATAAAGATGCTGACCCAGAAATAAAAATGAGATTAAGTGTGATTAACACGCTGCCGAGCTTAGACGATGCCTGCCGTCTTCCATATTTCCAATTTGCGGGTGGAAAACAGATAGAAAAATAATTTCAAAAAATGAAATTAATAAATAAACTATATTTTTAAAAAATAAATACACAATATATATATTTAGAAGATGTAACATGTTCTAAAAAAGGAAGATTTTAATGAGCATACTTATAAAAAAAGTACAATTCATAAATTTTTATATATTTAGTATTTATTTGGTCTTGACTTTAAAAAGAAAATTTATTTATGAACCTAAAAAAAAATTAGCTATAAGGCTATCTTTAAAATATAAACTTTTTGTATGAATTGGGGGAAAAATAGTATATTCATTTTTCTTTTCATTTTTTTTTATTATTTGTTTTTTTTTTTTTGTAAGCCTTCTGTTTTGTTTATTATTTTTATTTTGTTGCATTGAAATCTACGGTTTTTTCTCTTGTTTCCCTTTTTTTCCGGTGCAACCTTTTTTTTTTATTTATTTATAAAAGTATTTTTTTTTGTTGTCCCCGCATTAGCCGCATTATGCATTATTTTCGCTTTCACAACTCGAAAAGGAAAGGCGAAGAGCACGCGAAAAGGACGCGCGAAGGCCGGCAAGGACAAGATACTCGCTGGATAAAAAAAAGGAAAAGGAAAAGAAGACAAAACAAAGGACTCCTGATTCCCTCATAGCATCATCATTATCCTCATCATCATCATCATCTTCATCTCTTTGCCGGCATATCCTGTATCCTTCGAGAGTGGGGCTGTAATTTATTTAGTTACAACTTGATTTGCATAAAGCGAACATTTACTTTTTAATTAGGTGTAAAATTTATGCACTTCACTTTCATTTTGGCCTTTTCTCTCTGTCTGCGAGCCTTTGTATTAATTCCTTACAACTGACCCTGCGACAAGGAGATAAAGTTAACTTTCTTGAACTCGAGTGGTGAAAGTTACCAGCAATCGATGCTAAAGATTTATTGTATTTTATATATTATATATATATATATTTATAGTAGATATTTTTCAACTCGATAAGTGAGCTTTAAGACTTGAAAGAAACAACAAAGAAGTGGGATTAGCTTAAAGCATATCTAAAAAGTAGACAACACTTTCTTACCTTGTACCACTTAGTCATTTTATGTACTATATTTACCATAATTTTCTTTATATGTTTAGATCGTTTTGAACTCCTCACAAGTGCCACAAAATGGCAGCAAGGGGGGTGAATCGCTTAAGCGATAGGTTTCCATTTCGATTTCGATTCCTATTTCGATTGTAAGAGTTTACGGATTACGCCCGGTGTCTGGCCGCTGCCTCGGCACGTCCAAGATACATTTTGCCGCCCCACGGAAAATCCCTGTGCTGCAGTCCCAATCCCAGCCCACTTTTATATCGCAGCCGTTGGCATGTGGAAATACTTTTGGGCGGGTAGTTAATCGGTGACTTACTCTTCCACCTGGCGAGGGATTCGCCTCGTCTCGTTTTTCCCTTCCTTATTTTTTTTGGCTTCCTTTTTTTTTTCGTTTTGTGTTTTTTCTTTTTTTTTTTTGGAGTAGTGTGAACGTGCCCGTGCCACAAGGCCCACTTAATGCAGCACACTGAGGTGCGATAAGGAATTTTCTAGATTTCTTTGGCCGCCACACACTCGTTCACACGAGAGTGATGTGCCTGGAATACAGGGGGGTTTATATAAATATATATAACGAAAAAAATATCAAAACAGAATATATATTTTTCGTCCATATGTCGACATATTAACTTAAGCAACCGCAGATCACATAAATAAGTCCTTAAAGCTAGCTAGCAAGATGACTATTTGGATCGATATTTGGAAAAAGCTATATTTGAAATTTTTATTTCCTTGTGATTTTAAAGTTTAAAAATATATAAAATAGAACAGCAGGATCAGGACTCAAACCGGATTCTAAAGCACCCTGTTTTTCCCTTATTCGAATGCGTCTCGGTTTTTATTTTCGTTTCCTTTATTCAGTGGCAACTTTTGTAGCTGGAGCGGCTGCCTTTTGTGTTGTTTGTGTGCGCATTTCAGTGCCAACAACTGTCAATCTTTCCGCCAGATGAAGCCTCCTGCCCAGCTCCTCACGAGCTCCTTCCCAGCTCCTTTCCAGCTTCCCCGATGCACCCCCTATGCTTACCAGCATCTCATCCTTTCCGCCATCACTTATCCGCCATGTGGTCGTGTGTTTTGATACACATATTGTATCGTTTTGCGGCAGAAGCCAGTTGAGTTCTCCACGGGAGCGGGAGCAGGAGCAGGTGAGAGGGAATCGGAAGGACCTCAGGTTACCCCCAAAGGGGCGACGAAAGCGGGTCCTTGGGTACGGCATAAGTGCCTGTATAAAAGAAGTCGACATTTATTTGCGAGCATGTTGTAAATTGTAAATTACATTCCTAATCTTTGGAAGGCCCACATACAGTTTTCCCTTACATTTTCCACCCACCCCCCACAGAATATTTTCCCAAATGACGCACAAATAGACAGCCGGCGAGGCGCAGGCACGCACTTTTGCTCATTTATGTTTTAAATTTCATTTGGAGACAATGGTGTGGCGGTGGAAAAGTCGTGGAAATTCGTCGCTGGAAAATTCAACACAAGTCAAGATGAGTTGGATAGAGAGAGAGAGAGAGAGAGGGAGTAAAGTAAAGTATAGGGAAATACGGGAAAGTTACAATTTAGACGCCCAACTTCAGATGTCGTTGTGCTTAATGCTTTGGGGACTTTTGTCCTTGCCGTGATTTGTATGCACGTGTGTGTGTGTATACACTGGGGGAAATATTATGTATAAATTTGAAATTTGAAGATTAAAAATGATAGCTTAAAGATATAGTTATAATTTTATATATTCCTGCTTTACAAATTATGAATAAAAAAAAAACTTGGGAAATATTTCACACATTTAGTATGTTAATAAGAAAATCTTAATAATTTTTTTAATATTTTAGGTATTTTATCTTAAACAAATATAATTATTTACACATTTTATTTGGACTTTACTAAGCTAACATATCATTTAAATGCCTTAAGTACTTTACATAAATATTTAAAAATGTATAATATTGTTTATATAATATTTGTTTAACACATAAAATACCAACCAGTTTCTTTCAATGCCTTTGTATAATTTTACAAATGTGTGCGTGTGTTTGTGTGTGGGATGAATGTCGCTTAAAAATCTGCTACAGTGACAATGTCACGTTTTGTGTTAATTTAATTACAAGAAACCATTTGTAAATATTACGACGTGATTTGCAAAGGCACGCATGTTAACCAGGATTTTCCTGCCCCCCCCCGTCCCACCTCTCCATGACTCCTCTTGGCCACGCCCTCCTGTGAGAGTTCCGTGAAAATGATATATAATTTTCAAGCATTTTCATTTGCATTTGCAATTCATACGCAGACACACGAACACACACACCTACGCCCCGATATGTGTCTTCGCGCAGTTTGTTTGCATACTTTTTGGAAAAGCTAAGCACCCCCAACGGCAGCCACCCCTCTCTGCTCCATCAAAATAAATAAATTCCCTTTTCCGCTGAGTCTGCTTTGCAGCGCAACATGTTGCTAAGACACATGTTGCCGCGCGCTGAATATGTTGCTGAGGCGATTCAGAGGAAGGCATTAACTTATTTATGTTTTTAATTTAAGAAGTGGGTTAAAACAAATATTTTTAAAATATGTATAAATTTCTTTATAGGTTAAGAAAGTTTTTTATATATTTTACTTAATTTTTTATTGAGTTTTTAGATGAAAAAAAAAACATTTAACTTGATAAATAAATTCAAACCCAAAATAAATTGTGAAATATAAGAAACAAATTATAGCAAAAATTTATATATATATATTTCTATTAAAGTTGTGAATATCATTTAAATATTTTCCATTTTTTATTTTCAGGTGAGTTTATAAGCTTAAACCAAGGAAATCAAAATGGATAACATTTCTGTGAGGCTAAAATACTATAAATTAATTTCAAGAAAGCTACGGTAAATCGTATTTTCGTTTTCGTTATTTTTTTTGTTCAGTAGTGTTTTTAAGCTCAAACTGAGAAAATCATGTCGACTAACTTCTGTAAAGGTTCAAAAATTCTGGCTGTGTTTTTATACATATAATTACTTTTAGGAGTTTTTTGATTAAAATTTTTCATAATTTTGAATTTCAAAAAAAATATTAATATTTGTTTTAAAGTTGAGGAAGTTTTATTGTAATTTTAGTTTAGTTTAAAAGCCTAAACATGGTAAAGCTGTTTACCTCAAAATATGTTTGAACTATTCAAAAATATTTATCCAACTAATTTTTAATTTAATTTATATTTTTAAATGGTGGCATGGAAAATGTATGCAAATATTTAATTAATTAAAAGTTAAACCTCATAAAATAGCCCTTCTTATGTCCACTTCAAAGACAATAGTTGTTCTTTATAACCAAATACCAGTTTGAATCTATGCCTATTTTTGGATGTTTGCTAATCGCTGGGAATCCCCTGGGAATCCCTCACACACACCCACACCCATCTCACACTCTTAGGAAACCCGATAATGCCGCGGCAATTAACAGGCCGCTGAGCTCAATTGGCTATAAAACACAATTTGCATTGATAGGCACCGCAGGCTTAGGCGGCGGACTTACGGAAGTCACACGTGATGAATCAGTATCGGAATAACATATACACATGTAAGTAGTGTATTGTATACACACACATATATTCCCCCGGGGATTAGTCGTGTGTTGTGCAATTACTCACTCAAGGAAGCTCCCTTCTGCCTGCCTCCTTCCCTTCTCGGTGCACTTTAACCCGTCGCGCCTATTACTTCTGCTAATGGCCTGCAATTGCAGGTGGGCGGGACTCGTACTTGTACGCTTTTTGGAACTGGCACTCTGCACACTAGTGAAATCCCGGGCTAAACACTTAAATTAAACAGGACTCCCGGGCAATTCATTTCATTTTGCAGTGCAGCAGCGTGACAGGTGTGTAACCCTCTCACCTGTTTCCCATTTTTCGCCACCCCCTCCCCAAGGACTAAAGGAGTCTTGGATGAAAAATTAGAAGGGATTATTAGCCACGATTTGAGATTTGCTGGTTTTTCATATTAAATACAAAAGGCTTTTAAGGGTTTATTATTCAGGTATTAACTTGCTTTAATAATTATAGTAAAGTATCTTAAGATCCTTAAGTAGCTCTCCCTTTGGGGCATTTCTTGTTTATCAATTACTTCCCTGGTGGCCAGGTTTTAAAGTCCTCCAAATAGGTATTTATATCAGTACTAAGATATTCATTCAGATTATAGGTTTCCATATCCAGTTTATATTCCTGAGGACTGTAAAATTCTACTTCAGGGAAATTATTCCTGGAAGTCTATATCATATGGGGCATTGTCTGAAAAATTAGCGATGTTTTCGAGAGATGTTGTTTGTATATCAGGAGCATAGCTTTGTAGATCCAGATTATATTCCTCAGAACTGTATAATTCTACTATGGGAAAAGAGTTTTGAAAATCTATATCGGGTGTATATTCCATTAAGTCGTCATTTGAGTTGAGAACATCAATATCATTATTATATTCCTCAGAACTGTATAATTCCGGCATACAATCCATTGAGTTGGCTTCTGAGAAATTTGCGATTTTATTGAGAAAATCATTATTATGTTTATATTCTTCAAAAGTGTACGATTCCCGGAGGTCTATATCAGGTATATATTCCATTGAGTCGCCTTCTGTCAAAGAAGCGATGTCGTTGAAAGGATCAAGATCACATTTAAACTCCTGGGGACTGAACAATTCTACTTCCGGAAAATACTCCTCCAAGTCTATGTTAGGTAAATATTCCATTGAATCGAAATCGGAAATGCTTTTCTGATGAAAGTCTGCCAAAGAAGAAGGTCCAAAGGAGATCATCTTCTGCTGCTGCTTCTCCTTACAATATTTACCCTTCAAGTCCCGCTTGTGGTGCTTCGAAGTTATTGTTGAATTTGAGGTCTTCCAGCTGTCCATCACTATGGTATGTTCCTCTATTATCCACTGGATCCTTTCCACTGATTTTCTGGTCTATTTTGGGCATAAATTAGATATTTTGTTAGTTTTGTTAAATTTCTAGCAGCTTACACGAATTTTGGGTCCTTTTGTGTTGTTTAACTTACTTGACAACAATGGCAACGACCTTACAATGCCAACAAAAACTTGAAAATATTCTACAAAAATCTAATAAACAGATGTTGAAGATATATACAACTTTTGAACAATTTGTAAACGAGATTTCATACTTCTCCTTACTTTTCAATTAGCTTTCTGTTATTAAAGTGACCGATTTGTGTTTATTCACTATCAAATAGAGTTTTCTTTCTTACAAAAGGCAAAATGCTTAAATTAAAAAAAAAAATAAAAATTTTATTTCGATAATTTAATGTAATAAATAATATTATTCATAGATACTGATATAACAGGAATATGTATTTATGTATCTTAAATTACGTTTTACTGAAATAGTTGAACATAAATACAGAAAACATAGTTTTCTTCAGGTTTTAAAGAGAAAACTATCACTGGAATATGTCTATATATCTATATATGATATATATATACATATATCTTCCAGGAACCACGCCCTTAAGTCTCTGTCAAAGAATCGGCTTAAGTTCGGTTTTGGTTTTCGTGGGTTGGAAGGGTGAAATCGGGTCTGGGATTGATTTTCTTGGTTTTCGTAATCAAAAGTTTTGTTCCCACGGCGCGTTTACACTGATTTCCCAGCCAAACACACGCACACACACACACACAGGGACACACACGAAAAGCTTAATTTGCTGCAGTTTGGCCGGGGGAAAATGCGAGGAAAAGCGAATGCTGCGAGGGAAGACGATGTCGCCTCGTCGTTGGTAGTATAATAAATTTTTGTGTGTTACCAACACTCTGACAAATTAATTAAAATGATTGGCCTGCTCTCCAGGAGGATGCTCCTGCTCCAAGCTCGAGCTCGAGCTCGAGCTCCCCTTCCCCCCGTCACGTTTATGTAGATAAGGATGGCGTTGGACGTCGCCTCCTGGGGAATGGGGGAAAACTGGGAGACTCTACCCGTCCCAGCCCGAAAAAAGGGGTTTCTGCTGCTGGGTGGGAATTCTCACATTGGCGACGTGTCGCTCGCAATTAGCAAAGTAAGCTTAATGTGGTTTCACTTGAATTACTTACGAGTGTTACAAGGGGGCAATGGCAGGCAGCTCGCCATCTACTAGGATCCTTCCTCCTCACGCCCCATAGTCTCATCAGTTGCGACGTGCTGGCAAATGCAAGTTCATTTATTTTACTCAAATTTCAAACTGCAACCGATGCACTTGCCACTTGCTACTTGCTACTTGCTACTTGCCAGTTGCCAGTTGCCACTTGGCGCAATGGGCGTGGCATATGCTCATCGCATCGATTCCTGTCTGTGGAAAAGGTTGTTGAGGAAAGTGCCAGGGAAAATGCTTCATCTATTCGCTTGCTGATTTAAGTTTAATAAAATGGCACCTTGGCTCCTTCAAAATGCCAAGAAATCAGTGTCAAAAACCGGTAGAAAAACCATCATTAGCTTAAAGATCTCTTAAGAATTGTTACCTAAAAAGTTTGCAGGGGCTTGTATTTACCTACAGATATTGAAATAAAATAAATACAAATTAAATATGGAAATATAACAAATTTAAAACTATGCTTTTCAGTTTAAATTATTAACAATTTGCCTTATTTATTAATATAAAGTTAAGGAAAAATGGCCAAAACCTTTGATTTAAAATTAATTGTTATATTGATTTAAAATTTATATTAGAAATGCAGTAGAAATTCAAAGGGAAAATCAGTAGAAATTTTAATAGAAAATCAGTAGAAATTTATATAGAAAAATGAGTAGAAATTCAGAAGAAAATTTGTTAGAAATTATATGGAAAATCAATTGCAAACAAAAAAGAAGTTCAGTATTCAGTTCATAAATTTCTACAGAAAATTTTGTATAAATCCAAAAAGGAAAATTTGAAAAGAAATTCAGATGAAATTCATAAGAAAATATATAAGAAAATTCAACTTAAAATTCAAGAAAAATTCCAGCAATAATCCAGAGATAATCTGTACTGTTCGCTCCCGCCCTCCTATCATTTTCCGATCAGAAGAAGCGTTAAAACTGTTAAAGGGCAAATGACAAGTGCAAACAGAGCTTCGGGGAAAGTTAAGGGAAGTTCAAATGCGATATGGATATATATATACATATATATCTGTATATATCGGTATGCAGACGAGCGGCTTCAAGTGGAAAGTGGAAAGTCCTCTTCATTAAGGCGTTGTCAAGCTGGGGCAAAGGAAAGTAGGCGTGGCCTGGCGGCAAAACCGAAGCAAATGAAACACGTAACAGGAGGGGGTGTTGTGGGGGTGCAAGGGGGGAAAAAGTTGTGTGTCCAAATTGCAAACGTGCAGACAGGCAAGGGGGCGGAGGGCTAAGGGCGAAGGGCGAAGGACAAGGGAAATGGGTGTGGAAAATGCTCCTCCTATCCACCACTTTCGGCGTTTAAGAAAAATGTCTGCCCTTGTCGTGTGTCATTGTTGCTCCTGCATGCATAATGACAAAAAAAAAAAAAGAAAAAAAGAGGAGGGAATAAAGGACGAGCCAAGGGACTGGAGAACCCGAGTGCACTTGGGCGACAATTAGAAGAATTTTCAGCATTTTCACCATTTTATTCGTTGCATCTGGGAGAGACTTGCCCAAGAAATGACACGACAAATGAATGTAATTGTGTGTGACACTTTCACTGGCACATCCTTGCACACAAACACACACACATCCTTACACTCCTTTTCCGCTACAACAAAGGCATGTAATTTATTATGGCTTAACGGGTTCGCTTAAATTGATATAAAGGTCAAGAGTGCCCACGTGGACTCCATGGCCAGGAGAGTGATGCGTTGCGATGCGATGTCCCTGCCTCTGCCTGTTTTTTTTTTTCCCAGAAATCTCCTCGTGAAACCACCCATGAAACCGCCTGTCGGCTGATGAGCATAATGGCAGGCAGCGAGCTCTGGAAACGAGGCCACTTCGTTGCCCAACCTGAACCTCAGTGGCCTACCACGCACAGACATTCATTTCGGTTGTGGTGCGGGGTTATAGGGAGGGTTAAGACACTGTTAAAAAAATGTTTTAAAAATTTTTAAGATTAAATTTAAGTAGATATATATATTTATTTCTAAAGAATTTGTAGTATCAGGTTTTGTAAACTTTTCGATTCTCTAGTTTAGGGATAAAACAAAAATTAATTGGTTCCATATTTCATACACATATGTATGTTTTCATATATTTTAATAATAATTCGTTTATTAGATTTCTTTGAAAATATGCCATATTTTTACCATATTTTTCAATAATGGTATTTAATTGATAATTTTTTATTTTTTGATATTTTTAATCTCATATATATTTAAGCTTATTTATATATATATTTTTTTTTATTAATTTAAAAGTTTCTCTCAGTGCATTCAAGCGGGGGAGGACGGACACGTGCAGCATTTGCAACTGGCGCTAGTCAAAAGTTTGCTCTTCCAAATTAAGTGTTCAGCAGTTTGAGTGGCTTCTGGATTATGGGTCAAATCCTTCCCCCCCTCAAAGCCCTTCTTCTCCTGCTCAACCACAGGAGCTACTTAAATTATTTTCAGGCTTTAAAACTCAGGTGGTTTTACCAAAAAAAGAGCTCCAAAATAAAACAGTGGCAAGTTGAGGTAAAAAGAATTATCTTTGTTAGTTTTTGGCCCTAAGCCGGATTGCGACTCATTAAACAGACATACTATTATGGCATAATCTCGTCATAATCGGTGATAATAAGTTCGGTTTTATATATAAAATATATATACGTATCTAAATGTATTCATATATTCTATATGTGTGGCTCAAAAACCACAATAGAAAACCTCAAAATGTATGCAATGGCAAAACGCATTTCAATTATAATTACAAGCCTTACAGGATCTTCATTAATGAATGATTATAATTGGGATTTGGTTGGGTATATATAGATTTACATATACATATATGTTAAGGATGGCAGCCACTTTTAGCAATTAGTTAATAGAGTTTAGCTATGTTTAATGGTCAATTTCTCACCCAGAGACATCCCATTTCGGAAGGCTTTCAGGTTTTGCATTTATTTGCTTAATGCAACTCACAGTTGATGTATGGCCCCCTCACTTATGAGTATTTTGTACCTTCGATGGTCAGCGAAATTTTTATGGAGCTTCCAAAAAAAAAAAAAAAAAAAANNNGCTTCCAAAAAAAAAAAAAAAAAAAAAAAATAGAAGGAGAAGAGGGTTTGCCTCCTCTGCAGCATCCGATTTGGGTTAATCTGAATGCGAATCTGAGGCGAGGTTGTAAAAGTCATTCAGTCAGGAAGCAATAAAATCGTTTTACGCCAATGCCATGAAAATGCTGAATTTGAATAAAGCAGCTCCTGCTGCTGGTGCTGCTGCTTCTGCTGAGGTCCTGACAGGCTCCATCACCAGCATCATCATTATTGAAGGAGCAAAAGGAGTAGAAGAAGTAGCAGAGAAAAGCAGGAAAGGCGAGCAGATCCGGGCATTGGTCAGGGGGCATCGATGGCGATGATGCCGTCTTGGGCAGAAGACAGAGAACGTTGAGATGGCGACAGGAGTTGGAGAGATGGTGAATTTCTGCTGATGCAGCTACCGAATGCGGCACAGCTGGCGACAGCTGAGTGTGGAGAGTCCTTGCCGCAGGACCCCGCCTCAATTATGTGTATGTTCGTTGGTAGTTCGTGTCCAAGAAAAGCGCGCACTTACGCAAAACGAGCAACGGGCTAATGCAGAACGCATATTGAAGCCATTTCGACCAGGAATGGTTATCCCTTTCAATGCAGGTCCTAGAAGCTTCCTGCAAGATAAACTGGGGGGAAAAATACCAAAAAAAAAAAAAAAATGTACATATATACGAGGAATGAATTTGCAAAAGTCTTAAAAGGTATTAAATATTTTTGAAAATCAGTTTTAGTAAAGGAAAATATTTTTATTAAATTTATTTTTCTTAAAATTAAGTTTCTAAGGATTTTAGAGATATAAAAAGCTTCAAAAAACTTACTTTATGAGCAGGAAAAATATTTTTAAAACTATAAAATAAACATTTTCATAAAGTTCTCGAAAGGATTTTAGTTTTGAGATCCAATTTCCTCTCAGTGCTGCTTCTTAGCTTTGAGATCTAAGAAATCCTTCGTCCAGCTGCCAGCGTCAACGTCTTCGCCCACACACACATACACACACACACACGTCTGCTGGCTTCCTGCTTTCGCATTTCCGGTCGGCATTTTGCATCGTCCTGGCCATCCTGCCATTGTTGTCAATTGCATTGCCATTGCATTGGGGCATTACGAGGCCCTTCCTGCGTAACGTAACGTAACGTCTTTGGCCGCATTTTGGAATGTCTTGTCCTGCCCCCAAAGTGCATTCATCAGTATATATCTATCTTTCAATATATATATATCTATTTATGTATCTGTATAACCAATTCCATAAACCGAAATGCCAATTCTACTGCTGCCAATCATCATTGGGATGCCAAACGTTTTGGTTCTGGACAACAAGGCGTATGCGTAATAAGCTGTGCTTTCAGTGATTGAAACTTTGCTAATGATGGATTTATATGCACATATATCCTCAGGATTTGAGACAGAATAGAAAAAAGATAAAATATATTCAAAAACTAGAATTTTATTATTATTTCATTTAGTGAACTCCATTCTTTTCCTTTGCTATCAAATTTATTTATTTGCAAATTAGAAAGCATCCTGTTGATGCTTTGATAATTTCCACTCTTACATATTTCCCATTTTCCTACCATAAATATGATACATTTTTAGCCATTCATGCCGAGTTTATTTTAAAACATTTCCACTTTGTCTCACCCTCAGTGTGCTTTTGTGTGGCTTTTTATGGCCACAATTTACATGGCTCTCTGCTTTCATTTACAATATTTTCATATCCACACAGGACACAGACGGACACACACACAGCTAGGACGCTGGATGCTGGACAGACCTCCGTCCGAGTCCGAGTCCCATGTAATTTGCCTTTTACTTCGTTTTGCAGTTTCCGTTTCCGGTTTTGCATTTCGTTGTTACCCAAAACTTTATTGAAATTGTTTCATTTCATTTATCGTTATACGTTTTCTGGCTTACCCAAACCGAAAAATGCAAGGACACACACATACACCCTGGACTCGGCATTACTTTGGCTCCTGGGTCCTGGGCGTTCATATTTCTTATTAACTATCAGTTGGCATAAAAAAAGAAGGGAGCAGCTTTTGATGAGTGCTTTTTCTTTATCAGAATCTGGCAGGATCTGGGAAAATAATTGGTAAATAAATTGAAGATCCTGGGGGAGTGGAAAGGATACACCTATTCACATTTTTCCACTAACCAAGGTTTTATATATTTCCTATAATTATTAGCTTCAGTTAGTGTTTATTCATTTTTTTAGGCAATATTTTGTATACTTAAAAAGACTTTTAAAATGAAATAAATTTATTATTATTATTATTTGTTATATATGTATATTTATTCACCTTAAATTAAGCCTTAATTGAAGCTGCTTTCACTGGCATAAATCCGATTAGTTTTCTGTTGAAATTCCTTAAAGGATGTTGAATTCTTTTTATAAACACATATCCTGCCAGCGGAAGGGTTTGAGTTTCAGTTTGAATTGTGGTTGAGTTTGAGTTTGAATGTTTGAATTTAAGCCCCCCTTTTCTTGATGATGATTATGGGCAGGCAATAATTCCATTGCCATTTCCTTTGAGAGAACCTCCGCAAATGCAATAATTTACATGCAAATGCGTTTGGCAATAAATGTGCCAGCGGCAGTGAGACATTGGCCTGGCAGAGAGGGGCGTGTCTTGGCCAAAATCGAACTAAAAATACACACACACACACACACACACATGCTGAGAACTGGAAATGAGTTCGCGAAAAGGAAGTGGAAAATGCGCAGGAGGTTGGGGTTGGATGGGAAAATATATACATATATCAGTGCAAATCGGTTGAAAGTGAGGAGAGAAAGGCAAAAGGAGTTTTAAGGCGAAGCCACATCTGTTTTGGCATTTTCAGAAAAGCGACATCAAGTTAAAGGCTTTCAAAAAAAAAAAAAATAAATAAATAAAAAGAAAAACAGGGTGTCTTGATAACAAATTTAAGCCTTCAAATATTAAATACAAATATTAAGAAATATTAAAACATATTTATTATGTATTATAAATTATTTCTGTATAAAAAGACACTCTATTTAAGCTAAAGCCCCCTGTAAATGCAAATTGAGAAATGAAAAGATGGCCATTTACTGGAAATTCCTTCTTTTCTTCTCTTTTTATTTTTATTTATATATATACTTTTTTTGTTGGTCCTTTTGGCTTGTTGCGCAAATCCTTTTGACATTTTATTTACAAAACGCATTTGTCGGCAGCGGAAATTGGCACAGAACACAATAATAAAGCCGCACAGGAGATAACAAGCGCAAATAAACGTTGGAGGAAAGTGAAAAAGGATTTTCAAAGGCTCAAAAGCATCATGAACAGCAGCAGCAGCAGCAACAGCAGGAGGTCTCTCTCAGTTTTCCCTGCCTGTTTTCCCACAGCTAAACCCGAGTTTCCACTTTGCAGGAGTCGCTAATGAAGTGGCCTCATAGATTGACAGCGAACATGGCGCCAAGCATAATGCCAGAGTGCCAAGGAGATTGGCCGGCATAATGCCTCAAACGGCATCCATTCAATCATCGGCTAATAATCAAGGCCAGGTCAAAGGCACTGCCAGAAAATGATAGAAAATTGATGCCTAAAGAAGTTTAAAAAATTAAAGAAATGAATGCAAAAACTTTAGTTAACGAAAAGAAAGAAAAACTCATAGAAATAGCTGTGAAAGATTAAACAATTTATAGGTGATATTTCTTTCAGTGTATGCTAGAATTCAAATTAAGCCTTTAAGAGCAGTTCATAAAGGATCTATACAAATAGAGCCTGAAAATACAGTTTATTTCCAATTTAGAAGTTTGTAATAAATATTATAAAATTCTTGAATTTAAAAACCTAAAGTGCAGCTTGAAAGATATATCTATATATGTATATATATTTTCGGGAAAATCCCCTTTGCCATACATCAGTGAAACAATTTGTCAGGCGGCCAGTCAGCCAGTCCATCCATCAATAAGGCAGTGAAAAAGCGCAAAAAAAAAACGCAGTAAAACCAAAGGAATACCCCAGGAACTGTGTTAGTTTGTTTCGATCGCAACGAATTTGTGGGACAATCAATAAGATGTCCAGTCAGCCAGACAGTTTTCGAATTTTCCACAAATTTTCCAAGAATTTTCCATCACTTTTACTTTTAAAGTTACCCCGTTTAAAGGCCCCCCAAACGTAAAGTTAAAAGTTAAAGTTATTGGCGGCAAGTTTTCGCTGTATGCACATAGTAGTTGAGGCTTGTAATGCGGCAAATCCTGGGTCCTGGTGAAGCCTGCGGCTTGCTCTCACCTCTCTGACTTGGATTCAGCACCAGATCTCTGGGTTTTCCCTGCTTACTTAGCCCCAACAGCTGCGATTGCCCGTTCCGCCACCTTGCCTGAGATGGCAAAGTATTAAAAAAGTTTTCAAATTTTCGTGAGGCCCAGCAAGTGCAGGTTGGCTCTTTATTGCGTTAAAAAATTTTCGCTTTCACAAAGCCTTATCTACAATGTTCTCTATATATATACATATATATATTGAGAGTCGTGGGTGGCGCCACGCCCCTCGGCCGCCTTTTTCCATGAGCTCTGTAATTGATTTATGTGCGCAAACGTGCGTTGAGCGTCTGCTTACAATTCACCGATGCGACGATGGCCCCGGGTCCCCGAATCACGTCCAAGCAATGGTCGCAACAAAAAGTCTATATCTTGGATATATACACGAGACGGTGTTACGACTAGATAGATGCCCAGTACTATTTGTTACTCATTAAAATTAAGCCTATTCTATCTGTGTTTCATTTGGGTGTTTAGTTTGAATTTTACTTAAATATTCACTTAATTGTTTGCTATTAAATTAAATTTTAATTTGGTTGTTTATTCACCGCTTCATCTAAATGTTTACTCTGTTATTCAATCGAATGTTCAATCAGTTTTTTTATTAATTTCTTTAATCAGCAGCTAAATTATATTCATAATTGCTCCCCTTTCTCCCTTAGTAAAGTTGCTCATTTATTTATTTTCCAGTTGCAAATTTATTTATTTCCAAATGTTGTTCATTTTCCTAAATTCCCACTGATTAGCTTGTCGGGTATATATCAACCTGATACCCTGTTGTAAATAGAGGAGTCCTGCGAAGGGGAAAAAATGAAAGCTGGCCGCATCTAGGACTTCGCCGCAGGACTACAAATGAGCCCCAAACCGGCGACGATTTAAAATGAGATCGAGAGTGGACCACGCTGTTGCATAATGGATGATTTGAGTGGACCAAAAGTGTGTGTGTGTGTGTGTGCGTGGCACAAAGGCATAACACACACAACAAAGAGATACTTAAGTGCCTTAAATTTTAACAAGTCCTCGAGGATAATGAACCACGAGCTAACGATGAAGGCAAAGATGCCTTTGAAGGAATTACCCACGAGTTACGCGAATTTATTTATTTAATTTAAATTACCTGAAAGGCGTTTTTATAATTTAATTTAGAAAGAAAAAGGAAAACCCACACAGAGTTAAAAGTAATTAATGCAATAGAATTACAGAGGATAAAATGTGTAAATTATTTGTGGTACTGAGTTTATGTAGATTTTTATTCAGTGATTCAATCTCTTGTTCATTCAGTGTTTCCTTTAGATCTTTATAGTTTTGCTATTTGTTAACTTTCTTAAATTTTAAAGGCAATCAAAATAAAATGAACACAGAAATCCCTGCGAATAACTATGACCTGGGGGACAATCGTCTTGGGTTTTCCCCTAAATTATGCATCTAATCCGCTTGGAAAATACTGAACAACAACAATGATGATGATGATGATGATGATGATGTCAATGGCAGCGAGTTTATTTATTTGTTTTCTTTTGCCTGCTCCTTGCTTTTCCTCGCCGCTTATCTCACCTGGCAGTGCAATCAATTTGCATGGGAATCCTCCGCCGCGATTTACCTTCGAGTTGCTTCGAGTTGGAAAAAAGACCAAACAACTTTTTCCAAGGCACTCGACAAGCGTCTTTGGCCACCGCCATCTGATGATGCTCCGGATTCCGGACTCGAGTCTCGAGTCTCGAGTCTCTCCGGCCCTCAGTCCCATAAAACTGACCACCGGGGACGTTGTAGACGACGATGGCGACGTGGCTCGAGATTGAGCACAAGATTGAGCTGAGCGGAGATAAAAATTTATGGAGTGGTCATTTATCACATGGCGGACATGGCGGATGGTTTCGTGGTATTTCGGATTTCGGTGGTTTCTGTTGGCAAAGTTTGGCTGGCCTTCACATTACGTGTTCCTTGTTTTAACAATAGCATGACCACTATGCTTGCAGAGAGAGAAATTAGTATATTTTTTCATTTACTTATTATTTTTATTATAAATTTATTTTATTTAGCCTTATAAAATTTTTATTTTTTTTTTTATCTAATTTAAGTATTTGCTTTTTATTCCAATTTTCTATATATATATATATATACATACATACAAATATATGTAGTATATTTAATTTCTTAATTGTTTAATTTGAAATTCATTTATTTTAAGCATAACAAATATTTAATTTAAATTTTTTGAAGGGTTTTCCTTCAATATACGTATTTTTAAGCGGGGCTAGGCTTTCTTTCTTTTTTACTTACAAAAAATCCTTAAAATTTTTGTACATAAAGAAAATATATAAAATATATTTAATTTACTAATTTAGTAATTTATTTATTTTTAATTCATATTATTTTAGCCTTAAATATTCTTTATTTGCTTAAAGCTTATTTTAAGGTTCTTCTCTTATAAAATGTATTTCTAAGCCTGACTAGGCTAGAAAAAATTCTCTCTAAACTTTTCAAATGTCCTAGAATTTTCTTATATTTTTTTTGCTGTGTATCCTTTGGTCCTTCAATTCATTCGCTCAACTGTAAGCAGCTATAAAAACCCAAACAGCAGCTGCAACAACTGTAATAATAACGGGCATGCTGTTGCTTTTGCTATGTTATTGTTGGTGTTTTTGTTCCGTTTGTTGCTATTGTTGTTGTTACTCATTTACCAGCGAAAAAATTTAAAAGTTGCATTTTTAATGGAGTTTCCTTGTCAAACATGACTTTGGTTCCCTCGTTGGGTCGCCAGCAACGCGGCTTTATCCCCACTGTTGTATGTGTCTGTCTGGATGATCATCCACTAATGTGATTTGTACTTGGATTTCCGCACACCCATACAACCACACACCCACAAACACACACATACCCTCGCTGATGTATTCAAATGTTTCAGCATTTTTACATATCTCACACGCCGAAGTCCCCGCGGAATTCGAGTCAAATGGAATGCCAGAATGGGGATCCCCGCAAAATACCCATGCACACCCACGCAGATCCACTGGGACAAAAACACACAGACACACATATATACATATATATATTTTATATATGTATACACATCCTTCTGGGCGTGAAAATCTGTGGCCAAGTGCCATCAAATGTTTTCGCAAAATGGCAAAAGGAAAACAGGTAATGGCGGCACTAAACTGTTTCCATTGCAGGGCGGAGTTTTCCTTGAGTTCTTCCACGATTTATTTTGGCGAAAAAAGAAACATAAATATTTAAAGAAAAAATAAGTTCTGGGAATATTTAAAGTCAAACTACGGTGGCGTTTTCCTTTCAAATGTATATAAATATAAATTATTCACAAATGAATAAGATTTTAAATGTATTTCAGTAAGGAATATTATTTTTATTGAATTTCTATATAAGAAAATACTAAAACTTTTAAATTTCAAATAAATGTTACCCAGCTTCAGCTTTATTCTTGCAACTTTTGACAGGCAATTGTTATTTCCGAATTTATTTATTATAGCCTCTTACCTGCTATAAATAACTATCATCTCTCCAACTGACTTAATTAGCAAACTTTCCCCTGCATTTGGTAGAAGAAAATCATATTTTCAAAGGCCAAAAGTGCGACCTCAATGCGACCTGAAAAACCCAGAGAAAACATGTGTCCAAAAGAGCCTTCAAAACGAAATTTATGACAGAAATTTGTACACGAAACGTATGTTTTGTCATGTGGCCATTTATTCGCCGCGCCTCGTCTCTGAGTCTTTTTTTTTTGTTCCAACAAAATTGGCTTTTTGTTCTATTTTTTGTTTTGTGTTCGACCCGAAAAATATCATTTTTGTTGTTATTTGTTTTTTTTTTTTTGTTAGCTTTTTGCAGGTTTTTGCAACTTTTGTGCATTTTTTGTGTGTGTTCTTTTTTTGTGGCTGTGGAAAAACTAGAGAGGGAAAAATTGAGCTGTCATCAGGCATAAAAATATGTGTGTATAACAAACGGAATGACACTTGAAAAGCTGTTTTTTTTTCTTGCTCCTTTTTGTTGTGCTCCATTGCGAGCAAGAGGAGGGAGGTCCTGCCAAAGGTGAGGTTACGTGGCACGGACAAAGTTCGAATCCCATAAAGCCGATTCTTTTGCAATGCTGAGCACCGGAATCCCTTTGACTGATCCGCAACGGAATATACAGTATATACATATATATGATATTTATCGTAAGCTGCATTTTTCTGGGAAATCGATATATAACATACACAAAAAGGGGGATTTTCTTTAACTAAGGCTGGGGTTTAATTAGGTTTTTTAAAGGAAAATATAACAAAATATGCTTAAAAGTTGAGGAAACCTATGGAAAGGTAAAGAAAAATACTCTCTGACTTTCTAGAACTATTAAAATATATATAAAAAAATATTTTATTACATTTTAGATATTAATTTGATCAAGTTTACAAATATTTATCAATTGTAAACCCTTTTTGAAAAATTTAATTGAATTTAAAATTTATTTTATATTATTTTACGATAACGGAAGTTATACAAAAATTTATTAAATAAAATTAAATATTTTTAGAAGTTTCTAGAACTAATAAAATGTTACTTAGTTATTAAATATATATTTATTATAAAACGCACTCTAAAACATTTAATTGCATTTAAATTGATCTTTATCTTATTGATATAGCTTTTAAGCTGACTTTACATGCCCTAAGCTGTGGTGATTATTATTTAATTGCTTATTTTAAGCAAAATCTTTAGAGTAAGCAGGATTTTAATGCAAAAGCTGAGACCCTCAAGTTGAGACTTAAGACCAAAAACAAACAAGGACATTCAGTGGCTGCTGCCTGCACTTATCAAAACTGTTTAGACAGAGGCAATTCAAGACATTTCTATTATCTGATCCGAGAGAGGGAAAAAACTATTTATCAATATATATTTGGGAAGGGGAAGAAAATCCTTTCAAATCAAAAACTTGGCCAATTTTCGACTTGATTCCTGTCGACGCTGCTGGCTACCCGCTCTTGGTGCGAATATTTTGTGCGCTTCATTGATTTAATGGGAAAACTTTTGTGCTTCAGTTTTCTTACTTGTTTGTGCTGTTTGTTTATGCCACATATATATATATATATATATTATATATATATATTTATAGGGAGCATGTGTGCTTGTGTGGTGGCCATAAATCGAATCGAATTGCGCTGGTCGAGGTCCGTGGAAAAAAATATGTCTGTCCATAAGTTTTCAGCTTTTGCCTGTTTATAGTAATTTTCAATAGTTTTGCGGTGTTCATGTGAGAAATATGTTTTGGTTTGGTTTTTCTTTATATACATATATATAAATTTTATTCCTTTTTTTCTGCTATTTTTCCTTTGGCATAACTTTTCATATTTTTACCATACTCACTGTTGTTCAGATATAGAATTCAGGTCACTGCTGGTTACTGCTTTTGGTTATGGCTTTGTTTCTGTTTTGAGTTGGAGTTTGGCTATGGATTTTTTTTTTGGTTTTATTTTATGTAATGAAGACTTATGATGCGTTCAAGTGGAATATAATCCAAGCAGCCCCAAAAAAGTAGGCTACGAAAAAGAACCTAGGGGAAGTCATGGAAGGGAAAGATGATGATTGACAGAAATTGATTGCAAATATATTGCATTTAGAGTCTATAAGGTTTTATGGGAAATATTAAATAAGAAAAGAGGTTTAAAAATATAAATAAAATACTAGAATTCTTTTATTATTTTACATTTAAAATCAAAGAAAATGGCCCTTGGCCCTTAAAAGTTGATCTAATAATGAATTAACCAAATATACTTGTTTTTTATAATTTAAATAATATCTCAAGGAAACAGACACTAATTTGTAATAATATAAATTTAAATTCAAAGAAAATTAACCACTTCCTGCTTAAAGCTTTTTCTTTCTAGTTATTTTGTCTCTTGGGAATTCCAATTGAAACTCTGTTATGTTTGTTCTTTTCCTTGTTTTTTTTTTTTTTTGGTTGACAACATTTCCAGGTGCTCAATTTTTTTTTTTTTTTTTTTTTTTTTGTTCACCTGACACCATGTTAGCCAATTAACTTCGATGGGGCCATTGCCAGGCGTTTGATTATTTTCAATTAGTGCGACATATTTGCCAAGGCTAAAAGGGAGACGTGTCAGTGGCATGTCCGGCAATTAGGCCAGGATGGAGATGGAGATGGGGAAGCCAGGACCTAACCGAGACAGACATAAGTTAAGAGGAAATTTTGCCAATTAAAGTTTGTTTTAATTAAACAACTTACTTACTTGCTTAGTTACTTGCTCGTTGACTGCCTGTATTGTTGCAGGTAAAATGGCATCGAGACGCCTTGGTTTAGTGGCTGCGAATTGGGCCAAGACAGGACCCTGCCCTGCAATTGTACTGCAAATCCTGTTGCATATATGTATAGTATATATATGCATGTAGTAGGTGTCTGTGTGTGTGTGTGTGTGCAAGGGACGTGGGTGTGTGAGCCTAATTAAAATTCTGCATAGCATTTAATGCCGTTGATGAGAAAACGTGCTCAAGACAGCGGAAATTTCCATTTAATTAAAATTTGCAACAAAAAAGCATGACAGGAGACCAGGTGCCTCCTGCTGCCGCCAGGAAAGTGCATGTAAATAAATAAAAAAAATACAAAAAAAAAAACAACAAGTAAACTAAATAAAAATAATGTAAAAAGGCAGGCAAAGGCACAGGTCCCCTGGGCTCATGTGACCCACTCAAAAGGAGCGCAGTCACCAAGTGGAGTTTGCTGGCAGTTCGATGATGAGCTGGTAACTCTGCTTGATCCTTTAAGGATTTTTGTAATTTTTCATATATTTCTGGCTTAGAATTTAATCGAGAATTTATGCTTTTTTTGAAGTGAAACTAAATTTTCAAACTAATAAAACTGGAGGTTTAAATCAAAGGCAGAAAACTGCAGTATTTTGCAGCAATGTCGCAGTAGTAAAAAGTACAGGCTGAAAATCCTAGAAAATGTGTGGAAAATTGGTGGAAAATGTTAGGCACTGAGCAAATACAATACCGTGAGCAAATAGCCAAGCGGCTGCAATCAAATGAAAAACAAGTTTTTGGCCATTGTTTGAAAGTTTCTTGTCATTTTATTAATATTTTACGGGTTGTTGTTGTTGTATGTGTGTAGTGTGTAGTGTGTGTATATACTCGGGGGTTTTTGGGTTTTTTAATTTATTACATTTATTGTAGTTTTGTATTTCTCTTTCTTTTTTTTTAGCATTTGCTGTATGCTGCTTGTTTTGTTTAATTTTTACCTCTGTTCTTTGCCTTTTATGCCCTACAATTGAACTAGAATTGAAGAGAAGAGAGAGTTTTGTATTTCATTTTTTTTTTGTTTATATTTTTTGTAATTTTGTAGAGCATAAAAGAAGCTTTTGTTTCATTTGATTCTTTACCTTTACTTCTCTTCTCTTCTTGTAATTTTAGTTTTAGTTTCTTTTTTCTTGTTTCCTTTTTTTTGCAGCTGGAAAATTCTTTGTTTTCAAGTTTTTTTTTTTTGTTGTTGTCTTAAGTTTGATTTTGATTTTTGCAGTTGGAGAGTTTTGCAGTTTTTGCATCTTGGACTTGCCTTTTGTTGTTGTTAAGTTTGCTTGCATACTATAGTTGCTATTGTTGTGTGTGAGTGTGTGTTCTTTTTTTTTATAACAATATTAAAATATTTGCAGAGCCACAGAGCAGGGATTTTGATTTGATTTATACTCCTTATAACTCCAGGCAGCTTAATTTGCTAGAAATTCTTTAGCCATTCTAACATTATTATTATTTTTATTTTTTATTATTTTTACTCATATTTTTTAGCTGCTTCCTTGGCTAAAGTAAGTGCTTGTCCCCGACTTAAGCTTGTTACAAAAACAAAAAAAAGAACGACAGAAAAACTTAGTTATTTAAAAGGAAATCTTTATAATTTATATATATATTTGCATTATGAAACTCTTTGAGTTCTGCTAACAATTACGCTTACTGGGGGTTAGCCTTTGCCTTTAGCTTACCTTAATTTTAATTTTAAATGTCAATTAGTTTGTTTATTTTTCGTGTGTTAATATGTCGTACTCAGTTTTATGCTAGTTTTATGTTTCTAGAAAAAAAAAATCACCTCAAAATTCGGCGCTCTTCCACTCTTATTCTTTTTTTCACTAAGTCTAGCTCACAAAAAAAAATCATGTTTGGTGTGTGTAGGTTACATATATTCATGTATATTTATTTATATATTTATATATATATATATCTTATAGATAGCCATCGAGCTTAGTTTGATTTAGAGTTTAGCTGCAACATTATCCTCGCTTTGATTCCACATTATTTACACTGCAAAATGGAGCGACTCCCCGTGTTCTAGCTTCAGAATTCTCATAACTAAACGAACGTTGAACGCATCATCGTGATTATCACTAACCTAGATCCATTTCTATATCCTATCATTCATTTCATTTTCCCCTTTATTTTTGGGAGGGTTTTTTATTGGGTTTTTATTGGTTTTGTTGTTCGGTAGTTAAATGCATTTTGGGCACATTGAAAACGTAAAAATGCTTTGGCTTTGGTTTGGGTTTGAGTTTGGTTTTGGTTTTTTGGCTTTTTGGCTCTGATTGGTAATAGTTTTTGACTCCATTTGAAATATGAAATATGAGCGGGGGAGAAATTTGATTTAATTTCTTCTGATGGCCGAGTTGAATTCACTTAATTCGCTTAAAATTCCCATAAATCACGCCATCCATTTAATTATTTAAAAGCTTTAAAAACGGACACACATTTGACCAGAGAGATCCTCTTAAAATTCGATTTATTTTTGCGTTTGTTTTATGAAAACCAAATTTAATATGGTCTAAAGCCTTAAACATTTGAAATTTCATTAGAAAAAGTATGTATGAAAAATTTATAAATTGTAGTATTTAAATGTAAGGGTTTTAAAATATCTGTAAATTACTGAATATGAATGAATGGCCTTTTAAATATTTTTAAATTACACAAATTAAATTCAAGGCATTCTCTTACATTCGGAATTTGATCAGAAAAAGTCCTTTAAATATTACAAAATTAAGGATGTTGAATTTAAGGTTATTTAAATATTTTTAATTGCATAAATTATATGTTAAGTCATCTCCAACATGCGATTTAAATAATAAATCAACCATAGAAATAAAAGTAAAGAAGATATTGAAAAGAGTTTAAAAAATAAAAGGTTTTCGAGAACTTTTAAGAATCGTCTAATGTTTTATCTATCAAATAAATCTGTAAAATAAATTCTGTATTTATGGAGTATTATAATTATATTTTTTCTGTCAAAAAGAACCTTTAATAAAGTTAATACAGTTCTTAAAATATATTTTCCGAAAACCAAGTCCTTTAAATGAATGTCTCTCAATTTTTAAATCGAATTTTAAGTTTTAATTATTAAATGTTAGGTGTGTGATTTATGAAAGGAGCCAGGGACTTGCTCTGGGAAATCCCCTACATATTTCTTGTTCTTCTGTCTACTTCTTTAATTTTCCTTCGTTTTTCCCTTTCTCTCAACTTCTCTTAGTTTCTTATGTATTTATTTTTTTCTGGTATTTTGTATTTATTTCTCTTAGTTTGCTTAATTTTCCATTTATTTGTATAATTTTTACCTTTTTTTTTTGGCGACTAACACACGCTCAAGTGATTGGTGTTGAGGACGACGCCCGCTGCCATGTAACCGTTGTTTTGCCGGTGGGCGGCGGCGTGTGCATGGGCGTGGCTATGGCTATGATTGTGGCTGCCATGATGGGCGGCTTGGGGCTCCACGGAGCCAGAGTCCACCACAAGACCCACCAGGGGACTGCCCGTCTTGCCCAGAGGCACCACCACGGCGGCACCACCACTGCCTCCACCAAGGATGGGTACACCGCCAATGGGCGTGGTGGCTGTGGTGGTATTGGTGGTGCCTGTGCCAGTGCTCAGGCTGGTCCCGCTAATATGAGCACTAATACCGCTCGGCACACTGGACATGTGCGGCGAACTGGCCGCATTGCCGGACGAGGACGATGCTGCCGCTGCCGCAGCTGCTGCTGCAGCCGCTGCTGCTGCATTAGCAGCATTGGCCGCCGTCCTGGTCAGCTCCTCGTTGGGTATGGAGAAGTGCCTATAGGATATATATTCCGGCGGCAAAGCAGCCTGTCTCTTGGCATTCTCAATCCGCTGCTTCTTCAGCTTCACATAGCTCAGGACAGAGATCATCACAATGAAGACAATAATGCCCAGGCAGCAGCCGACAATGAGACCCAGGCGACGGGTCAATATGGAGTGGATGAAGCCATTGCTGGACAGACCGTTCTCATCGGTCACCAGGCTGGGCGTGGAGTCCAGCGTCTGGACATCCGTGCAGGCCGAGATATGCGAGTTCTTGAGCACCTCCATGAGGGCACCATTATCCGTGGCAATGGTGTTGGTCATATCCAGATCAAGATCCTGATTTAGATTGAGATTGAGATTAAGATGATGCTGCTGCTGCTGCTGCTGGTGGTGGTGGTGGTGGTTATGCTGCTGCTGCTGATGGTGCTGGTACGGCGAATAGGAGTCCGGCAGAGGCACTCCCGCTGACATCATCATCAAGGACTCATCCTCGCGCAGCGACTCGTTGGCATGGAGGCGCTGAAGAGCATTGGCCAGCGGCTCTGAGAGCCAATTACCGCTACCGATGACGCAGATGTGATACCGGGTATTGGGAGTCAGACGGGTGAGCTTCGTGGAGCTGGCGGAGCCATTGAGGCGCTTCCCATGGATCTGTGGAATAAATTAAGCACGGTTATTGTCATCTCGCCCGTTATCATCCGCCATTGTCATTTCCATTTTCATCAGGACCATGTCCCGTGTCCCGTGTCCCATGTCCATGACCATGTCGATGTGGCTTTATTAAAAACTTTCCCTGCGGCCCTCGACTTTTCGCGTCCTTTTTCGCGGTTTATCGAGGGTAGGAAGAGGTTTCCCTGTATTCCCCATGGCCCCGTCCCTTCCCTCCCCTCCCCGGGCTGCTTGTAATGAGCGGACAGTATCGATGAGTTAGTGGGTAATTGGCGGAACCACCTGGCCGAAAGCGGGGAGCGTAGAGCGGATATGCGGACAAAAAGGCTACACAGGATGTGGCCTAAGCTCGCAGGGATAAGCAGGAGTTATGACAGGATTTACTTCATGGGAAATTGTTGGCAAAGGCCAAAATATATAATATATTTATTATGTGTATTTATATTAACAAAACTTTAGTTTTGTTTTTAAATACAAAAAAAAATATATGCAAATAAATAAATTTGCATCAGAGAATTTAATTTAAATACACATTTAAAAGCAATTTATTTATTTAAATAATTTTTTCTTTGTTCAATATTTCAAGAGAAGATCTAAGCTTTGTTTTGACTTTTAATTCTTTTAATATTTAGTTAGTATAAAAAATATAAATATATTTTTTAATTTTAATCATTTTTCTGATTTGAGCTTAGTTTAGGAAAAGCTCTAAGTTGGTTTAACCTTTATTCAAAATTTTTTAATTGCTTAATACCTATAAAATATTTAATAAATATTTAATTCCCTTAAACTTCACATTGAATACCTTCTTTACAAATTTTAAGAAAGGCCTTGATTGGTTTAACACTTTTAAGTTATTTTATAGATGCTTGAACTTTTCAAATATGTATTATTTTTGTAATATTAAATTATTTTGATTCATATTATAATATTTTTAAATGTGCTCAGTCAGCTGGCAGAAATATGTTTTTTTTTTTTGGGTGTAAACTCGAAGGCCGATCAAATATGGGCCCAATCTATGCCCCTAATAAGTCCTATATTTTACGTCCTGCATCCCTGAATCCTGTGGAACTCCACCTTGTGCCTGTGGCAGCAGTTGGGCTCGTGATTAAGCGTTTATTAAAGGAAAATTCAGGAGAATATCAGACGGCAGGCACCGGCTGTCAAATTACTTTGGAATTTGTGTGCACTTCAAGAAAATTTTCAGGGATATAAGGGAACATTAAATCAATAGGAAAATATTTATTAAAACCCTTTAAGAATGTGTATAAAATGTTGCTACAAAATTTAAAATTATAAAAAATTAATTATCACTGAATTTGATGTTTAAAAAATTGAATTCAATGATTTTAGACGCCTTTTTTAAGGTTTAAAAAAATCCTAATAATTTCTGTGATATCCTGGGGCTTATTTATAACTTTCCCAATAATTTTCTATACATAAATTAATATAATAATTATTAGAATTATTTTTCCCCCATCACTCACCTCATCTGTGGCAATGGGAAACCGCTCCCTCTCCCGCTCCCGCTCCCTCTCTCGCTCCCTTTCCCGGTCCTGGTCCTGCTCACTCCGATTCCGCTCCCTATCCGGATCGCTCCTATCCCGATCCGTGCCGGAGGCAGGCGCCAAGCCATCACCGGTGGCATGGTAAACAATTTCGAAGCCGGTAAGGCCCAAATGGTCGCGACTCTGCCAGGAGACGACCACCGAATAGGGCTGAATGTCCTGGATGGCCATTTTGGGTATTAGCGGGGCATCGCAGAACTGCTGCGGCTCCATCCGGCCAAACACCTTGCCCCGCAGCTCCGTGGGGTGTTCGCACCTCAGGTAATTAATGGCATCGCCGCCAGAGAGTCCACCGCCCAGGGCGAGTCCTCCTGCGCCGCTGCCACCGGTCGCGGGTAGGGACCATTTGCGATGATCCCGCAGCCATTCCCAGAGCTTTTGGGCATCGCAGCTGCAATGCAGTGGATTTTCTGAAACACACACACAGGCCATAAGCATTAAGCACCAAATTGGTCATAACACCGGGGAGGGGAAAAGGGGGAAAGAAAAATCATTGCAACTTTTGGACACGGATTTTTCAAGGATTTGAATTTGTTAAAACTAACAGAAAAATAGCTAAAATATCTTTTAAAAAAATCTAAAATATATACAGTTTTAATTGAAATATTTAAAATAATAATTTGAGATGGAGAAAAATATGAGGAAAAATTAAAGAATTTGCTTTATAAGGATTCGAATTCATAAAACATAAAAAAATATCAAAAATCTTTGAAAAAGAGTTCTAAAAGTGGCATGTATATTATTTGTAATATCTAAATTAAATTAGTTTAATTTTTGATCGGGTGGTCAAAATAGAAGAACAAATCATTTTATGTTTTTAGATAAGGTTTTTAAAGGATTTAAAGTCATAGAAAATGAAAAATAAAATATTTAAAACCAGTTGAGAAGGGGTTTAAAACAGACAAGGTTTTATTTGTAATAATTATATATTTTTTTTATAGATTTTATACATATTTTTATATGAATTTTATTTTTTATATTTTTTTTTATGAGAAAAAACTATCTTAAAGAACAACTTTTCTACTTTATGTCGCAGTGTAGTTAGCTTAGCGTAGGTTTTCGCTTACCCTCCAACTTCAGTGTCCTCAAGTTCGTCTCCAGCGGCCTCAGTGGATCCAGGGGCACCAGCTCAAAGTAGTTCTTGCGCAGATCAAGCACATGGAGCTTCCGCAGGAACCGGAAGGCGTCATTCGAGAGCACTGTCATCCGGTTGCCCATGAGCAGCAGCTCCACGAGGCCATGCAGATTGCGGAAGGTCTTTTTCGAAATGCGATCCAGCTGGTTGAAGCTCAGGTCCAAGGTCTGCATTTCCGACAAATCGGAGCTAAACTCCTCCAGATCCTTGAGCGTGTTGTGGGAGATATTGAGTATCCTGAGCAGCTTCAATCCCTGCAGCCGCTCCTTGGGCAGCATCTCCAGCTCATTGACACTCAGATCGAGGGTGAGGAGATTGGTGAGGGACTTGAAGGCACCTGGAGAGATCCTGGTGATCCTGTTGTTCACCAAATGCAAATGCTGCAAGGCCTGAAAGGCCTCAAAGTCCTTGGAAGTGAGTATGGAGAGGTTTGTCTGGCAAATGTACAGCTCCTTGAGATAGGGATATCGTTCCTCTTTGACGGTGTAGATGCGATTTATCGGATTTCCGGTCAAGTTCAGCCAGGATAGTCGGGGTATGGAGACATCTGAGAGTGCCGAGGAGGGTATTTGCAGAAAGCGATTGCTGGACAGGTCCACTCTTTGTAGATTGATTGAATGTCTGAGGAAGTTGGCCGGCAGGGATAACAAGAGATTCCCACTTAGATCCACACTGTCCAACTGGGTGAGATTCACGGCATTAAAGCCGCTCAGAGCCGTGATTTTATTCTCCTTGAGTATCAGCTGGCGGAGATTGAGTGTGCCACTCAGCTTGAAGAAATCTATGGAGGCCAGCTGATTCCTGGCTAAATCCAGGCTCTCCAGCGTGCTCAGATTATACAAAGCAATGTGGGGAAATTCGGAGAGCTGATTCCTGCAAAGCTTCAGCTCCTTGAAGACATTCAAGCCACTGAAAATGTTCCGATTCATCTGGGTCAGCCGATTGTCACACAAATCCAGCCTCACCAGGTTGGTGTTCTTGGCGAAGAGCAGATCTGGTATCTGTCCCAGGCTACAGTTAGCCATCGAGAGTTGCTGCAGGGATCGCAGGCGGTCGAACATGCCGGCCATAATGCCTCCGGCAGTGCCGCCCAAGCCCACATGACTGAAGTTGTTGTGGGAGAGCTGCAAACGGCGCAGATTGGGTATGTCCAGCTTTTGGATATCCGCGGGATTCAACTGATTTCGCTCCAGATTCAACTCATTCAGATTCGTCAAGGCCTTGAAGGTGTGCTGCTCCAGTTTGCGCAGCGAACAATTGGCCAAACTCAAAATATTCAGGGGAAGTTCGTCCAGAAACACATCCCGCGTGAGTTGAACCAAAGGATTATGGGATAAATCCAGCGATTTTAGGTTCTTCAACTTGGCAAAGGCATAGCCCTCGATGGCCTCGATTTGATTCCTGGCCAGGCTTAGCTCCTCCAGAGCCTGCAATGGAGCAAAATAATCCCTGCGCAGCTGCCTCAGCTGATTCCCACTGAGTTCAAGAAACTGCAAATGCAGCAAGCTGGCAAAAGTGTCCTTCTCAATATCCCTTATCCGATTGTCACTCAAGTACAGCCTGCCCAGCTGCGGTGTATCCGCAAAAAAGGATCTCTCCACCCGCACCAATTGATTGTCCCTCAGCCACATGATCTCCACCTTGCCCTGACGCCTAAATGTTCTGGGATGCACCTTGTGCAGATAGTTGGCCTCCAGCTGGACAGACAGCAGCGAGGAGTTATCCTCTGGGAAGATATCCTCCAGCACAGTCAGCTGATTATCCTGCAGATTAATATGCTGCATATTCTCCAGAGTGTAGAAGGCCTGCGGCTCAATGTCCTCGATGCTGTTCTTTTGTATATGCAACTCCTGCAGAGCCGGCAGAGGCTCAAAGACACCCTTCCTCACCCGCCTAATGCGATTATTATGCAGCCTCACCTCCCGCAAATGCTCCAGCTTCCTGAACATGCCTATCTCCAGATCTTGGATCTCATTATTATCCAACGAGAGCGAGGTGAGCTTGGTGCTCTTGTCGAACAGCGTCACCGGCAGCAGGGGAATAAAATTCGATCTCAAATAAAGGTGATCCAGATTCACCAGAGTGCTAAATACATTGGGATCAATGTGAGCAATGGCATTGGCCTCCAGGTAGATGACATCCACATTCGTAGAGTTAGTAAACGCATCCGCTGGCAGCTCAAGGATATTGTTTTCACTCAGAAAAACCTCACGCAGCTGCGGCAAATCGGAGAAGACCCCGCCAATGGCATGGATGTGATTGTGACTCAAATCCACCGTCTGCAGTCGCTTGTTCCTCTCAAAAACCTTGGGATCCAAGGTCACTATCCGATTGTGTGACATATCCAGTGACATCAGCTCCCTCAGGCTCTTGAAAGCCTCCGGTTGGACCAGCTCTATTTGATTTGCGTAAAAGGATAACGTTTTCAGCTGTGGAAAAGCCCGAAAGCAATCGTCACCGATTTCCGCAAACTGATTGGAGCTCAGATCCAAAAAAATCAACGATGGCAACTGAAAGGAACCCACAGCAGCGGCTGCCGCTGAGGCATTATTCGTGGCCAGCTGAATGTCGCCATAGAATGTGGGTATCCTGTTGTTGGACAGCCGCAGAATCCTGAGGTGATCCAACTTGCGCAGCGCCATCAGCGGGAAGGTGCGCAGTCCATTCTCCGAGACATCGATCTCCTGCAGGCACTCCTCCAGCCCGGCGAAGGCGTGCTCTGGCATGCCCTGCAGCCGGTTGCCTTTGAGGTTCAGCTTGGAGAGCCTCAGCCCATAGAAGCTGTAGTCCTCCACGCGGACAATCTCGTTGTAGTCAAAGTCCAAAGCGGTTAGCTTCTGCATGGCACTCAAAGCACGGGAGGGCATCTGGAAAATGAGTTAAAATTATATTTTCATTAATTTATTGAGCACGTTTTGCTTTGCTAAATATAGTTTAGCATTTAAATGTATTTATAAATATTTTATTTCAATGCAAATTTAATTTATTTGTAGCTTTGTGCGTTTTATAAATAATAAATATATTATTAAACCACCTATTTTGATAGAACTTAAGTCCGAAATTTATAAACTTTCCATGTTTTTTTATATATATTTTAATACCATGAAAACATAATTTATTTACAGGTTTCTGGGGCTTAATTACTTCCTCTTAAATGGTTTCTATGTAAGTAAACTAAAATAGTATAATAAGCCACAATTTTTACAGAAATTAAGTTCAAAGTAAAATAAAATCGTAAAGAATTTTATAGGTAAATTAATCAATATTTTAATTCAATTTATTTAGAGCTATATAAGGTTAATTCTCATTTCAATAATAAAAAAATATAAATATAATATTAAATAAATTATTTGACAACTTTTCTTTATATAAATTAAGTTTTTAGAAAAGTAACACCTTAATTTCATTCAGAAATATTTTAATTGAATGTAAAATCAATTCTTTAAATGCTTCTTCAGGGTTCATTACTTTCTATTTACTTTTTGATGTATAAATATATATAAATAAACAACTGGAAAATTTATTTAGCCTCGTTTCTTGATAGAAACTATGAATAAATTCATCATTTGATTTAAAAATATTTTAATGCAATAAAACCTTAATTTCTTTCATAGTTTTCTGCTAAAAGACAACTAAATATAAATAAAAAATCAATTAAAATACTACACATCTTTCCTTGATAGGAAATAGGTCTAGAATTTGAGAGTGTTCTTCAAAAATTCCTAACATAATTTATAAATATTTAATTTATTTAATAATATAATAATAATATATAATAATAATAATATTTAATTACTCCCTTAAACGCGTTAATTTAAATGGTAATATCAATAGAAAAATAATATTTAAATTGCTAAGCCACATTCAATGATATATATAATTTGTAAGCTTCACTTTACCCCTTAATTTAATTCATATATTTTATAATTCAGTCAATATTTCATTCCTTAAATGCTTTCCAGAGTGAATTAACCCATCTTCATGTGTTTATGAACCCATTGTATTTTATATATAATTATAATATATAAGCCATTTCTTTATCCTCCATTTAAAAAACAAAGTTTTAACTTAACCTTAACCCTTAATTTAATTCCAAAATATTTAATAACAACACAAAATTAAATTCATTAAAGGCTACCTGGGGTTAATTACCCCTTAACTCTCAACAGGTGGGGGGGCAGCCAGTCATTTAATTGGTTACTCGAAATCCCGAAATCGTTGCAATAACTGGTTCTCGCCCGCGCACACATTACGTATACGCCGCGTGTGGCACGTGTGTTTACTTAACGCCTTTGTGGCGTATGCGTAATGTTAACATTCCACCGCTGATCTCCACCAACCCCTGCCCCCTGCCCCCTGCCCCCTGCTGCCACCCACTAAATCCGTAATTAAAAGTGCCCATTGTGTGCGGCAGCACTACCTTCGGGCATTTAACAACAAAAGAAAGCAACGAAATGAAATAACAAAAAAAAAAAAAAAATGGAGAATGGGCATGAGAATGAGTAGAAAAAAAGTGGCATGGCATCTCCCTGGTCGTGTCACACCTCCTGCAGCAGCACATCCTCTGCTTCAGGGGGAGGGGGACACCTTGTTTGTTCACCTGTCCACCTGACCGTTCCACCTGTTCGCCGCCACTGGCGCAAAACAATTAAATTGCCTTTGATGCCAATAAATTGAAAGCATCGCGGGTTTTACATGATGCCACGAAAAGCGAGCTTGACGTTTTTCGCGGCAGCTCCGAGCTCTTCCTCACGGAATTTTCCGCACTTTTTCCCCCCCGTCCAATGGCCAACACGGTGGCGCGTCCAAACAAATTGGATTTAGACGCGCCACATTTTCCCCAGACCCCAAAACTACAAACAAAATGGGAATTTTTTTTGTTTTAGATATTTCTGCAACGAAGAACGTAGGTTTAAAATTGACAAATTAAAGTTAACAAAATCGAAATTATTTCTTGCATTAAAATTTTAATTTTAAATGTAAATTTTTGCTTAGAATTATTATTTTTTTTTTTTTGAATAATTATGTGTGCTGGTGTGTTCATTATTGTAATTATTCGTGTGTTTTCGATATATTTATTTTAAATATTTTTGTTAATAAGTTTAAATACATATATCCCTAACATTTGACTTTTTTATTACTACAAAAATTACCAATAAAACCTTTTAAAATGTGTTTCGCCATTGATTTCTGAAATTTATTTGTTGATTTTCAGTGTAAATATATATAAATTCAGATTTTACAATATAATTCTCCTACGGGATTCTAGGCTTCTTCTGCTGAATTTTATAGGCTCCGTTGGGTTTCCAGTCTGCCACCACTCCAGATCTTCTCCTGATCCTGCCGCCAGATTTGTGTGTGTGTGTGTGTGTGTGTGTGTGTGTGTGTGTGCTTTATGTGTATGGCGCCTCCTCCCTTTTGTGGCTGCGAGAGTTGGGACGCTGATAGGCGCCATAGCGCGGCGAGGAGTCCGTACGGGAACGTGTGCGGCTGCGTGGCGCCGCACGGTTGCGGGATTGCGAACGGGAATCGGAAAGGGAACGGGAACGGGAGCGGGAGCGGAAGCGGGACTTGAAGCGCATACTGGAACGGGAACGGGTTCGGGAACGGGAACGGGAAAGGCTCTGGGAGTGGGAACGAGATCTCGAACGGGTACGTGAGAAGGAACGGGAGCCAGAGCGATTCATATTGCGGCGACGACTGCGAACGGGCGAAAAGCGACGATAATTGCGCCATGGCGCCTTCAGCATGTCCTCCTTGAAGGCATTGACCACAATCCGCTTGCCATCGATCTGGCCGCCGTTCATGTGCTTGATGGCAGTGGCACAGTCCTGCGGATGGATGTACTCAACGAAGGCATAGCCGCGTCCCTGGCGGCCTCCAAAGCGATCCATGGGAAAATCGACGGCAGTCAGGGGACCAAAATGTCCGAAAATCTCAGAGACATGATCCTTGGTCACCTGGGGCGACAAATGTTTGATGTGCAGCCGGACGATCCTCACTGGTGGACGGGCGCGCATAGATGATCCCGCTCTTGCGCCACGACCGCCAAATCTTCCGCCATTTCCTCCGCCGCCGCCGCCACCGGGTCCACCATTTCCCCGTCCACCGTTACCTCCATCGTTTCCGCCAGCAAAGCCTGATCTTCCTCGCTGGTCATTCCCATTTCCGCCGCGAAAGCGTCGATTGCGATTGTTATAGTTGCCATTGTTGCTGTTACGATTATATTATTATTATAATTATTATTGTTTTCGTTGGAGTTTGTAAATGTTGTGAAAGTACCTCATCCTGCGATAGCCATCTTGTTGGCCATTCTGATTGAAATGCCACGGACGCCTGGACCTATGTATGGAATCCGATCCCGAGCCCGAGTCTCTACCCGAGGGCGAACCATTGGTGGGTCGAGCACTGGCCGTGACATTGTGTGTATTGTTTCGATTGGAAGTCTGATAATCGGAGCCGCAGGCCAGCTTCTCAGGGTTCCTGACTTGCGAATTGCCATTGCCATTGCCTAGACTTGTTGTCTTCGGATCCAATTTTTTTGAATTGTGATTTGTGTTACTATTATTGTTGTTGTTATTATTGTGAATATTGTTGTTGTTGTTGTTGTTGGTATTATTATCCCGTTTGTTATTGTTACTGAGAGCCATAAAATTGTTACTAGTATTCGTGTTGGAGTTCATATTGCCAGGGGCAATATGTGTGTGTGAATTGAGATGATTGTTGTTGGTGTTATTATTATTATTGTTGCTTTGGTTTGTTGTGCGTTCATTGGTGTGATTGTTGGTATGAGTGGTGGTGTGTAAATTAGAGTGTGTTGTGTTGGTGTGTGTCTTGTTATTATTAATGTTGTTATTATTAGTTTTGTTGCTATTATGGGTATGACCAGCACTGGTGTGTGGGGCATTGGTGTGAGTATTAGAAGAGGATGTATTGTGATTATTGCTATTATTTTTGGTGGCATTATTGGTATGAGTACTGGTGTTAGCATTACCATGTGTATTGGTGTGTGTATTGGTATGTGTATTGTGATTGTTGGTACTGCTCTTGGTGCTATTATTGGAATGCGCATTGGTGTGCCCATGGGAACTAGAGTGATGCACCGCCTTTATATCAATTTTATCATTCGTCTTGGACTCAGACTTGACATTAATCTTCGCTTGCGGCTTCACCTCCACTATCTTGGCCTGCGATGTGCTCTTGCTGGTGTGAAACTCACCGGACTTTGAGTTGCTCGACTTGGTTTTTGAGGGGTGGCTGTTGCTGCTGCTGCTGCTACTTGGAGGGGGCATGCCTTCGGCATGAACCGAAGATGTCGAGTTGGTAGTGGAACTCACCTTATTGGAGCCACTGGAACTAGGGCCAGAGGTGAAAATGGCATGGGTATTGCTATTGTTGTAGGTGCTCGCATTGGGATTGCTCGGTGTCATCTGAATTGGCTGCACGGGTATGGGATGGGAGCTGAAGCGGCTCACACGCGGCTTGCGTGAATATCGAGGAAGCTGCTGGCCAGCGGCAGCAGCAGAAGCTTGAAGGGGATCCTCGTTCAAGGTGGTTAACACCGGCACAGTGGCCACAATCGGAGCCGGTACTGGCTTGGGCAGGGGATGCGGTATTTTGATAAATCCCTCCGCACCATTGCTCACCACTGCCGCCGACGAAGAGGTCGATGGTGCCGCTGAGGAACCCGCCCCAGGAGCCACCCCAGAAGCCATCGGCGTAGCCGATACTGTGCCCGACTTGCTAGCCGACTTGCTGGTAACGCCACTGCGACGCTTCTTCCGGGAGCGCCTGGTCTTGCCATGCTCCGAGTGATGGCGATGACCGCCGCTGCGATGATGATGGCGAGAGCGCCGCGGCTGGTTGTGGCGGCGATGGCGTCGATGGCCATGGCGACGATGATGGTGACAGGCGCACGAGTGCCTGGCGGAACGTTCGCGCCTTACCTCGGAGCGCTCCTTTAGCTGTATGGGATCCAGCTCGTTGACACTGGTCGAGGAGCCAGAGCTCGAGGAGCTGGAGCGGCTCGAGGAGGCGCTGGACGAGGTGCTGTAATAGCTGGAGCCACTCGACTCGGTGCTATAGTCATCGCTGGTGCCTGATTCCGAGTCCGAGCTGGAGGAGGATCCCCACATCTCGGGACGATTCTTGCGGCGACTCTCCCGCCTCCTCGGTGAGCGCTCCTTGCGCTCCCGCTTGCGCACCGGCGACTCCTGATCCGGCTCCTCCTTGACCTTTGTGCTGGGCATTCTGGGCATAATGCTTACCTCACTTTAAATTTAAACTATTAAATAACTTAATAATTTAAATGTTTTTTTCTGTTTGTTCCTTGAGTAGATGCTTCCGTACACGTTGAGCTCGACAATGAAAAGAATTTTCCTTAATTTTCACGTTGACAGTGAGAAAACTTTGCAAATTGACAACTGCCGGGAAAAGGCAACTTTGATTTACATTTTTCAAAAAGCAACTCCAGGGTTGTCATAAATGGGCTTTTTGTTGTAGAATTTATTTTATATTTAATAGATAATAAATAAGTAAATATTTAAGTTATGAGGTTACATTTAAATACCCAAAAAGTGTCCGAAATTGTTTCTAGTTTCGGCTTAAAGTCTGCAGTTTAATTATTTAAGCCAATTAAAAAGCATTCAATGCTCTTTGTTCCCTTTTTTTGTTTAAATAATATTCAGCTTTGTGCACACTTTGTGCATATTTTAAATAATAGATAGATTTAATTTCCGATAAATAGGCAATATAGTTCACATTTATACACATTTATATTTTTATTTGTGCAACTTTTGCCTTCTAATTAAAAATTTAATCCCTTTTCTGGGGCAATCACAAGGGTAACCCTTTCTAAATAATTATTTTTTGTATTTTTGACATTTCCACCAAATATAATATTTTGTTGAATTTTCTTTGAAGAACCCCAAATAAGTGCAGGTCCTTTTTAATTGCATTGATTGAACAGCATTTCCAGTGGGCGTATGTATGTGTGTGTGTGCGAGGGTGCATGTGTGTGGGATTGAAAGGACACCTGACAGGGGACAAAGCGAATTACGGCCTTTTAATTAATGTACTGACATGGAAATTTATGGCAGTCGATTTTAATTTATTGAACCTTCCTTTCGCTGCCATTTGGCGCCTTGCAAACGCGACCGAAGCGCGCCGGATCGAGGACACACACACACACACAGGACTCTGGACTCAGGACTCCACCGAAATTTATGGCCAGTGGATGGCTAGCGAAAAAATTGTCTGCCATAAAATGATATTTATTTTTATTGTTGCCACATTATGAGATATTTATGGACATTTTGAATTCCAAAGACACTGAGCACTGAGCACACAACAACAACAAAAAAAAAATAAGGAAAACTTTAGAAAAATGGGTGACGCTTCCTTGGTTCCTCTTCCAGCCACTATTTAGAGCTTGGTCATGGTTTGGACCTTCTTGGGGGCACAGCGCACTCGGGCGTTACTGCCTCGCGGGATCTTGCGGCACTGGGTGACACAGGTCTGGCGGAGCAGCTCCCGGCCACTCTCCTTGCGGAGGCAATTCTGCTCCTGCAGGCGACAGGTGGCCAGCCGCTGGCAGGTGTTGGTCGAGGCTTGGCGGACGCAGACCTCACGGCGATTGCCAATGTCCGTGACGCCGCAACGCCAGCAGCGACTGGGCAGGATATTGTTGGCCTCAATGGTTACTATGGCCAAAGAGGCAATTAGCAGGACAAGACTCAGTTTGGACATATTTTTGAGTTGCTTCGAATGCTTTTCGTGAGGTGAAGTGATAACTGTTTCTGCCTTGGAGCTACTTTTTATAGGAAAATCTGGTGATTTTAGGAGGAAATGCCATATGTTGTGGGGGTAACTTGCTTTATCAATGGAAATCATTGGAATTCAGCTGTTTTTTTAAGGTTTTTAATTGTTCCCATTGAAGGCTTTATACAATTTTATTATAAACACCTTTTTAGGTGAATGCAAAATGGGAATTTATATATAAAATAAATAAGCCCAGCATTGACATATTTATTATTTATGCAAATATAAATGAAAAGGTAAAGATGTATTAAACATTAAACCTGCTTTAAGGGAGTTATATTTAGGTTTGTTATGTATGTTTTATCAGCTCATTAAATATATTTTTTTAATATATTCAATATGTAAACTATATAAAATATATATAGTTACATATGAATACATAGTTTTTGTATACGAAAAACTTTTTTTTAAACATTTTAATAAATAAGTTAATTCCTAGGCTTGCTTTGATTATTAAGACATATATTTTATTTATTATATATAATATATCAAATAAAAAAAAAATAAATTAATCAAAGCGCAGCCTCATGACTCATTTCTTATAAATTTAGTCTTGCTTTTATGGCACCACCTCTGAGTCTTAATAACAATATCTTTAAACTTTGTTTAAACTTCTTGATATCAGGTCAATGCCTCTTGGAAATTACACTCTTTTCCTGGTAATTGTTTTTATTTCGCTTTTTTATGGTATAAAAAGAGCCAACGAGAGTTTTTATAGACTTCAGTTGGTAATTTCGAGGTGAATCTAAAAATGTGCCGCCTTCTACAGGGTTTTATTTTGGGTAAGCCAAAGTTGAAGGTTAATATTTCAGGGGAAAATTCTTCAGGAAAAATGCTGTAAAAAGTCTTAAGCTTATACAGAATTTAAATTTATAGAAAATATTACACAAAACCCTTCAAAATATATTAAAAATGTTAAACCAAAACCTTTTAAAGGCTTTGTGCTTTTGGAAATGCTTTCTGGCAGTATAGCCAGGACCACCGAGTGGCCTGAGAGCACCAGCAGGAGGACTACTACCAAAGAGACCACCACAACCAGCAGGAGCACCATTACCACTAACAGTCCTACTCCAACAACTCCTGATCCCACCACTCGTGATCCTAGCACCCTTCCTCCCCCTCGTACCACCCCCATCCGGCCACGTTGTCCCCATGTCTGGTGCTCTGCGGACAGTCCTTCGGTCTGCGGAAGACTGGAAGGAAGCCAGTGCCAGAGATTCGACAGCGTCTGCGACATGATGAACCAAATCCGGCTGCTCAACATTTCGGTGACCGCCACCCGGGACATGTACTGCCTGGGACTCAGGGGCAAGCAGCGCGGATCCTGCTACCTTAGTTGCCCAAAGAATCCGCGTCAGGTATTCCCTTGCCGACCCACGCCCCCGTCGGAGGAGATCTGCGTCCGATCCAGAGATGGGCGGAGGTGCAAGATGCTGGCCAACAGCTGCCAGTTGCGGGAACAGAACTGCTTTTCCAAGCCCAGAAAAAGTGAGTCAAGGGGAAGGATTTTTCTGACAACAGAATTAAATTCTAAAAAATATTAGGTAAAAAAAGGATTGCGTTTTTAAGAATATTTAATTTTCCTTTTTAAATTTCTATAAGTTTGAGATGCTAGGAAGTCATTTGCATAAATTAGATATTATATTTTTTAACACTGAAAAATAGTTTACTTCCAGGAATGTTTTTAACCGCCTAAAAAAATATTTTAAACTTGGAGTTAGCTTAAAAGATACTTAAAATTGATTAATTTCTTGCGGTTAGGAATTTTTTATTTATAATCTAATATATTTTATATTATTCCCCTTAATTTGTAGCTTGGCATCTCACATTTAAGCGAAATTGTGGCAAAAGAATGGTGGGCGACAAGTCGGATGTCTGTTTAAGGCTGCCTATTGCCCCAATAGGAGGTGTAATTAATTAAAAAATTAATTCATTTGCAAATTTAAAAAACAAAATAAATAAATACTTAAAAGAAAATTGTTTTATGTGGGTTTATTGGTGAATTGTCTAATTATTTAATTAATATTAATATATATTTATTTATGACAATAATTAGAGAACTCTTTATTTTTGTATTACAGTATTATTATTTATTAAACAATAATAATTATAGGGGGAATTTTAATTGTATATATATTTTATAAATGTTTATAAATTATATTATATATATATTTATTTATTTTAATTATATTTTAAATTAAGATTCAGTGTTTTTCTATTTTTTCTTATACTATTTCTATTTATTCTCCTTTTTTTATGTATTTCAGGTTTAAAATGTCCCTTTAAAAAGTTGTATCTAAAATATTGTAAGTGAAAACGAATAATTATTTGTAAATTCTCTCAACAACGTTATGATTTAACTTCTGTTTATAAATAGTAATAATTGAATAATAAAATATTTATAAAAATAAGGAGCAAATAGGGATATTTGCAATTTGAAATCGATCAAAGCTTAGTAAATAATTAAATATTATTAATTTGTACAACTTTTCTGTGTTAGTTTTTTATTAGAATTGGAACTTTACAACTTAGAAAACTAATACCCTCCAAGGATATCAGGAAATCAGCAAGTTTTAGGTCGTCGTTTCTATGGATTTTTAAGTCCCATTCAGTCAATTCTTAATGCTTCGTCCAGGTTTGGACCTTCTTGGGGGCACAGCGCACTCCGGCGTTACTGCCTCGCGGGATCTTGCGGCACTGGGTGACGCAGGTCTGGCGGAGCAGCTCCCGGCCACTCTCCTTGCGGAGGCAATTCTGCTCCTGCAGGCGGCAGGTGGCCAGCCGCTGGCAGGTGTTGGTCGAGGCTTGGCGGACGCAGACCTCGCGGCGATTGCCAATGTCCGTGATGCTGCATCGCCGGCAGCGACTAGGCAGGATGTTGCCATCGGTAGCCTCGATGGTGACGATGGCCAAGGTGGCAATAAGCAGGACCAGGGTTAGCTTGAACATATCTTTGAGTTGCTTGGACTGCTTCTCGGGTGGAGTGATGTCTGTTCCCCAAGGGAGCCTACTATTTATAGGGCTGGAAGCGCCTTTCTTCCGCCAGATGTGGCATTATTTCGCCACCGCCTGTTGTCTATTTGTTTAATTAATAAGCAACGAAATTGTTTAGCTTTTGAAGAAGCAACTGTTTGCAGTTGAGAATTTTTGAGCCGTTTAAAATATATGCAAAATGCGTATTTATAAATTAAACGAATCAATAAACAAGAAATCCAATAAATTAGGATTTAATTAGAAATTTCCCTGTTCAAGGATTCGATTAATTTTTTTCATATATATTTTTTGGGAATTGTACCGCTTGAAGCGTTCATCACTTTTCCTGCTGCCCCGCCTGCTCACTGTCTTTCTCTCTGCCCTTCCCTCCCAATTTTCTCCTCCTTCCCTCCCCCCTTTCACTCCCCCTTTGCCACCCCCTACCCTCTCCTGGTCTGTGTGCGTTTCCGGCTGGCCGCTTTTCGCCAGTTGCGCTCGCCTGCAAATTATTTTATTGAACGCAATTGTTTTTGGCTTTGGCTCGTTTGTTATTCGGCGGCGGCGGCAAATTACTTTTTATGGCTGGCGGCATGCCCCACCTTTCCCTCTGGTTTTACCCAACATTTTCCTGCCCCAACCCTGAGGCCACTGTTGTTGAATGCCCGGGTATTCCGGGATTCTGGATGCCGTTGCGGCGGCTGTTTTTCCAAATTTAATGGCTTAGAAAGCCATTTGGTTTATTTTTTTTTCGCCCATGTTGGTTGCCCTAACTTTGTTTAACATTATTTCGGGCACCGTATGTTGCCGCTGGATATGGCGGAGTGCCGATCCTCGTCCAGCTTTCGATGGACTAATTAGGCTCCGACAAAACCACGGGCGCGAAATGCAATTTATGCGGGTGTGTGCCTTGGGAATATGTGGGTACTTCCCCGGCAGTTAGTGGGGTTTCCCACCAAGTGGAGCCGAAAAGCAGGCAACATATTTTTGGCAGTTAATAAAAATATATTGGAAATTGTATTTAATTAAGTTAAAACACAATATTTAGGAGAGTTTAGTTTCATTGAAAAAATACTTCAGAGGAAGAATACGTTTTTTTTTTTTTAATTCTAGAAAATTTATTGAGAAGTTTTATGTATAAAACCATTAATTTAAATATTATTTTCAAGACTTAATTAAATATTTTCTTGAACTTTCCCTTCTCCTTAAATTATCTTTAAAATGAACTTATTTCGACTTACCTGCGTTAGTTTCCCATTGACAATGCTCAGGGACTCCAGGCTGGGGCGTACATTGCGCAGACTGTTATCCTTGAGAGCCTCCAGGTGCGAGTGGGAGAACTGCAGGTGACGGATGTGAACGCCCGGCTGGAAGACATCCTGCGAAAGGGATGTCACCGAGCGGTCAAAGTCGTAGATGGACAGGGAGTGGATGGGCGCCGAAATGCGTTCCAGAGTCGAGCGCAGGGATATCGCTGTGGTTCCAGGACACTCCAGGAAGAGTCCTGCCGGAAAGAGGGGAGGAGAACGGGTGGATTTATATTAATCCCTGCCAATTTGGGCATTTCAATTAGGCCAAACTCGTAATGCCAATTATAAATCCAGCCAGAGCCAGACCTGCAGGAAGCTCCTGTCCATTTTGTTGTTCGTTGCATTTCACGCCCACAATAAATACCAATCAATATTCATGGCCAGGACATCTTACAGGAAGCCCTGAACCGGCTTAGGCCTAAACACTGAATAAGTGGTTTTCCATAATCAAAGGGGTATCTTTGGAACATAAATACGGTTTAGTTCATCAGATTTGTATCTAATTAGGGAGTGAATATTGGAAGGGGAAACTAACTCCACTGATGGGAAATCTTATAGCAAGGATTATTGTTATAAAAGAGCCTCTTTTAAAGAGGCTCAAATATGCATAAAAATTCTTATGATTTTATTAAGATTTCCTGATTTAACTAGGGCTAAAATATATATAAAATTGCAAAAGAATACATTTAAGATTTACATTTATTTTTGTAGGAATTTAATATATATTTTTGAAGGCTTTCTTCAAGAAAACAATTTAAAATAAAATTTGTAGGCAAAAATAAAATAATCTTTAAGGGAAAATCAGATATATTTTTATTAAACTTATTATTTAGCAACTTTTTTGTTGAAGGAAACAATTAGGAAAACACAAAATCCTATAAAAAAATAAACCTTGGTGTGTAAAATATATTTTTATTTTAATTTCTCGGCTTCAATATATTTAATTTAAAAAAAAGAAATGAAAGCTAAGAAATTTGATTAATTATAGAGCTATTTAAACAATGAATTTTTAGAGTTTATTTCCATTTTCTTTGGTATTACTATTGCTATCTTTTCGTATTTTCTTCTATTTTTCGTAATTCATAATTTTCGATAGTAACGCAGGACGTTCTCCCAAATATTTGCTATGGCATTTCTTTAAGGACTTTTGTTTGTCCTCCTAGCCCATCCAGAGGAGCTCCCTGTTATTGGAGCTCCTCTGGCACACACATCGCACCTCCTCCATGGCATCTCGGCATCATCTCGGATCCTGATGCGTTTAATTAGCTCGCTCGGCCGTTCGCTTGCACTTACCATCCTCGAACTTGTAGCACGGACAGGCGGTGTTGTCGAAGCTGGGGCATTCGATGCCAGCCGCTCCTCCTCCTCCTCCACTGCCTCCACCTTGAGTTCCACCTCCTGGAGCTCCTCCTCCTCCCCCTCCTCCGCCTGCAGCTAGTGTACTCTGGGCGCCGCTACCCATCTCCGTGAAGAGAAGCTCACGTGCTGTGCCTTTGGCACTGGAGATCCTGGCTGAAGGTGTCATCATCGAGGCTGCGGTGCCCGTTGGCATCAGCAGCAGGACCAGGACGAGCAGGGCCACAGCCAGGACCAGGACATGTTGCTGCTGCTGCTGCTGCCTCTGGTGTTTGTGTTTGTCCTTGCATTTGGTTGCCTGTTCGTGCTGCGTCTCTTCATTTGTTTCCATTGCCGTTTGCTCTATTTGATGTCCTTGTTGGCGACGCTGATTATGCTGCTGCTTCTCCTGCTGCATGTCCTGCTGCTGTTGCTCCTTGTGAAGTTTGTGCTGCTTCCTGGTTTCCCTCTTAACTGCTAGCTGTTTTTGTGGCACGATTTTCGCCAGCTTTCCGCCTGTTGTTGTTATCCTTGTGGATTTTGTGCATTTCGCTAATAAGTTTGCCTTTGAAACGCTGTCCTTGCACATTTTTATTGTATATATTCCGTCTCCCAGAGATGTCTATCGTTTCCTTTCAATCTGAGTGTCTGCAATGCCTGTTTTTAAAGCCATTTTTCTCTGTAAAAAAGAAGAAAGAAAAAATCGAGAAGTTTTAATAATTTGTTATGGAAAAATATACGAAAATTGTACTTGAAATTAATTTTTTTATTCACTACATTAATGCTTAAAAAATCTAGTTAATAATAACACTTAAAGAGCCTTGAAAAAAACCCTTACTGAGACTTTATTACACAGCAAATGGCTAGCACAGTGCTTATGTGAGTGACTTCGCCAGGACTAACCGCATTTTCATTTGTCTTTCAAGGGTCCTTTCTATGCTTTAATTCTGTTTTTTTGCTGACAACATTTGAGCTTTTTTTCCCCCACAGCCAACATGGTTGGTAATATGAATTATTTTCCCTGCATGCCTTGGCAGCAGTTTTTCCCCGCTCTTGAATTTCGTTTTTTGTTTTATTTTCAATTTTAATGCTCGTCCCCGAAAGGAATTTGTGTCAAGTGCGTGAATTTTTGTGGAGAATTCCTGGTAGTAGTGCCTAATTTAGTGCTTTTTCCCGGCGGTCACGTTGGCCAGGCTTTATTATTATTATTTTATTACTTAGTCGTTGTTGCTCGTTTTCTAATTAATGCCTTTTTTTCTCTCTCTCCCGTTGGTCTTCTTTTCTATACAATTCCATTCGCCAGGCCATTAAACGCCATTAAAATTATGGCAGCTAATGCGGCGAATGACTCTTGTCGTCTTAACCGGAAATTTCATTTCATTTTGGCCAACAAAAAAAATGAAAGAAATATGTAGGAGACACAAGCCAAAATGGCAGCCACAGCGGCGAAATATTAATTATTCTGAATTTCCGGCTGTTGGTCAGTTGGTCGGTGAAATGACAGCGAAATGAGGGAACTGGTTTAGGGATGTCCAAAGGATGGGCTTAAGGACATTAAAATGGGTCGATTGTTGGTTATAAATTGTTAAAGTAGTGGTCTGGTCAAGGAGGGATTTGTATTATTTAAGATGATTTAACCTATAGAAAATATTACTTGTTTATTATAAATGATTATATTTTATGCTAAATATGTTGAAGAAAAGTATAAAAGTGGAAAAAAGATGATTATATGATTCTTTTAAATGAAATTTGTCTTAAAATTTTAAAGTACTTTTGCCTGGAAAAATTCGTTTAAAATATATATTTGTGGAAATTTTATTTATTAGTTAACCCAAAAGAAATATTATTCATAAATAAGAATATAATTCGCTATTTTTCAAAGCCCAAATTTATAATAATATTAAATATTATATTCATAATTCTCCTGTTCTCACACACTTTTCTACAAATATGATCGATCCAACAAGTTCTTATATTTTTTCCAACTGATTTTTTCCCTTAAGAGCTTCCCGAAGCTCCCGGCTTAAACCTACACCTGTGACACCTGGGTATTTTTCCCTCATCATCAACCCTTGGGTCATCGTTTTACTGTTTGGGCAATGAATGTCCCGTGGGGAATCGAAGGACGTAGTCCTTTTTTTTCCATCCCCTTGGCGTTTTCAATTAGTGGCCATGACAACTGGAGTTTTTACCGCCGCATTTTTACTTTATTTTTACTTAATTTTCCTTTCATTATTCGCAGCTAGCTGCGTGTTTTCATTACGCGCCTGCCATTTCCCAAGTTGAGTTGGGTTTTCCCCCAAGTTTTCCGCAGAAGCAGGAAACCCTGCAGTGGTCAGCTGGTTACTTAGTCAGTCAGTCAGTCACTCGGTCAGTCATTCATTCGGTCTTTCAGTCACTCAGTTCAATCGAGCAGCAAAGTTGGACCCGCATTTTGCGGATAATCAAAAGTTAATTGAGTAACAACAAGGGTTCGTAATGCAATCGCAATCGCAAATTGGCAAACGAAATTGAAATTATGGCTGAAATCAAATATGCAGTGGCAATTTATTTAACGCGGCCAAATCAATAAATCGCCATATGAATAAATAAATGCAAAATGTGGTCGGCATTAAACAATTAACTTTGAGTGAAAATGGAGAAAGTGAAATTTTAAAAACATAATAAAAGGACAACTACAGGTTTGCATTCCATTAAATTACTCAATGACATTTAAAGTTTATTTAAAATGCTGCCAAAAGTGCATCGATCGTTATTTTAACGTTGCTATAAAAATGCATTTAATCGATATTCTGTTTGATATATTTTACAAATTTATTCCAAATTAATTTCTTTACTAAATTGGAAACTCTTTAAATATTCACTTATCGATTACATATCGAAATACATAATCCGCACAGCAAATTAAATGCCCTGATAGTGCAATTAACACTATCCTCTGTTAATCGATCTGAAATCGAATCGCATTCACTGGACAATCCCCGGGGAAACATGATGAACTGCCACTTAGTGCGGAGTGAGCAGAAGGCTAGAAGGGGAATGCTGAAAATTAATTGCAATTAAAAATCCAGCTCCCAAGGGCCAGAAGCAGCAGCAGCGGCAACCTGGATGATGATGATGATGGCGAACAATGAAGCTGATGACGGTGACATTGCCAATGAATCCAGAGCTGGATGTTGATGTGCAGGTCCAACTTGGACCGCGGAGGAGCGAGTGGGGCGGAGCGAGAAGCGAAAGCCCAGGAGAAACCTCAGCTTGGATGACATTAGCGTTGACAGCGTTCCCGACAAAGAACAAGCCGGCAATGGCAATGGCCATGGCCAGGCCAACAGCAACAACTTTGTTTATGGCAGTAAGCGTCACATCGCTCACAAAACTACACCAAAAAAAATATATCGAAGAGCAAGTTCAAAGGGTTATCACTAGCTCTAAAATGAAGTTAATAATGATAAAGATATAAAAAGAATATCAAGAAATTACGTAAATAAAATATATCAAATATATACAAATTTTGTTTAATTTCATGAATACAATATATAGATTGCAATTATCGTAATATTTTTTATGAATTAAATACTGAAAATAGAAATTTCGAGATTATGCCACAATTAAATAATTATCCTAATATTTTTATGATTTAAATATCGAAAGCAGAAACAAAAGAAAATAATGCAACGATTAAGATAGCGATTATGTATTGAATAACAGGACACATATTATTTATAAAATTAATAAATGGTATCAGTAACTTATAAATATTTTAATATAATATAATGCAGTTTTCAATGTCTAAATATTAAAGAAACGATAAGATGTTTTTATTATTTTGTTTTCACCTTTTTTATTGCTCAAATTCCAATTTAATCGCATTTTTATCGGTGTGGAAAATCTGCACCTGTGTGTTTACCTTTGGCTGTGGCCAAGTATGCTTCCTTCCTAACAGTATCAAAGCATATCACCAGTTTGCCAGTTACTACTTGCCACAAGCTACCTTAAGTGCACAGGGAAAAATAAATATAAAATCGAAAGTGAAAAAGAAACTGAGGAAATATAATATAAACCCAAAGAAACATTTATTTACTACTCAAAATATACTCAAAAGAAATACAAATAGGTCTTTTAAGAATATAAAAATGCATTTTTAAAAATATTTAAAATTAAGATTTCTATGACTGACTTTTCCCTCGATTTATTATACAATAGCACCCCCTTTTTTTTAACTGTGTTTCCAAGTACATATATTTATATACGTTATAACTCCCTCTGATCCGGCGCCCTTCGTCACGGTGCTACTTAGAACCGACTGCTATTTCATTTTAATGACTCACGTGACTTTCACGTATCTCTTTGGGGCCAGAGAACAGCCACGAGAACATGGGTAGCTGGAGCAGCAGAGAAGTATAATCATAATAATAAAAGTTATACACCTAACATGCTATTACATAAGCAGGGAGCAGGGAGTAGGGAGCAGGAAAGCAGGGAAGCAGCAGCAGAAAGCAGAGACCCATCTCCGACTCGCACTTAATTTTGAGGAAAAACCCAACAGAGAGTTCTTTGCTTGCCGCAGTATATGCATCTCTAATGCGATGGGTTAAGTCACAAGGGAGCAGGGAGCAGGAAGCAGGATGCTGGGTAATGGGAATGGGTTAAGCAGGTGCGCTGCCTTGCCACATTCAAAACATTCAGTTAATTAGCTCATCTGGGCAAATGGCCAAACGATTATCGAACTGTCGCAATGGCAAATAATTTGATAGCCAAAATGGAAAGTCCACAGATGACGACTCCACAAGATTCCAAATTCAAATCAAATAAATAGGAATATATATCCAGAATATATATATACAGAGAGAGAATGCAGGAGGTGTGAGCCATTACTAATTTGATGCTGAGTAAACCTGACACGTACTTAATATGCTTCACTTGGTTTATAAATCATTTTGAATTGAGTCTGAGTTCAGGGAAAGTACTTATTAAGCAGCAGGAGAAGTGATTTAAATAAATTTATTATAAATTAAAATATATAAAATCTAAAAACTATTTGGAATTTAAGGACTTATCTTGTATCTTCATTTTTGGTTTGCTTGTTCAGCCTGTATTTTCTTTCTACTTCAACTGACAGGCCATTCATCAAACGGCCGACTTCTTCCCCTATTTCCATAGATATATATATATATATATATATCTTCGTTTTTTTTTTTTTTTGGCAAAAGAGAGCCTCTACTGGGGGGGTAATTGGCTGCGGGTGGGTATAAATACCACATCACATGAAGCTCAAATGGAGGGAAAATATCCCTGGGTTGTGATTGACAGCTAAGGAATTTCGGTGAAGGCAGGGTGTTAAGACAAACAATCTGCCTTTGTTTGGGATTTTTAAGCAAAAAAAAAAATATAGAGTTTATATATAAAGAAAAACGGAAAATGTCAATCTGACATCTTGGCATCGAAATCATTTACAGATCTCGCCATTCAGATTCAAATTGAGAGACGCCGCCTAAGTAGATTGTCATGTTTCGGCGGTTATTTCGTTTTCCATTTCGATTCCTATGCCAATTTCCCATATCGCAGTACAATTTCCCACAGCCACATTCGAGTTTAGCTAACTGCAGTTGGGTTTTCCCACTTTTCCATTGAAAAGTGCCACAAAAACGGTTACCAGCAAGCAAGATGAGACTCTTCTTCAGTTTCAGCTTCAGCTTCGGCTTAAGACCATAATCAGTTTGGCTGGCGAGATGGTCTTAGTTTAGATAGGTTTAGTTTGAAAATAGAATCAAGCGGAAAACGCCAAAGGCCCCATAAACATGGCGTTTTGTGAAAAGAGAAAATCAGTCAGAGGAAAACGGAACTTCCAATACTCTAAGCTATGGATTGTTATGGGAAAAGCAAAGGAATTTCATGGTTTAATGCTTTTAAAAAAATTTTAAAAAATAATAATAATAATTAGTAATTATTTTTAAAGTTTATAGAACGGAAGTTTATTTAAAGGGAAAACTGATTTTTAAACCAAATCAATGTAAATTGTTGGCTTAAAGTTAGCTTAAATTTATAATAGGTCAAAACTATATATTGTTTATATTTTTTTATATTATTCCTTTACATTTAATTTTATTTTTCAAGCCTCCTAAGACCCCAGAAATACCTTCAAGTTAGGGTATTTTGTAATGGCAATTACATGCACATACTAAATAGCCAACTGGAAATGGTCAACACACAGGCGGCGGTGGTGTGGTGGGGTGGGGTTTGTTTGGTCTGTGGCGGTTTCTACCAGCTCCTTCGAAGCGGAAGCCCAGACACACACACACACACACACACACACACAACACCTTTTAAAGTGCGGCCCAGAAAAGGCAGAGTGTGCGTGAGAGACGACGGCAAGCTGTAAAAGCAGCAATTTAAAGGCGATTAGAATTGATTATAATTAGTTTAGAGCAACAAATAGCAACAAGAACAACATCTGCGGGGCTCCTTCCCTCTAATGAAGTTATTTTTACTCATAAAGTGACATTTATATGACACAAATTATGATCATCGTTATTATGGCAAAGCGACCCGAAGGCAATAAAAACCTGTAAGCACAAGTTTGGCTATTATTTTCGAAAGTTTTAAATGGAAAATGCATTAAATTTGAAGTCAAAAAAATTTTGTTTAATGTTTTATAAATTTTAAACTTTATAATGTGAATTATTTATGATTTAAATACAGCAAACATATTATATTTTCATTTTTCTGCTTCAAAAATTTCACAATTTGCATTTAATTTTGATTTATTTCTAAAAACTTTTAATAGGAATATAAAAAGTAAGGCATTATTATATTTTTTTTAATGTTAAAAGTAAAGTAAAGTAAAATTTAAATGCTGAAACTCAAACTACTTCGCTTTTTTTGTTACTTCCAAAAAATTACACAATCTCAGCATTTTTAATTTAAAGCCCTGATGCAACTTCTTTTTTCCTCAATTATCCCCAGGCCCACTTCAGGAGCACTCAAAATATTTTGGGATAAACTTTTGAGGGATGGAAGGAGCTGGCTTTATTCCTGAGCTAAATCTGATCAAGTGAGGCAAATGGTTAATAACACTGCCTGAAAAATCTTAAGTGGCGACTTATTAATGGCCTCCAGATGCGCGATGATGTTGATGATGCTGAGGAGTTTCTCCAGCCCTCTGATTCTCTGATTCCCTGGTTTTCCTTGTTTTCCGCTTCCAGGAAGGTCACCCCCGGAGGTTTTTCAATGACTCACCTCGTCCGAGTGTCACGAATATCTCCCGGCTTTGGGTTTTGGATTTATTTTTTGTTTTTTGTTTTCCTGTTTTTTTTTTCGACTCTTATCAGAGCCCGAACATTGCCCGACTGGCCGCCAAAGATATAGGTTCAGCTCACGATTTCCTCGTTTCGATTTTTTCCGTGTCTCCCCCCGAGTGTGTGTGTGTGTGTGTGTTTTTCTTTTAGGGAAATATTTCACTCGCTGTCGTCGTCATCGTCGCATTTTTTCAATTCCAGGGAGTGAGGCCAAAAGGGGACTCCCAACAAAAAAAAAGTAAAGTAAAGAGCATTGTCCGTTAGTGATAAACAAAAACAAAAATAAGAAATATGGCAGGGCAAAGTGCCCAAAAATCCAAAAATTATCAACTCAAAGCTGAGACCATGGTATAATGAGTGAATAATTGAAATATTTCAAATAAAGGATAAGTTAAGTAATAAATATATTTATGTACACAAAACAGAAAATAATATAGGTTAAAAAAATAGTAAAACAAAATTAAATGGGTTTAGAATTTATTTTCTATAATTTATTATTTATCATTTTTATAATTGCAAATTTTGTATTTATTTTAATATACATTAATTTATAAAAAACTAAGCTTATAATTTATAGATTAATTTAAATAATTCATTTTAAATAAAATTGTTAATAAATAAAATGTAGAAAATAATACTTTATGGTAAAATATTCTTCCAAGCTTAAACCATAATATCAAAACCCATTTATAAATTGTAAATTAATTCATTTGATATAAATTCATTTAATATTTGATTTATTTTTTAGAATTTAGAACATTAAATTTTAAAAAATACCCCAGGACCACCTGTTTCTTCCTTTCCTTAAACAATTGGCCTCAGGATTTGCCCTCCTTAAACTCTCGTTTAGTAAAAGTTTCCCTAAGGAATTCTCTAGAGACTACAAAATACTGAGAGCTAGAGAAAAACCTAGGGGAAACCCCCAGAGAAAAGGGTAGATAGAGAGATAGAGAGAGCTATGCAAATGGCTTTTGCTTTGGCAAACTTGCAAATTGCTGTCCACTTTTCATGTTGTCCTGTGCCATGTGATCCCCTTTTTTTCCTGGCTTAGACCAGGCCATGTCTTCATTTTCCCTTTTTTTTTCACTGGCCCCCGTCTGTGTTGATGTTTTCCTTTGCTTTTATTTTCTTTTTTCTTTTTTTTTTCTTGTAGGCCCGAATCGAAAGCAAATGAATCCTAAAAATGTTGGCCTTTTCCCCCCGCTTCCCGCTCTAAACTTGATTCATGTGTCGGCATCGATGTATTTTCCATTTCCCGGCCCCCAAGTTTTTCCTTCTGTTCGGTATCTTCGGCATGCATATGCGGCTTAGTGCTGATATGTTTATCATTGTTATTATTTATGTTTCGATTTGAATGTCAATGTCGAATGTCGAGTGTCGGGTGTGGCACGCCATCGGCGTTTTCCAAGGTTTCTTTTTTGGTGCCAGGAAAATCCTGGAGAGAAATTGATTTAAGGCAGTGTTGTTTTCGGTTTATACTTTGAACTTTGATGGCATTAAGTTGTCAATTTGCGTTTTCACCAAACTCCAGAAATAAAGCGAAGCAGAACAGCCATTTAGATAAGAGAAACAAAAACCGAGGAAAATGCAATAATTTATGTTGAAGATATAAGTTTTAAAAATTGTTATTAAATTATCAGAGTGAAAGATAAGTTTAGATGATATTTTTGGTGACTTTATTTATTTCTTTTCTGTATTTTAAATTGATTTAAAGTGAAGTGATAGCTAAACTTGATCTTAAGTACCTTTTCCTTGGCAGCATTATATAACTTTCCATTCGAAACTTAATTTTAAATAATGATTTTAATAATTTCCTTCTCCCTGGCTCTGCCTTTATTTATTATTAAATTATTAGCTTACAAAATTCGTTAGTTTGAGTTTTCCTTTTTGATTTCAGCGCGCTAAAAACTTTTTTGTACAACTTTTCCTTCGTATTGTTTTTTACTCTTCTTAATTAATGTTTTTTTCCTCCTCAACAACAACAAAAAAAAACCTGAAACTTGTTCAGGAAAGTGAAAACGAGAACATTAACGAAAAGCAAAAATAAAAGTGAAAATGAAAATGATTAGCATGATGAAGAGGCCAGAAATATATATAAAACAATCTGTAAAAAGAAATTAATTTCCATTGAAAATTCCAAAAAAAAAAGGAAGGACAGGGGGAAACAGGGAGGTGAAAAAGAAGCTGCAGAAGAAGATGCAGAAGGCAAACATTCGAAAGACAAAGAAATGTTTTAATTGATTTCACTTAAAGCACCAAAAACCCCAAGACAACATCTGGAGAAGAAGGAAAAGTACCCCGAAAAAAGCTGATGATTTTTTGTATTTGTTAAACTTTTTGGTAGTATTTTTTATACTTTTTTTTTTGGTAAGGGAAAGGCCTGAAGACCAGACGCACACACTTGACCATCGAAAAGTCAACAGAAAAACATAAAAAAAAAAAGAAACGAAGGCGGAGAAGAAAGGCTGATCTGAGTCCAGACACTCGGCGAAAATAGGAGTCATTAATTGTTTATAATTATTAAGATGTATATGAATTGTTCTTGATAGTAGTATTTAGATAAAACAGAGGAATTTTTAAACATTTTTCAATAACAAGAATAGACTTTCCTGGTGAAGACAAATCAGCATATCCTTTTAGGTTTTAAATGTTTATAATTATTGAATTACTTATCAAATATTCTTAACAATATTATTGAGAAAAAAGGGAGTATTTTTAGTGCAAATTAAGCCATTATTTAAACACACTTCATATCTAAATAGCCTTGGCTGAAGACCCTACCCCGATTTATTTATTACCTTCGGATTATAGCCAATTTTTTTTTGGGCCTACTCCCTCCCATTATTGTTTGCAGTGCAGTTTGGACCAAAGTGGGCCTAATTGGTCATTATGTTGGCCTAAACAGCACTGGCGGCGGCTCGGCCCGGCTCAAGTGGCGGCTAATTAAAAGTAGCGTGAAGTGCGATACAATCCACGATGATGATCATGATGATGATGGTGGAAAATGAGGGAAAATTTACGGGGAAAAACAAGGCCTCGTAATGGATTTACGGCTAAGGACATTCGTCCTGAGATTTCTTTCTTTTCATTTAATTTTGTTCTTTTTTTTTCTTCGCTGTCGTGCTTTATTTTCGACTCCAAGACTTTTCATCGGCTTCCCTGGTGGTCTGTCTTTCATGCGTTCCCGACCTCCGACAAAATGGGAAATTGAAAATAGATTCTTCTCAATGGAAAATTACCAGGAAGCGTCAAAGAAGTGTCTATATAAATTGCCCAATTAGCTGCAGTGGGGAAAAAACAACAGAAACAAAAACAAAAACAAAATAGCAGCGATCATTAATCATCCTTTGCAGGCGGCGGAACAAGAGAGTGTGGCTATTGTCTGGTGCTCTTTTTTTTAATTCAGGATGCACAGTTAAAAATTTTTAAAATTAAATTAAACAATATTATTTTTAAAAAATTTTTCAAACAAAATTTATTTTTTATTTTGATTAATTTTTTATTATAAATAAATCTTTCATGGCACTTGTTTTTGATTAAATGAATATTTTAATAATAAAATTTTAATCAATCGGAATTTATTTTATTTAAATTTTAATTTAAACAAGAAATAAATAATTTAAATTAATTTGTTTTTTTAATTTTTATTTATTAATATTTATTAGAATAATATTAATATTTATGATTCCCATAATACTAAATCTATTGATATTTATACACATATCTTAGGAAAAACTAAAATATAAATAAAAGAAATAAAATTAATTCAAATACAAAATATAACAAAATTTATAAAATCAAATATTAAATATAAATAAACTTCTTATTAGTTACAATTTTTAAAAAGCTTTTAAAAATATAAAAATTCAAGAACACTGTTTTAGATAAAAATCTAATCAAATAATAATTATAAACAATATAACAAATAGTATTTAACGATGTTTGCTGTGCATTTGACTTCGAAGAGCATTAAACGCCAAGCTCGCTCTTGGAAAGAGTAACCAACTCACTCTTAGCCGGCTGCCTGGAACGATAGGAACTCTCTCTGTCTCTTGCTCTTTTGAACAATATCTGGAAGCCGCCACTCAATTTGTAGAATTTGTATCTCGATCCACCTCTTCCACCTCTCTTTCGCTCTCGGCCAAACGGCGGTCAGAGCATAAGAGAGCGTCTGCGAGAGCGAACGGCAGAGAGCGCCGGAGAGCGGCTGGGAGAGCGCGAGTCAAAGCATTAACAGACTTTCCTAAATCTTGCTTAAATCTAAAAATTAAATTTAAAAAAAACTTCAACGAAGGCGGTCGTGGTTTTTCGACGATTCGAAACAGAAAAGCGATTTTCCAGTGGCGATCAGTGAACAGCAAGCGCGGGTACAGCAAATGTGAAACACTCAATGGGATAAAAACGAACTCTGTTTTAATTTAAATTCTTTTTTGTTTTTGTTTTTTCTTGTTTTGTGCGTGTAAATTTACAGTTACTACTTAAACCAAGGGCAAACAAACTATTTGGAGCTTCATTCTCCTCTTCGTAACCAAACTGTAAACGTGCTCTTTGCCGCCTCCTCTTGCAGATTCGCCAAAAGAAGCAAAAATTAAGAAAAATAAATGAAGAACATAAATAAAGAAATTAAATAAATAACATAGAATAGAAAAAATACATAATAAACACAACAATAGCATGCAGAACCATCACAACAAATTCTTCGTTTCTATTTCGGTTTTTTTCAATTAGCAACAAAAATAATTAAATAAATGCATGTACAATCGCAGCGAACGTGTTAAAATATTAAAAATAAAATACCCCAGAACCAAGTAAATAAATAAAAATTGGTTTCAATATTTTGTCATGTGTAGAATTTTTCTTGTAAAAAAAATTTAACTGCTTTTCGTGTGCATTTCTTTTTTTATTTCACTTTATTTGGTTTTTATTTTAACAGTACTTAATATTTGGGTTGTTTTTATAGTAATTATTTGTATATGTGAAATTAATCAATAATAATACTAAATACATCCATGCGATTACAAAAATTAAAGTATTTGCAGTGAAAAAACAAATAAATAGATCCTAAATAATATAATAAATAAATATAATCCAGATAAAAACGGATATATTTGACTATTTTATAATATTAAATAAATTTATAGTCCTAATGGGACGGGAACTTATAAAATTTAGTCAAAGATCTAAGTACTTTAGTGAAAAGAATTATATTTACAATGAGAAAATATGTAAAAAGCACTTAATAATGTTAAAAATAAATATATGCTGGATTTTTATGAATATTATTATTATTTGTGAAAATTTTAATAATATTATAAATCGGAGAAAATAAAAATCCAAGTACTTTCACAATCAAAATAATATTTACGGTGTAAAAGCAAGTAAAATAGATTCCAAAATTAAATAAGTAAATATATCCCGGATAAATATAAAAATAATATTATCTAAAAATATATATTCTTTACACAGATATAAAATCCGTTGTGAAACAGTTGTAGTTTTGTGTTTGCTATTGTTGTGATTATTACACCAACCAGGCGAGAGGCGATAATTAATAATCTTAAACCATATGTAGAGCGCCCATATATGTATATCCCTTTATTTGTGTACTCTACATCTCAAATATTTGCTCCTAATTTTCCTATATAACCAAATAACTAATAATAATATATTGTTCTCCAATTTTTCAGTTTTAATCACAAAATAAAACCCATCTGATTTGTTAACTATAAATTTATATAAATATTTTTTTTTGTCGTGACTTCTTTGTGTGTGCGTGCCAATTTCTTTGTGAATGAAATATATATCCACTACGCGTATCTACAAATATATATATATATACACACATCTGTGCGGCATACAGTTAAAGAAATAATGCAAATAAAAACACATAAAATATGCATATAAAAACAATATAAAACAGTGAGTGTGTAATAATAATGAAAGAAACAACGGGCAACAAAAGGCCATTAAAAACCAGCAAAAAATGAAAGGCGACGAGGAAAAGTTTAAACTTTAATTCAACAAAATTTTAAGAAACCATCTTAACTTGGCTTAAACCAGATAAAACGGGTTAAAATTCTGGAAACAACAAATAAAAAACTACAAAATATAAAACCAAACGAAACAAAATTCAAAAAACGAACAAATTTTTCGGGTGTTTAATATTTATTTATATGCTAATTTATTTTTACAATAATTTGGTATTAACCCACAAACCACAACAACAACAGCAACATTCGGAGTGAAAGATAAAACAAAGACAAAAAAATAAAATAAACTAAACGATAAAAAACAAAAACCAAAAAATCAACCATAAAAACAAAGCACGCGCATCGCTTGGCATTTTGTTTTTATTTTTTCCATCAGCGGGTCGGATCTTCTCCTGCCTTTTTTTGGGATATAAAACAGCAAAAGTAAGTGGATTATAATACTAAAGTGTATTTTATAATTTCATTCGATTTCTTTGCGAAACTTGTTTCTGATTTTTGGCTTTTGATTTTTAATGCAAATTCAATTGAAGGCAGCAGCGAAATTTTTTTACGACTCTGTCGAATGCGGATTTTGTACCGAAAAAAGTATATATAGATATATATTATATACATATGTACGATATATCTTGTATTTCCTACACATTTCCCATTTGGGCCTAACCGCGATTTTCAGGATTTTCCGGGTTCACGCCCCGCATTGAGTGTGTGTGTGTGTGTGTTGACCTTCTGACTTTGTGCGGGAAAACTAGGGGATGTTGAGGCCTCTTTAATTATGTTTTCGGTCTTTTCAGTCATGGAAGGATCTTGAATTTGCATCCAGGGATATCCCTAACCCAATAGGAATCAAATATTATCCTTCATTTGTTATATTTATGATAAATTAAGGTTTAAAATAATATATTTTACCGTGTGTTTTGTTGGGGAAGTGTTTATTTATTTGAAAATGTTAAAAGTTTGCTCCAATCTTTTAGCCATATATTTAATTTCATAACAAAATGAAACCTTTAATAATTATTCTTAATATTTAAAGAAAAATTCAATAATTCTTTTAATTTTTGCAGCTTAAATAGTCTTTTGAAAGCATATAAAATATTTTAAAAATATTAAACATAAATTTACGAAATATGTTAAATTTTTAACACATACGATTAATAGATCTTGCTGCTTTATAATCTTTCTAAAAAGAGTTTTTGACCTCCATTCCTCCATTCATTATCAGTTGTTAAATTTCAAAACATTGTGCAAAACGCGGCAAAGATCACGATTAATAAGTAAAAGAAATTAAATAATAATAATAAATGTCACTACTACTCGTAGGTTTATCAGTGCCAAAAAGCTGGCACTTCCGCTCCCCAAAACACACTCGGAAATATAATCAAATTAAATCAAAAATGAAAACTACAGACTGAGAACTAAAAACCAAAAAAATGGGAAAACAAAAAATCCAAAAATCAAAACCGAAACGGCTCCCGCATGAAAGTTAATTGCATTTAAGCGACTGTCCAAAAAATACAAAAAAGAGAAGAGTTAAGTTTAGTGACAGTCGAGGGTGACATTCGAGGCGAGAATTCTACACTGACAACAAATAAGAGGAAGTTTAGGCTGGGAAAATATGTAATTTAATTTAAAATGAACTTTATTTGTATGCTATCATTTTGTACAAGCAAAATTAAAACTAAAACTCTTTGTTATAATTTATCTATTTTCTAAATTTCGCTTTTGTCAATACCAAATACCTGAAGGTCTTTCTTTCTGTGTATTATTTTCATGCAAAGTCATTATCAGCATTAGAAAGTGTTACTGCCACACGCAAATCACATTCCGGAGATGGAACTCAATTAGAGTTTTAAGGGGGAGATCTGTGAGAGATCTGTGAGAAATTCCATTGCCATTCCCCTCGCCGGAACGAGAAACGACAAACGGAAAGAAATAGAGAATCTATCACGAATTTATTATTATTTTTTTTTTTATTATTATTACTATTTTCGAGGCCCAATGGCCCAGGGCTATATAGTATAGTAAAATTGATTCAGCTGCATCGGGGCAAAGCTATAAGCAAACATCATCCGGGGAATCCACTGGCGGTACGTGCCTGAGACCCCAAGAACTAAAGAACCAAAAACCAAAGACCATAACTCGCCGAGAGACCGGATCTGGGAAACCGAAAAGCAAATACCAAAACCGATATACGACCTCTGTGAATGTTTGCTCTGGAATTTTCCATTTTCCGGCCAAATGTCCTAACATTATTCACTATATGTATATTCGAAAAGATCACGAATAGTTTCCGAAAGGCTTTATATTTATATTTTTTCAAAATTTTACAAAATTGGTAAAAATATATATAGTGGCTGGGAGAAAAAAGCCTTAAATTTGTTTGTAATATAATTTCTATATATTTTCTATTTGTTTATATGTATATTTTCTATATGTTTCTTGTAGCTTAAAATTCTTATACTTTTCTTCAATTATTTACTTTTTGCGGCTCGTTTCCCATTCACGACTTTCATTCATTTATTCACCTGTTTGAGCACGTTTGGGCGGCAATTGTGGCTAATAAGGTATACACGTTGGCTCTAACCTCCACCTGCTCCACCTCCCCACCAGCATTTTACCCTCCCCCCCCCTCTCCCCTTTTTTCTGAGCTCTTCTCGTGTGCAGCGTAGCGTTTCCCGCCATCTCTCTTCTGATCCCTCTGGCTGTCCCGCATGGTTATTTAACCATGAAGGCATGCCATGATGCGGGGAGTAGGGGATTAATCTGGGGGCCTTCAGGTTTCAGGGATGGGGGGTTAAGGTGAAGGTAGGTGGGGGCGGAGGCAGCAGGATGACGTCGCTGAGTCATCATCGAAAAAGTCAAAAGCGTAGCACGCACCGCACTCACTCGGTTCGCTCGCTCGCCTAAAATCAGCGAAGCGTCAAAGTGTCGACGAACAGGTGCCTCCGTTCGAAATGCGGGGCTTTATAGGGGTTAAGGCAGCGGGGGAACCCCTCCGTTGCGAGCCATTCTGATTGTTACGCTTTTGTGGTTTCTGCCGATGCACAGAGGGAAAAGTATCTGAGAGATTGGAGATGGTTCATACTGAAAATATGAGTAATCAATGTGAAGAAAATGGATTACAAATATCTGAAGCCTTTAAATATATTATTAATTTAATGGAGTATCAGTATCAGGATCAGTATATATTTTTTTTAATATTTAATAAAATAATATTAATTCAAGGCCCACTATTCCCTTGCTAATTTTCAAGTTCTTTGAGCCTCTCTGTTTTGTTTAATTGAATATTTCTGTCAGTGTAAGTTCTGTTGCTTCTGCTGCTGGCTGCTCGCTGCTGTTGTTGTTGTTGGCGGCCAGCGGAAGCAGTAAACAGTTTGAAGATCGGCCTTTGGGGGCAGCTTCATAGGTCTAAAACCGTCTAATCGCCGCCGCTCCATCGGAACCTCCAACGTAGGAACTGTGGTAGTGGGAACCCAAGTCGGTGGCAGGTGCACTGCCCCCGTCTTCTTGTTGTTGTTATTGTTATTGTTATTGTTGTTGCTGTAGCTGCTCTTGCTGTTATTACAATGCGATTTTTTTATTGTTCTTGTCCGTAGACACCGCTCGTAATTTCCATTACACGGCACGGCCGTTTGTCTTTCTTTATGACGATGAGTGATGCCACCTTCTTCCGCTTGGCGGTGGGACACAGTAGTTATTCAAAAAATAAGTAAATTAAATTACAAAAAAAAAAGTATTTAAATTAAAATAAATTTTTCAATATCTTTAAATTTATTTTTACAGAAAAAAATCATGTAAATATAAATTTGGAGCCCTTTAGTTGTAATTTAAAATGAAAAATCTTCTCACAAATTTAATAAAATGTATATAAATTCATTAAGTTCCTTTAAAAAAAACTATTTAAACTAATAAACTACCAAAAATATTATTCAAAAATGTTCTAAATATATATTTAACAATTTTTTTTTCTCTTTTCTTGACCACAACTGCCACAGTCGTCGTTTCAACTGAATGCGTCGCGCAGCTACTTCCGCTTACAATTCTTTTTTATTACACTTTATTACACATTTTATATTCCGTTTTTCATTTCTATTTCTACTCTGCTTTTCTGTCTCCACTGAGTAATTTTTTCTATATTTTTTTTTCGTTGTTTTCGGCTTTGGTTTTTGGCTTAAATGATTTAATTATTCGCCCATGTGTGTGTGCGTGTGTGTGTTGGGGAACAACCGCAAATTTCATAAACTAAAAGAAGGCCAAAGGTGGCAATTGCATAAAAATGGACAGAAAATTAAACGTTGTCAACCGCAAATGTGACAAGCACTTAATTTTCCTGTTTTCTGGTAAAATGAGCGCCAAAAAAGGTATGCGGGTGGCGAGGGAGGCATCAAGGGGTTAAAGGGCTAAAATGCGGACAGCAGGAAAGTAGGACTCTTTCCCTACAACCAAATAACTTGCTGTTCAGGCGACAAAATTAACTCAAAATATTTGTTTTTATTTTTGTAGTAAACGGAAATATATTTTGTGTTTAACATAAATTGTTAAAATGAAGAAAAAATATTTTTTAGGGAGTTGAAAAATTTGTAAATATTTTTTATAAAGTTTTTTTATATTTTTGTTTATTTTTTCCGCCAAAAAACTTTATGTTTAGTTAAAAAAATAGAAATATATACTATAAATATTTAAAAGAAATTGTTTAATAAATTAAGATATATATTTTTAGGGCTTAAAGTGAGTAGTTTAACAAACTATTTATATTTTAAAAGGAATTTAGAGAAAATAAATGTTTTAATCTGCATTTAAGGTCCCTTTTTAAATACACAAAAATCGTAGTACATCTGTTAAGTGTTTTTGTGTAATAATTATATATATGCCCGATCCTATATATGCATCAGCCCGTCTCTCTTTAAAAGCAATTGCATCATAAAGTTTTTTGTTTGCTTATCTTGAGAGAGAAAAAATAAAGAAGAAAGGCCTTCTTCTGGTGGCATTTATTTATTTATTTATCACTTGTGACTTTAAGTATTATGCATTTTGGGGTTGTCATGATTCATTCGTTTTTCTCTCCACACTTTTCCCGCAAACCCCACCCCCGCTCCCTGTTAGCTTTTCCCCCCCAGGTTGTGTGTGTGTGTTTGTGTTCTACACAGCCCTGACAATTTTGTGTGTAGTTTTTGTGTGTTGCACCTGCAACTGGATGCCTGTTTCGGCGTTCCTCTGCCACCGTCCGTAGTTTTCCCTGGGCTTTTCGCTCCCGATCCCGAATTTTTCCCCCAACATTTTCCCTACCCCCCGGGCAGGTTTTATGTTTGAGCATGGCAAGTGTGAAAGCATATGTTTTGACAATGCTATCGTTGTGTCCCAGGCCCAAAAAGCCTAACATTCAGCGTAGCCGGGTTCTTTTTTCCTTTAATTTTTTTTTTTTTTTCGCAGCGGATGTTGAATGTTGCACGTTGCAAGAGGCAGGTGGGAGAGCAGTGCGGGTGGAGGTTTTCCTGGGTGCTAAGGGAAATGCATAGCATTTTGGCGCGGCGCGTAAAATTAAAACGCGTGTTTGGCCGGCACGCAGCTACACAGAAAGTTATGTTTTGTGATTTCAATTTAATACATTTCTTTAAAAAAATTTATTGTTTAATTTAGGGGAATATTTGTAGTTAAATTTAGTGTTTAAGACATGCGATTTAGTATCTTTTTTACTATATTAATTATGGTTGTAATAACCCCAAAATTTTGTTTAATTTTTATACATTTTTAAGGCATTTCTTTATATAGGAACTTAATCAATTTTGAGATTAAAATTTACTGTTTAATAGAATAGTTTTTAGGGAAATTAAATGTTTCTTTATAATTTATCACGATGATTAGTGGATTATCCAATGATTCTTGTCATTTCTACAAACTTCTCCCAGTTAAACTATTTAATGTATTCTAAAAGTTGTTTACATTTTTAATGGTATATATTTTTCCCTCAGTGTATGTGGCTGATACTGCTGCCTTGCTGCAATTTCTATTGTTGCTGCTGCTTCTGCTGCTGTTGGTCCGTTACAGCTGTTTGCGGTAGCCAGGCAATGTTTTCGGTTTGACAATTCTCGTTTGGCTTTTTGGCATTTTTATCCCACACACACGCACATACATATTTTGCCCACTTTTTTATCTCATATTTCCCCCCGTTTTTTTTTTTGCATGTTTTTGGCACTTTTTTTGCCGTGTTATTTGTTGTTTATGCGATGCATGTTGTTGCCGCAGTGTTGTTACGGTTGCCGCCGCCGCTGTTGCAGTTGTTTATTATGCAGTATGTTTCCTTTTTGCCGTTTTTGCCACTTTTATGACACAGCAACAACAACAAACAACCAAAACAATATAAGCCAATGAGCTGATTACCAGGGAAATATAATGGGGATTTAACAGGGATTTAAATGGTCAAGAAAATTGGTTTAGAAATTAATATATAAGAATTATATATTTTTAAAATATTTTGGGAATCAATTGAACCTCTTTGGTGGGCTTTATGAAAGGCTTACAATTTTTAGAAGTTCTCTTCTTAAATTTAATATGAAATTTGTATAATATTTAAAGCCTTTTCGGTAGCATATTTTCTTGGAATAAAATCATAACGTTTTCCTTTTAAAAATGATTAAACTTCCAGGGAATTTTATATCTCAAATTAATGGTAGTACTTCTCGCAGCCTAATTAAAAATACAAGACTTTGTATTTATGCCCAAAAAAGGCCTGCCACATTTCAGGGAAATTAAGTGGAAATTTCTGTAGAACTTTCTTTGTGAATGAGAGTAGCCTTTGTGCTGCTGCAGCAGCTTCCCCCGCGGCTTCTCTAGAGTACAAAGCATAAAGTGTTGCATTGCATGATCAATTACTTGGCCACATGACCGACTGACAGACAACCAGAGCCACTGAACAATGGAGCACGAAACACGAAACACTTGCAACAGCAGCAGAGCAGCAGCAACTGTGCATTGTATTGCTGCTGCTGCTGCTGCTGCAATCATGTAAGAAATGTATTAAAATTGTTGCGACAGCGAAATGCAAGCAAGCAAATTGCCGGCAACACCCCCAGCTGGAATTCCCTTGGCAGGGGGAAGGGGCACCCCTTGATGATGATGCCTCAATGCCAGAGAATGCGGCGCGGGGTCAAAGTTTGTTGCAGCTGCAGCAGTTGTTGCTGTTGCTGCTTCTTGTTTGCTGTGTGTGGCATCTTCTGGAGCGGATTCCCATGAACCGAACGGCGCCCTCAGCAGCATCACGTCGGAGAAGGGGGACGCAGGGCCAGGGAGTCGTGTGACCACGAACACTAACATGCTGACGCTAAAGTACAAGAATCACTGGGAAAAAATATATTTTTTGGTTTTATACCAAAAATATTTTAAAATAAATAACGCCAAAGAAGTTGTGCCAATTATTTTCAAGTGTCAAATACTTTTTATTCAAGCTAAAATCATTTTAAATTCACCTAAATTATATACGTTTTTCGGTCAGTGCTGCCGCCGCAGTTGTTAACTTTTGCGCTGTCAATGATTTTGTGGTCCGAAGCAATTGAATTGATGCTGCTGACTAAACAAGGCGCGAGGCAACTCGAACTCAGACTCAGACTCGGACTCGGACTCGAAACTCAGCCCCAAACTCACGGGTGGCCGGTGGGCAACGAGCCAGCCAAGAACTATAGAGCCATATAGCCACTGGCCAGTGGATCACGACCAGACCCTTCACGAACGTGAGATGGCAGATAAATCAGTGCTGCAATAGATGCCCTATTGTTACACTCTGAAAAATGCTCTATAACTTTAAATAAATTATAAAACTATTAAAAATATACCATCGAGAGCTTTGTTTAATTACAAATCATAAAGAAAACCCATATTTCATGAGAAAAATCTACGAAACATTTAATTTTCTATCTGAAATAATTAAGTTTATTATTTATAAATAATATATATGGGAAAATTTCCAAAAAAATTAGATCAAAGTTTTTTTTTCCAAGTCACTAAACCTAAAAATCTGTGCTGGGCTAATGAGCGAGAGAGAGAGGCAGTTTCTTCGTTTTCCCAGCTGCAACATGTTGCTGGCGGATACACGGCAGCCGCATCAGCAGCAGCAGCAACTTCAGCGGCAGCAACAACATTGATAAGCTCAGACATAGAAAGTTTATTGACTTTAAGGAACCAAACGAAGAGCAATGAAAAAATAGAGGGGATCGAAAACAAAAAGCCACGACGACGGTGGCGAGGGATTGGACTTTGTCTAATCGAAATTGAAACGCAAATGAGTTAAAGTTAAAAGTAAAAGAGGGCTTTCAATACTCTTGCAAATGATTCTGGAATTAATATATATTGATTCTTTTATATACTTATTTATTTATTAATAACATTTCCAAGTACTACAAGGTTAGCCTGATAAATAAGTGCTCTAAATATTCCATCACTTCCCTTTAATTTCCCATTAGATATCAGGAAAGCATTCCTTATAAAAATATAACCTGATAGCTTTGTCCTATACGTAATCTATATAGCTTCTCTGCTGAGCCTGAGCATTTTTATAATATTCTTAGGCAGCTTAAATCGGGTGAGAAAATTACTTCCTTTGGAATTTCTTGAAATTCTTTTTTTTTAATTTTTTGGCAGCTTTAATTAATTGTGGAAATTTTTTTACTTAGTTAAATATTATTACATTAAAAAATATAGAAAATCAATGGAAAAATTTAAATACAATCATATTTAAAGGAAATTTAAGCAAAATCTGCCTAGAAATTATTTTAAAAACATCTTTAAGGCAGCGTAAATTGTTTTTAGTTCCCTCGAAAGCTTTGTGATTTGAGCTACCCCTGACATCGGTTTATTCTATAGGCTATAGGCTATAGGCTATAGTCTATACATATGGAGAATATGAGACATGATGACAGTGACGATGATGACAGCCAGCCAGCCAGCTGATGATGATAAAGATGATGAAGATGTTGATGATGAAGGCTGCCTGCCCCCTGTCATTGTCAGGCGAAATTAATTGAGCTTTAATCGTGTCTTGGTCGCTGTTCTTGTTTGGGAAATCTGTTTTGTAATTTAACACAACTCAAGAGCCACAAAAATATGATTTAAGGAGATTTTCCAAGAAGGGAAAAATAAGCTATCCCTTGGAATTATATTATATATTTATATAGCTAAGTTTAAGCAAGTTCTTTTAATTTCTTAGCCTGCAAAAATCTACAAAAATTATTATGTTTATTTAGATGTTCGTAGATCATCAATAATATAATTTCGCCTCATAAAAAATCCCCGTTCCCCCGTCCAATCACATGGCGTTTTTAGTATCTGAATGCAAATTCGCTTGCCGTCATCTTAATTTTAGCCACACTTCCCCTGCACCCCGTTCCCCTCCCCGCTATATACTCGGGAATTTTTGTGGTCGTTGAAGTTTTTCATTGTTCATAAATTTTAACGGACTTATAATGATAATCATTTATATGTCTTCGTCGCCAGCAACTCGTTGCGATTGTCGTCGTTGTTCGTCGGTTGTTATTGCAGTTGTTTTATTGCCCCAAGAAGAAGACGACGGGGAAGAAAACAAGTAACAAAAATTTGCGTTTAATTTAAGCTTTAAAAAAAAGTACAACAAAAACAAAGGTTCACATAAAAATTAATAACAAGCAGCGCGCGAGTCAGTCTGTCGATTGCAACAGGCGCTAATTTGATTTCTTGGCGGCGCCACAGCAACTTGCAATATTGCAACAATTGTGCCGGGCTTTTGCTTAATTTTTTCTTATATTTTCTTGTACTTTTTAGCTTCTGGTTTTTACAGCTCACTGTTGGTTTTTTCTCACTTACATTTTTGACATTTAAACTTGTTTTTTTTTTGGCACTTCTCTCACTCGGCGCTGTTATTTCTTTTTATTTTTAACTGCCTTGATTTGCTCTTCTCGCTTTCTGGCTTTCTTGATTGCTCGCTGGACAAGTTTTCACCCGGAGACGGGTCTGGGGAGTGGGCTCCGACGCCCTAGCCCTGCCACGCCCCCGCCTAGCAGCAGCGCCCCTAGAGTTCCATTAGCAAAACACGAACTTGAATGTCTAGTCTGGGCGACATAGAAAATTTCGTGCCTCAATGCAAATTTGTGCTCATTTATCGGTAGTCGCTTATATAAGCAATTTATTATTTTAGCTGGGAAGCTGATATACACTGGGGGAAATTATATTACATTTTAGCAACAGGATATTAAGAGGGAAATATTAAAAAAAAAAAACAAATATATCAAATAATAAAACGAGTGGGAAAGAGGAAGTAAATAATCTAACGCAAAAAGTGAATACATTATATTTTTTTAGGCAGCTTTTCTTGTTCTGTATCTGAAAAATGCCTAATATTTGTACTAAGGAGAATATTCGCACTTTATAAATACAAAAAAAAAAAACAATAGAACAATTTAATTTTTAATTTTAATAGAGAAAGAGTAAATAAATGAAAGCAAAATGTATCTAGAATTTATTTGTTAATCCCTTAAGACTTTACCCATTCTTCAGCTGCATCTATAAGATAAACAATGTCTTTACCTTGGAAGGCTCATCGGAAAATGTGCTCCTTGAAAATCGAAATGTCAAAGTTGTTTGATTTTCAAATCAGCAGCGGCAGCAAAGCATGCTATCAGATACATCTGATGTATCAGATACATCTGATGTGTCTGGGATTGAAATAGACACATGGCATTGCGTGAGGGTTAAAGCTTGGCGCCGAGGGGGGGTTAAGGCAGGGCTGATTGGGGTTCGTTCGCTCATCGAGGCGTAGAATTAAACTGTCAAATTCAACAAATAACTGGATTTGTAACACTGAAATGTTCCCAACAAGGCATAGGGATGGAACGGGGGGAAAGCAGATGCAGAAAATAAATACAAAAGAAGAAAAGGGAATCAAGAACAGGGAAAGAACGATGAGGTTAAGGGGAAGTCCCCCCACACCGAAATGTCTAAATCAATTAATTCGAATTTAAGAATGGATCCATAGGCAGCTTTAACTTGAAATATTTCTCCAAGACTTTTGTATCTGTTTATCTTTAACTAATTTTAAATGTTTTCTATTGTTTATAAAACCCTTGTTAATTGAGATTTATTTTAATCTTTAATAAGGCCTGAGCTTTGTCTTTCTTTAAAGTGAAAATTAAATATTTTTCTTAATAAATAATTAATTTTCAGAAGATCAAGACATCTTTATTCTAGTTTTTTCAGAGTAAACTTTCCTTTGGCAACAAGAATTGAATGAGTGGCTAGAGTAGTGAATGAATAAATGAAATAAACTAAAATAATTTGCTTATCGTTTCTCCCGGATGTTGTGAACATTTTCCGAACCAAAAAGCACACAAAAAGAAACTAAAATCCATGGAATTTATAGTCAAGGTCGCGATTTGTTTAGTGCGCCATTTGCCAAGGGGCTGGGTGGAGGCGATATTCCCGAATTTCCGTTGTAGTTATTATTTTTCTAGGTTTATTCCATTCTATTTATCACACTCGTGTGCTTTAATGTTGTTTTGTTCCTTTCAGAATTCACCCACAAGGAGGAGCATTCAAAAAGCCACCTGAAAACCACCTGAAATTCAACCAAAAGGAAAGAGCCTTGTACATCCTGTTACTGCAGATTGTCGCCGAGATTGGAAAGCATTTTTTGCCGCTGCATTTTGTCATCTATATATTATATATCATTTGGCTATATGTGGCCTGATTTGGGGTGAGTACCTATGTTTTTTTAATATATATTTTATACTATATGCAAAAAGGGATTGGGTTGGATTTTTCTTTTGTTTCGGGTCAGTTCACAGATAGAGAGGGTACAAAATACTCTTACAAATAGTGTTAGGGCTTTATTTATGGATAAAAAAATATTGAAGTTAAATATAGTCCTCATTTTGTTATTTAATATTAAAAATCTTCAATTTCAACTCATATTTGTTGAGTTAAAAGTAATTAATAATTTCAATAAATTTTACATTTGCATTTTCAACTTCCTTTGACATTTATTGTCTTCCCCCCATTTTATAATATAAAACTTATATTACAAGCATAGTGTAATAGAAATTCTACCAGATTTTCCATCGATTTTCCTTGCATATTTCGCAGCTGATAAATTTTCGTGCCATAAATCGTGAAAAAAGGGAACAATTTTGCGGGGCCGTTGACAAGTTTTTACACCCAACACCCACTCTTCCGCTCGCTCTTGGCTCTGCGGCCTTTTTCTCATTTTCGCACTTTTCCTTCTCGTTTTTCTTGTTTTCTCGTTTTCCTTTGCTGCCCCCCCGCCGGCTTTCCCCTCTGTTTTAGTTGATTAAACACAACTGTTTACGCTTGCTTATTGCCATTGCCGCTGAAAGTGCATTTTTATGGCACATTTTGTTGTAAAACACGGCTCTGCCTTGGGTATGGGTATTAATGGGATTGTTTTTTATTTTTTAAATTTTGTTTTGGGGTATTTTTTTAAGGGGAGAAAGAGGCAGTGAAAGAGGAGCACTTCCGACCCGATTAAGAGTCGATAACTGAATGGTTAACATTTGCCCCGATTTATATTTATTACAATATTTTCAATTGGAGAATTTCAAGGGGAATAAATGGATAAATATTTCCATGAGTGTATTTATTTCTTATTTATTTATAAGAGCAAAAACAGGGTATTTGTTATAACTCATTATTAGGTGTGAGTACTAAATCTTTTATATTCATCAAAATTAAAAGTAAATTTATAATTAACTGAGGACAGAAATCTCAGAAATAAATATGGGAACATGTTTTTATGACTGTATTTATTTATTTTAAATTTGAATAATATTTATTTGTATTTTTTATAAGTTTTTCACAAGTGTGTTTACAAGAACTTCTGCATTTTGCTTCAATAAAATTCTAAAGAAATTTAAAATTAACTTTGCATATGCATCATAAATGAAACAGTTATTTACTCTTAAAAAATGGGAACATAATTAATAATCTGGTTAATTTAAATACACTCTCCAACAAAGAACGAGAGAGAGAGTATTGCCCTATTCAGACTCACTCTTATTTTTATTGTTTTTATTCTTTAATTCTGCTGCGGTTCCCTTATCACAAATGGCCATAAATTATGGCTGCTCCGAAATGCTGGAGATGTGCATAAATATTGCACTGTTGTTACCGCACATTGAATAAAAGTTACAAAATCCAAATTAATGAACTCGTTCCTCGACTTGGCCAGCCCCGTCGTCCGTCGCGCTGGTTCAATAACATTTCAATTGCGTTGACATAATTTTAATTAAAATAAAATCGAAAACCAGAGGCGGCAGCACAACACACAATGAATTTAAAGAGCTGCTGACTCCGGTGAAAAAATAACTGCTAACGGGGTTAACCCGACGCAAAAAAATAAAAAAAAATAAGGCGAAAATATAAAATCGCAGCTTAAATGTTGCCAGGGGGTCGTCATTCCGATTAACATGGGAATTGCACTTGCCAGGGCTGCATGGCTAATTTTAACCAATTTCGTTATATGTATATATATATATATATATATATATATATATATATATATATATATATATATCTTTTTTGTGGCCCGTATAGCACGCACACACGGCTATATAGAACGCATCAACTTGCGTTTACTCTCCGCTGCTTCGCTTCGATTTTGATTCCAACCCGGAAGCGATAGCACTCGACGACGATAACTGACTCCACATGCCCTGAAAGTCCAATGAATTAAACATAATAAATAATATTAAGTAATAAAACAAGAGCAGCGGAGAAAAAATGAGAAAGAATACCGAAGATCATCGCGCGCTGCCTTGCTCTTGAGAAAAAGATTATGCGGCGCTGGCTTGGCGAAATTTCTAAGATTCAGCGAAAAGTTTAGTCATGAACTTGGATTTTTTATTGCAATTTTTTATGTACTAAAAACTTAAAAAGATACTTTATAAAAATCAAATCATTTTGGTTGTGTTTGTGGGGTTTCTAAAAAATCTACAAGATACAGAAGAATAAAAATATCCAAAATCTATAAAAAATATTAACCACATGGGTATTATTATGCATATTTTTTTAATTTGTTTAATAATTTTTACAGTTTTTTTTAAGGAACTAATTCTTAAGTTTCTCAAAATCCACAACAAATATATGATAAATAAATAGCTACTATTTCCATAATAATAATAAACCAATAAAATATGTAAGAAAAAGGGAATCTTTAAGATTTCAATATCCCCCTAAAAACAAGGTCAAGGGCGAATTCCCCAAGAATTTGTCGCCGATAAAAGAGCCATAAAAAACTGAGCTATGTAGATCCGAACTTTGAGTCTACTCAAGCACCCAATTATTGTATTCACATATCTAACTATGTCACTGTGTCAGCTCATTTGGGTTAAAACCAAAACACTAAACACACTTGTAAGATGTGTTTATGGAAGAACAATGCCGAAAATATAAAACAGTGATAAGGTTTTAACGAGCTAAAGATATGGATATGCGCGAAAGTATCTGTTAAATCTGCTGCGAACAGCCATTAAATTTATCTCATTTCATGTTTCATCAATTTCAGCTGCTGTTGGCTTAATGCAATAACAATACAAATTATTTATCAATTAAGCTGTTACATTTAATTTAATTCAATTCACTGCCACCTACAGTTCACGTCGCATATATACATGTATGTTTATTCAGAATATATATAGTATAGTTGAAGCCCGAGCAAAATTTATGCGAAAAGTTCAATTGCGTTCAAAATGTCAATAATTCGAGGTTGTTGTTCGATTCGATTCGATTCGATTCGAATCGGTACTCCTCTCTGTTATCAGACGACGACTGGTGTATTTTTGAGAATTGTCTCATGAATTTTGCATGCGGCAATTTATTTATTTATTGATTTACTTAAACATTCCACGATGCGAGCGAAAAACCACGAAATTGGCCACTAGATGCGTAGATATATAGGTATATATCCAGGGTGTAGATGTAGCATTGTACACAGAACCATTCCCATTACCATACCGCCGATACCCATTCCCCAGTCCCATTCAGTGTCCCCCCGAGTGACACCAAAACGTGTCAAAGGTGTTGGCAATTTTGCAGTCAATTGGCATTAATTGAGTGTGAACACAAAAATATTTTTGTAAATTGCCAAAGGGGGACGACCTCTTGGGGGCGGGCCTGGGATGGATACTGATGTCATGTCGCATTTTCTGCATTTGGTGCAGTTTGCCAAACGGTCACCGCAAATGCGCCGCGCAATATGCAAATTGATTTGCCGAACAATTCATTTGAAAATGCGTTGCATAAGCCGCAAAGCTGCCGCCCGCAAAAACACCAAACACAAAATACAAAAAGAGGAAAAGGAAAACTAGGAAAACAAAACAGGACAAAGTTTTTGGGAACCAAAATTCGAGCAGAAAAGCTAGAAGCTTAGATGCGAATTATTGACAAATTAAAAGGTATATTTGGTGTTATTTTTATGAATTAAAAATGATCTCGTATTAAGTCTATTACTAATTATTTTATTTAAATAAATTTTTTGAAGAAAGGCCGTATTTTAATGAGTCTCCTTGGTACTGCATTTAATTTATATTTTTTGTATTCATAACTTAACGTTTTGCTTTTATAATACTTATTTTTAAGGAAAGTCAACCTGCAGATAATTGTTTTTGTCCCTCCAAATCTAAGAAATAAAACTAAAAATCATTACTAATTCCTAGAAGCGCATTAATCTTATTATTCCAAATTAAATTTCATAATTATCTCCTCTTATACATATTATTTGTAATATTTAAAGCACTTTGTTATTATTCCTTCAAATTGAATTTACTTCAAAATAAATCTTCTAATTAATCCCTTCTAATAAATATTTCAATACAGATAATATTCCATTTATCTTTTATGTTATTTTCCTGAAAGGTAATCACCCAATTTATTCCTCAAAAATTACAGTCATTTCACTTGAACAAAAATATTAATTAAGCCTCAGGCTCAGTCACAAATTCAAATAAATTATATATTAAATAACAAAAAAATAATATAAAGAGGATTCATTATAAACATTATAAAAAAAACAAGCTCTCCAGAGACCGGTTCGAAGCCGCTTGACGGTGATAACCTTTTCGAAAAAAAAGTCGTAAAAATTCTTTTTGTATTTTGCATTTGCAATTGGGAATTGTGAAGCCACCTTGTGACTTTCTCGGCTGCGCAATTGGGAGGGAAAAAATATTCAAAAAATATATCGAAACACCCTGGGCATTTCGAAATCTGTTTTCCAATTCACCTCACATTTGGCCAGTTAATTTGGCAATTTTTCTATGTTTACATGACGATGGCTAACGAAAAAATAAACCCAAACTGAACTGAACTGAAATTCGAACAATGAAATATGGCACAAATAAAGGTTTGGCCTTGAATTCTGCGCTGTGCTACATACGCAAAAAAAAAAAAAAAACGTTAGCAACAAATACGTAAATAATAAACAATTGTTTTCTCTTTTTCCCTGCCTTTCCATTTGATTTGAGTTTTGTTGAGTGTTGACTTGACTTGGCTGGTCTTTTAGGGGTTACATAAAAGCCAAAGACTTGGCTAAGCAATTGCTAAAAAGAGAAAATAAAACTGCAATAAAACCCGAAGCCTAATTTAATTCCATTTCGGATTATCGCTCGGTGCAGTGCACCCAGTTCCATTTCCATTTCCATTTCCATTTCCACAGCCCCATTCGATCGATTGGCAATCGTTTGCATATTTCATAATGCCATTTCGAAGGCTATTTCAATTAGCTAATTTTGAGGCATACATATATGGTCAGGTTGTGAATATTCCCCCAGCGTCATTTCCTGGTCGGTGACTGCTAAAAGGGCTTGCTTTAAATTTTAATAGGTTTTAATTAGTGGCTATATAATGGGGTTATATTCTATATATTTTCTATTATTTTGATGCCAGGATCTTATTTCTTTTCAACTCTAAAAACTCTTTATACTGCCAAGACCCTGAAATATCTGGTAAAAGTCTTTATGTCAGCCAGCAAAGAGAATGGTTTTGGGTTTAAGTACTAATTGGTTGGGTCTGATGTCTGATATATTTAATATTCGTCACACTACAGATAGATAGAGACTGATGATTGATTCCGTTGTCATTGAAGGTTCAAAACTCAAAACACTCAACACTCGCTTTAATTTGTGGCGACAATTTGTAGACAAGGAAGCCCATTGTGCCAGCTGTAGGTTGCAGCCACGCAGACACACAGAAACACAGAGAGCGACATGCAATGTCAATGACAAGTTAAGGCCTGACCTTAGCCACAGTTTCAGGGTGGGGTAACACCCCGGGTAACTCCATGGGTATCCCCAAGGGACCCTAAACAATGGAACTCTAAACCTATACAGGCCAGGCCTAGACCCAAACCATTATTTTCACATTCTTTGTTACTTTGGGGGAGCATAAACTGGACAGGAATAAGCAAAAGAATCTAATCAGATTACATACATATCTTAACCTTCAAAAATAAATTAATAAACAAGAATTTTATGATGTATTTTCCACTCCACGATCTTCAGTCATTTGCCAGTCGCTTTAATCCTTGGAAAATCTCTAAGAACTCTAAGGAAAAGTGTATGTGTTGATGAAACTTTTTGTATTATAAACAACAGATATATCTTTAATCAACGGAATAAAAAGGCAAACAAATTGAGCGAAAAATATTAACCAAAAGCTGTTCATTATTTGTTTATTTTATGTAAATAATAAATACATTTTTTTTATAAATATAGAAATCAATAAAGTACTAAATATTTTATTTAAATAAATAAATCAATAGGAAACACACTTTCTTTATTAACTTGAAATTGAAGGCCTAAGCCAGTTCTTAAATAAATTAAAGGTAAACTCTGGCAATATCCTATTATATATCCACTATTTTCCTTTTAGAATTCCAAAGATATCAGTATTTGCTTTTAGCCTTTCCCCAGAATAAATATAGGAATGTAGCGAGTTTGTTTTTCGCAGTGTAATGTGTTTGTTTCACATGCACTTGTTGCTGCTTCTGTTTGCCGCTGTGGCTCCTTCCCCCTCTCTCTCTCTGTCTTTATCTCTCGATGTTTGTCCATTGTCCGACTATAGCTATCTATATCTGTATCTGTATCTTTATTTGTATTTGTATCTGTATCCGTAATTGTTTGCCCATCCATAGAATTCGGCCAGACAATGGCCTGTCGCTAATGCCTGTCTCTGCTTTTCTTTTTTTTTTCTGCGTCTTTTTGATAAACCACAGATGTGGCAGACTGCAGTTCAATATCAAATATATGATATATAGGTGAAGATACATATATGTACATATAATTTATGATATATGGTTTCTTGGCTGATCTTGTAATTGTAGCTCAGGGAGAAGATATTGCCGCCGACATTGGTGGCGTTAATTGAATTGCAAACAGCGGTTTGCCTCACTTTTATTTGTGGTGCCAAAGCGAAAGCTTGCGATTATTAGAGCCTCTCTTCTTCTTTTTATTTATTTTTGTATTTTTTATTTATTTATTTCTTCACTTTCGAGAATCCCAAGTGCTGCCAAGAGAGATTGCTTGAATGGATATGGCAATATATATATATATATATATATATATATATATCTATGCTTTTTGGGGTATTTTGGTATTGACCTAGGTTGTGGCTTTGTTTTCAGTGTTTCTTATGCCCGATTTTCGCACAGAAGTAATGCCATGAAATGGAATATCAACGAAAGCAGGTCAAACTTTGATTGATGGTCTCGGAGTTTCTTATTAAGAAATATATAGAAATATATTTCATTCGTAAAAGAAGCCTCTCTTGGGTTTTTTTTTTTAAATGTAAAACTAATTACAAGTAATTGTGATAATTTCCTTGTCTTTATTTTGTTAATTATTTATTTTAATGATTGTTAATACAATATCTATGCATTTTCCCTTTTTTTTCTTAAAAAGAATATTTTTAATATTTAATATTTATTTTTAAAATAGTTTTTGGATTTTTAAGAAGATATTTGCAGCAGAAATATATTTTTTAGTGATTTAATTTATGATAATGATGTTATTTTATATCATTTTAATATATTTCAATTATTTTTAATATAATAACAATTTATTTTCCTTCCTTTTCTTTTTGTTATTTATTTTTCTCATATATTTCATTTAACAAACTCAATATTATTTTGTTTTGTTTACTTTTCAGCTTCATTTCTAATATAAAACTCAATATTATCTAATTTTCTTTGCTTTTTTGTTTGATTTTTGAATAACATTGTACCCATTATAAAAACCTTATTGTTAAGTGTCAGGTGCCTTAGTGCTTAAAATTGAATCAAATAAATTATACAGCGACTTATCTCTTGCCCAAATGCATATATATTCGATTCAGCTAACTCATTGTTGTTAATGAGTGGTGATTTTTAAATCAAATCAGCTCTGTTTGGCTTTATTTTTAATATAAATATTAAGTAAAGTCAACTCTTTTCAGTCTTATTGCATTTCCCAGCTCGTTTTCCCTGCTAACCAGACATAACTCTTGTTTATTATGACATTTACCTTGGCTGTTGCAACGTTATCAGGAAACTCGCCTTGGCCAGAAAAAAAGTAAAGAAAAAAGATAAAGCGAAGAGAGGAGAAAGAGAGCGAAATGCACTTTTCATTGCCAAGATCTGTGTGTCTATTTTTTGTTGTACTTTTTCCCTGTTGGCTGCTATCAGCAGAAGATGCATCTTATGGATGGGTCTCGGCACCTGGCTTTGGCGCTCCGCAAGGACGTTCATTCTTATCGCTCTCTCTAGCTCTAGCTCTCCCTTTCTCTCACGCTCTCTCTCTCTCTCTCTCTGTCTGACTCGTAACTGTAACGCTCGTATCTCAAGGCTGCTCTACAGGTAGATTTGTATCTGCGAGATACAAAGACAGACACTGGCACAGCGGGCTACCTGGCCATGGGTCCCTGGATCCAGGATCAAAACAAACAAGTGTGGCACAAGATTTACCGCCAAATGGCAGGAGACTTGTTAGCACACAGCTGCATACACTGAAAGAAAGCAACTAAGCTGTATGAGAATAAAATGTTAAAAGGAAAATAAAGAAATAACTAAAGAAGCCTCTTTTAGGATACACATTTTAGAGAGCATCTAGAATCCTCCCCCGTTTTCGCCCAGTGCAGTTGCAGACCCGGCCAGAAAAACTAGACCGCCTGCCTGCCTGTCCGTCTGGTTCTTGGCTCTTTGGCTCTTTTCAATATTGCGTAAGTTTATCTCCAGCATGCTCTTCGTATCTCTCGCACATGAGTGCTTGTATCTTTGTATCTGCGTATCTTTGTATCTGCTGCTGCTGCTGCTGCTGCTGCTCTCGGCAATGTTTTGGTTTTTGGTTTCTCGGCGATTTGTCTGCCCTCCAGTTGATACGAATTTTTCGTGTATTTTCCACTCAGTCTGTATTCAGATCTTCATCCATTCAAGTCGCTTCAATCCTTGGAAAATCTCTAAGAACCCAAGAAAAACTCGTGCAAATTACAACCGAGAAAAGCGTGCGTGTAAATTATATTTTTTTTTATATTTTTGTGAGCTGTGCAAGTGCCTTAATACCTTAAACTAATTGGATTATAAACAACAAATATATATCAGCAGCTGCTTTAGATCTTTGATCAACGCGAAGAAAAGGTAAACAAATTTAGTGCAAAATATTAACCAAAAGAAGAAGGCTTCAGGCTGGTCTTTATTTGTTTATTCCCATTTAATTTATTATTATTTTTTCGGTTTGAGGAAACATTAATAACATTAAAGCGCAAAAATTGCGGAGAAAACATAAAGATCTTTTGCGTCAGAAAGGCGGAAAATATCGAACAGTTTTCCCTCGACACCAACCCCCCATAAAGCGATTCATATATCAGACTTAGGCGATGCCAACAAATTAGACTCACCCACGACGACCCTCTAATCGCTACTTATGCTAATGCCCTGCCCGGCATATAGATATATATACTATATAGTATATAGAGTATGTTCTGGTGAATGTGTGGGCGGAGGTGGAGGAACTAAATCGCTGGGGAATGTTAAGACACTGGCGGCAGGGGAGGGGAGAAATGCATAATTTGGAATTAGTTTCTGGAGACAAAGTCAAAAGCGACTAAAACTGTTAAGGAAGTTGTATTTTCAGGGATTTTTGTTAAAGAAACTAGTGTGGGGGAAACAAAGGAAGGGAGTTGGGCAATTCATTTGATTGGTAAAGAGCTTTAAATATTTTTAAAAATTATTTCTAAGTAGTTTTAGGTGCCCTAAGAGCTAGCTATGCATAATATTCCTTAAATAAAATATTAAAAAAATATATTTTATATTTATATTTTATATTTTAAAAAATATATTTTTATTATAAAGACGTTTAGAGTCCTTTGGAACATATTCAAGGGTTTGTTTGATTTATTTGCATGCTGCTATAGGGTCTTGTAGTGACACAAAGGACCAGTAATAAAATAAATACATTTAAATATATTTAAAAATATTTTTAAATATATATTTTGACCCTTTAACTTCATTTTTTTAATGGTTTTTCTTAGATTTTTCTATTTCCCAGGCTTAGAGAGGCTTTTAAATGAAATTTCAGGCTTCATTTTAAATTTTAGCCTAAAGTTGCAGGTAATAAAAGGTCCATATTACACATTACATATTACATATAATGTGTTATATATTTTTAATAAAATCTTAAAATACTTAAACTTGATTACCAAGGCATAGATAGCATTTTAAAATATATTTTGGAGTTGCTTGTTGTATATTGAGTATAGTTTTAGGTAATCTCAGTGCTATATGAGACTTGTAACAGTATGAATAAATTTTAAAAAATTAAAGAATATTTTAAATATATTTAAAATTCTTTTTTAATTACCCCTTTAACTCGATTCTTTAGTTTTTCTTCTTACCAAGGCTTTTAGAGCCTCTTTTTCCCGACTTTGATTTCTGTTTTGATTCATTTCTTTGTCCATTTGTTTGCTTTCATTTTTTTGATGTATTTCATTTGTCTTTTGGTTTTTTTTTTGTGTGTGTTTGGTTTTGTGGCAGAGGGGGGGGCTTTTCATTTTATTATTGGGCTCAAGTTTCGTGACTGGCTCGTTGTTCTGGGGGTTTTGTGCCGTGCTTTTGCCTAAGTGCCACCGAAATGTAAATCGATTCGAGTGCGAATGCGTTTTTATGAATTCGGCACGCGTCTGCGTGCGCATTTCAGCTCCGTTTTTCGTGTGCCAAATGGTAGCACTCCATACCACCGACTTACTATATATATATATATATATATATATATCTATATATCTCAGCCGCACCCCCTTGAAGCAGAGGGAACGAGGAGCGGTGTCATAAACAATTCTCAGCTGGAACGATCATTAATTGTTGATCTCGCCATTGGCGCGTGTGCCCCCAAAATTGATTTAGATTTTTCTGCATTTTGCAGATCGTTTTTCTCTCACATTTATTAGAAATTTTCCACCCTATGCAGGCTGTTTGTGCAACTGTGAACTGATCATTTCCCTGCCGCTTGGGAAAACCAGCACCTGCTGCGTTTTTATACGATTTTTCCTCCATCTTCTCCTCGGTCTAATTGCGTTTCTCACGCCCGATTTGTTTGGAAATCAATTTAGATTGGGAATTGGCTTCGGTTTGATGATCTGGCAAAAGGGAAAATTCATTGCAGAGAGAGAGAGAGACGGGGTTCAAAGTTGCCAATTGAACAAACGCCATCGATTGTCCCGGCCAGAATCATGGAATTCTTATCGCAATGGAGAATTCTGGATGATGTCAGCGGGAATATGTATAAAATAGAGATTGCCGAGGGGAGAATAAATAATAGAGAGTGCAGAAAAGAGAATTTGAAATGCAGAATAGAGAATTCAGAATTTACAATGCAGTCCAAAGACTGCAGACGGCTGATCTCATATGCTTAGCCTTTAAAGCCACATTTTACAGCAAAGTAATTAAATAAGTCAGCGAGCTAAATGTGTAACGGTTGTTCGGTAAAACAAACAATAAATGAGACAACAAAATAAACAAGAAACAATAGCAACCGTAACGAGAATGATAACAACAACAAAAAAAAAGGGGGATAAAGAAACCCATCGTCCGTTGCTTTTGGGCCACCTTTTGGCATCGTGGCCAAGTCGTTGTCAGTTGGCTGAGTGATTGTTACAAACACTGAGAGTATTTTAATAAATTTGAATTAATTTAAAATAAATTTAATAATTTATTTCGGCATTTCTCTTTTGATATTCTTTACAAAAATTGTTTTTTGTCAGGCAATATTGAAGTTAAAATATGTGTTTTAAGGACAGCCTTTCTCTTGCTATCTTTCGTCTTCAAAATAAATTTCTTGAAATTTTTCCAAGTGCACCTTGCGGTCTCTGTTGAGCGGCAATAAAACCTAAATGACACTTTTTGTTGCTGTCGCTGCCTGCGACCACTTGTTGCGCATCAGCAACATCAGCTTTTTGGTGCTCCGGCTCCTAAAAGGCATTTCGTTACGTTTTAGCTGCCTTAGTTTTGCATTTTACAAATTTGTATCTTTTGCCCCCGAAGAAAAACTGAACTGAAAAGCCAAACACGAAAACTGGTTGACACTCTAACTTGGCCACGTGCGTGGGCAATGGCAAAACATTGAAAGATACAGATACAAAGGCAGCAACAGCAACAGATACAAATGCAGCTATAGTTAAAGCTTCAGCTATTATATATACATATGTATATACTAGGAATTGTATAATTCTTGACTGCATTCGCATTCGAGTGTCTGAGAAATCGAAAAGTAAACCAAATGTCCAGATGGTTTTCTATTTCTTTTTTATTTTTGCAGCTGAGATGAGATCACTGATGAAGGCAATTGATGAATTATTAATTCAATTAAATGGCAAAGGGAAGGGATTATGTGGCATTGAATATAAAGTTATTTGTGACTAACTTAGATTTTATTGTAGTTTAAATGGAAATTTACCTAGAAAACCTAAATGAAACTCTGGTACAGTTTTCCCTTATTGTTTAAGACTCACCTTTATTTTTTTATGGCTTAATTCCTAATTCCTGACACTCCCTCGATTCCTGTAAGGATAAGAAAAGGCCAAGCGAAATGTGAATAAAAATTGATAGTATGGATAATTAAGAGTCTGTCCTTGGCAGAAGGAACAGGACTAGAAATTGGAATGAAGAAGAAATAAATAAAGGAGCAGGGAACGGAGTACGGAGGAGCAGAAGCAGGAGCAGGAGCTGGAATAGTAAGAAAAGCAAAGCTAGGAGACAGTGACAGAGGCAGGAGCAAAGGCAGGGAAAAACGTGGCCAACGGCTGGCAAATGAATAAGGACATAGAACGCAGAACGCAGGACACATTCGAATAGATAAAGTCGGAATCTGAGGACTCATGTGCACGCATTGCTGCGGGAAATCCAGGCTGACGGTGCGTGTTTGCCAGGAGCAAGGGGGATATGGCAGCATCCAGCATCCAGGATGCGGGATTGAATCATTGAATCGAATTGAATACGTGCGAGCACGAAGCACGAGCACACGAGCAACACCCAACACCCAGTACCCAGCACCCAGCACCGAATCCAAATTCGACGTGTCGCCGTGCTTTGTATTAGCAAAGATGTCAATGTATGTTTGCGGAATTATGTACAAACAGCAGACATATCCGCAGCAGTAGCATATTCGCATCAGAAATGTCCCGAAAAAAAAGCCAGCCAGCCAGAGCGTCAGCCAGTCTTTTGCCCTTTTTTTTGCCAGCCATCAAATGTTGTGTCCGAATCCGCAAAGGAAAAAAAAACGAGTAACGAAAAGGAGCAGGAGGAGCAGGGGCTAGAGCTGGGAATGGGAATGGGAATGGGAGAAATGGAACTGTAGCTTTCCCCCCCCCCAAAAATTGACATCAGTTGCTGATTTTTAATTAAAAATTTGCGACGTGTGAAGTTGATTTCAATTTGGGGGCTCCGCCAAAAACTGACAGATGAACAGGCAGGGAGGAGGAGCAGCAGGGCACCATTACGATGAATGAATGTTAGGGGAGACCAATGTCCGACCCTTTTTTGTGGTGGAGTATGAGGCTGAGGGGTGTACCATGGTTTATGGGGGTTTTTTCGAGGGGTATTTTGGGGGATATTTTGGGGGATCTTTTAGGGTATATTTCAGGGGGCTTTCGTTGGCCGAAATAACAGTTGATGCCTGGTGACAGGCGCCGGGAACAGCAGTCGTCACATGTCCGCCAAATAGTTGGATTCCAGGCTGGACAGTAACAGATACAGATACATTTACAGATGTCGATACAGATACAGTTACAGAGATACAGAGATACATAGATACAGCTGCAAAAAAAACAACACAGGGGGGGAAGTTAGTCCTTCATAAATATAGATTAGCAGCAAATCGAAATCGAGGAAATAGAGCATCGCATTATTGCGCGGCCAGCGGAGTGATGAAGGCTTACAATCCAAAAAGAGGATTGCAAACCATTAATTTGCATTTAAAAAATACTTAAATACATTTAAATCTTTGTTCATTTTGTAGGAGAATTTTATAAATTAAAAAAAAGAAAATTGAGTTATGGAAATATAAGAGAAATTTGTGGAGCTACAGATGCTTCTTGCAGTTTTTAATGGGAACTTTACTTAATTAATTTTAATGGTATTTGTAACTAATTAATTTATTTAAATTTCTGGCTTTATTTTAAGATGAATATTCATATTAAAATGATATATATTATTATTTAAAGATGTGTCAGTTGTGCCTTCTGTCTTTTTTAGCTTCAAATTAGGTCGCTATTTTAGGCAGCAATGTGCACAACGAAGACGATATATATATATATATATTTGTGTATATATTATATGAACCCAAATACTATTTTGTATCGTATTTATCACTCTCTCTCTCTCTCCTCACTCCCAACTTTAAATTCAATTCGATTTAACCCAGTTTTGAGGGCCCAACTTCCTTCCATTCCAGTGCTGTGCGGGTGTCAAAGTCATTGCTTTATATAATAACGTTACCGTTATGACATTAACCTTATCGCATCTATATATATCTATATATATATATATATCTATATATATATATATTTAGTAGGTACTTGACATTCAGAAGCGAAACCCCGAAACTCCGAGGGGAAAAACAAAAACAATAACCCAATGGTGATGGGATGAGTGGTTTTACGACCGATACGCCGCGGCACAAGACACACGCACTGTGGCACTGGCACTCGCACGGATTCCCCGATCCCCGATTCTCTGATTCTCCGATTCTCTGATTCTCCGGTTCCAAACAGAGCTATTAACAAGTAATAATGACAGCGGCGGCGGCAATAACAGCCATAAACTCGAGTGCAACAGTTAGAAAAGTCGCGGTCGCAGTGCCACACACTTGAACTCATAAATTCCAAGAACCCGCAGAGATAACCTACATATATATACATATATATATATATATATCTAGGTATATATGTATGTACACTGTCCCGCTTGTATAAATAAACAATTGTGCGTGCCACCGATTTTCCCTCAGTTTTTCCTTGTGTGATGATTGTGTGCTGTGTGTGCCTTTGCCCTCAAGCTAAGTGCAACAGCAGCAACAATAACCGTTGATATAAACATTAAACCGATGCCCGGAGCTTACAATCATTGTTGTCGTCTTTAACTTTGAAATCCAAATCCTCCGCCATGCAACACAGTGCATGTGGCAGTACAAAAAGTGTATTAAAATTCACTATAAATGGAATATTAATTTTTCATAAACTGAAACTAAATTTGAAGGGTCTTTCCATTGAAACTGGCTAAGGGAATCGTTTCTGATTTTAATATATTTTATATTCTTGATCAGCAACAAAAAACCAATTGAATTTAATTGATTTAAAAAAAGGGTTTGCATTTTTTCAAAATTTATAAGAGGTTAAAATGTTTGATGTTAAAAAAATCGATAAAAATTGTAATTGTTTAAAATATTAAAACTTGGTATGCATTATTATTTATTTATTAACCCATTCTTTATTAAACGAGCAACGTAAAGCTTTCCGATTTGAATTTAATGAATTTTTGACTTAGTTATGATTTTTTTAACTTTAATTTGTCCCAAAAATGTTTTAAATATTTAATTAAAGCCCGCGAAGTTAGATTATAAATATTTCCTTTAGTTTTTAATTGCCAGAAGTCATATTTATTACAACTCGCCATTAAAATTCTCTTTATTTTCATCATAAAATAATATAAATAGTAAATAAATTATTGTAAGGTTATATTATTAAAACATATTTTACAAATTCTTAAATTTTTTATTTAATTTTTGTATTACAATTTAAGTTGAAAGCTTCAAACTAAGTGAAAAAGTGACCCTATATGCCATATATATTCTTGATCAGCATAAACAGCTGGCATACCAAAATTTTTATCAATTTTTTCAACATTTTATAAGGGGTTACATCATTAAATTTTTCAAAAATGGCCAAAAAATGTTAATTTAAAATTCTTTCAATTTGGTATGCAGATTTTTTTGGCACAAAGCCGCTTTCCGTTTTAAAATTAAAGCATTTTTATAATATTTAACAAACATTTATTTACCCAAAAAAAAAGTCATATTTTGAGGGTTTTTTTTATACATTCAGTAACAAAAATAGAAAAGTCTTGTTTATGATTTTGATCCTGGATTTCCCCAACAAGCTCCACTGTAAGCCCACTTGCCTTGTGTGCGGGAGAGAACCGGTATTTGTTGAGGGGAGCTGGAGGTGGAGCTGGAGGGCAGCGGATGATCCGCATGGACAGAAGAACAGCTGCTAGTGTTGCTGACAAAGCGCATTGGGTGGCTTTCCCTCTTCCTGCTGCACTTCTTCTCCCTCTGCAGTTTCTTGTGCTTTATGAAGTCTTTTTTCCGCTCTTTTTTCCACCTACTTAATATTATTTTTGTATTTAATTTTCACATACTTATTGTTGCCTCTTTTTTTTTGTGTGTTGTTTTCTTTTCAGGGCCACCAGCAGCGAGCAGGAGCAGTTCTAGGCCTACGTTCCAGGTGCTGACCAAAGATGGCACCGCGCCTGGCGGTGATCTTGGCGCTAACAGTAGCGATGGCGGTGGCCTTGGCGGCCGGCCTGCCCATCACATCCCGGCCCATTGAGGGCAATGCCCAAAGGATGGCCTGGGAGGATTGGATCAACTTGGATCCTGTCCAGCGCACCCTCGAGAAGGAGAAGAAGGTGACGGCCAAATCGATATTCACGCTGCCCTATCGCAACTGTCCGCCCAACCACAAGCTCTTCAAGGACACCTGCATCCTGATCAGTGAAATTGACAGCACGGATGTGCTCAAGCAAGAGCTGATCCTGGCCGGCGGCGTGGGCGTCAAGCCCATTCTGGACTATGACTATGACAGTGACAGCGATGGCGATGCGAGCGGCGAGTCTCAGTACGATTTGTCGGAGATACAGCAGGAGAAGCAGCAGCAGGAGCAGCTGGAGAAGCACAAGCAGCAGCAGCAGCCGCATCAGCATCCGCTGGACCTTCCATTTCCCATACACATGGGCGGCCTTGGTGGCAACGAGGACCAGGCCCTGCCCAGCGAGAATGCCCCCTTAAAGTTTAATATATTTGAAAAGTTCCCCACGGGCACTGGCGAGCCCGAGGTGGAGGTGGAGCTGGATCTGGAGCAGGAAATGCTAGGCAGCAGTGCAAACTCAACCACAGCTACGTCCCCATCCTCATCCCCATCCACAGCCACAGAGGCGAGCACAACAGCAACACCTGCAGCAGCTACCACAGCATTGAGTGGCCATCGCATTGCTGGCGGGGATTTGCTAGCAGCTCCCAGCAATGCGTTCTCCACAACCACAACACTCATGGAGGACACCAGCAGCAACAACGGGAGCAGGAGCAGCAACACAACACTGGAAATTGGCCAGGTGGAGGCCATTGTTGTGCCGGCGGGTCAGCAGCAGCCGCAGGATGGTTCATCAGTGCAACTGGTCACGAGTTCCCTCATCGATGCCGATGCCGATGCCCCTGCCACTGCTCCTCTGGAGAATTTAAATTCCAATTCGAAACCGAAACCGAAGCCCATTGCCAATGCCAATGCGGAGGCGGATCTGGCTCAGCTGCTCAAGGTCGACGCCTTTCTGCCGGCCAGCCAAGATGCCAGCATTGAGTTAATGCCGCCGCTCTTCAGTCACCGCCGTGTGGCGCCGCCATTGAGCGTTGTTTTGGATGCAAAAACCAAACAGCAGGAACAGGATTCCAGTGAGGAGGAGCAGCCAGAAGAGGAGGAGGAGGAGACCACCACAGACATTGTGCCAGCTGATGGCGATGATGAAGAGGAGTGGTCCAGCACAGTTACAGGCGAGACAACGGATACCAGCGATGCGGAGGCGGTCACCGAGACACAGCCTGCGACTCAGCCTCAGCTACATCCGCCATCCGCCGAGACCAAGCCAGATGAACATGAAAATCATCGCCTTGTCTTGATAAAATCGAAAGTGGAACCTGTTCAGGTGACAACAACAGCAGCAGCTGATGTGGGCTCCTCCACTGACCGGTTTCATTATCAGACAAGCCCAGGGGAGGGCGGCACAGTGACCACGTCGGCAATAACTTCACTCCAGCCACCGATCAGGCAGAACGACAATGACAATGACAATTTAATGACAAATACCATTGGCGGCCAGGAGACTCGCCAAGATGATGAGGAGGATGCGGTAGCCAAGGAATTAAGGCTCATCAATGCCTTGGTAAAAAGTAGCAAAAGAAAGCAGCAGCAGCAGGAGGAGCAGCAGCAGCAGCTGAAACTGAAGCCTGAATCATCAGAGTTACCTTTAACCACCGAGGAAACCTACTCATCGTCATCATCAGTGTCAGAGCCGGCATCAGCCTCATCCACCACCGTCACAAATTGGTCAAAGGTGATGCCGCAATTAAGCACGAGCAGTACAAGTGAGCCACCAGCAGCAGCAGCAGCAGCAGCATCCAGCATTGCTAATGAGAGCAGCACTGCAGCAGCAACAACAATTGCCACTGCAGCCGAAGTAGAAGCAGCAGAAGCAGCAGCAGCAGCATCCACAACAGCATCACATTTAAGTATTAATAATCGTAGCCATAGGAATAGCAAAATAATTAGAGTAGAGCAAGCTGGTGAGGAGCCAGCAGCAGGAGCTGAGGCAGCCACATCCAAGAGCGATGGCTACACACCCTTCTGGTGGCTGCCGAATATTGGATGGAGCCTGGAGCGGCAAATGGATCGAAATGGCGAGGATCGGTCGCTGTTGCTCAGGTTCTTTAGCTCCTTTGGTGGCAAGGAGGCCCGCGGCCAACACTAGTGGGTGGAGCAACGTCCAGCAGCAGCAGCAGCAGCAGCAGCAGCGGCAGCAGCCACTCCCCAGCTCTACCCGAGAGCCGCCGAGGAGGTTACAAGGTAAATGTTGTGTGTGTGTGTGTAGTCCAGTGTAGTGTGTCGTTTCAATCAAATGTTGAAGTTTGTTCACAGTTGCACCTTTGGCACCTTAATTAATCAATTAATTCCCCTTAAATATATTTATTATCTCTTCTTCTTTGGTTTTTTAAATGATTTTTATGCCAAATTGTAAATAGAAAATTGTAATTCAATTCTAGCAACAACTCTTTCTCTTTTTTTTTTGTGTTAACTAAAGTGCTGCATTTTTTTTAAGTTGTTGATTTAATTTTAGTGCAAATATATAGGGTATTTTTTTGAATTTTTTTTGTATTTTTTTATGATTATTTCTACAATAGTTTTACGGGCCTGCTGCTGCCGCTGCTGCTGGCGTTAGGCTGCGAACCGTAGCAATATTTAATTGTGATTATTTACGTGTAGAACCTAGGCTTAGTCCGCTGATTGTTTAGGCTTAGGCTAGTCGCAATTGCTGTTTGAAATTGGAATATACTCTCCTCTCTCATATATATCGCATATTTTAACAACAATATTATTACCATTACGATTATTGCTGTCTCTGTGTACATAAATATATAAAAAATATGCCCTCTGCATTCTGCTTACCACGTACCACTGTAAAAGCCATTCAAATCGAAGCAATTATCTTTCTTTTAGTGTCTAAGCCTACTATATATTTATAAATGTCTATCGAGTGTAATGCATGTACATAGTTTATACGAAAAGTCGAGTGCGTTGTCTATATATATATATATTTTTTTTTTTTGGAAATTCAAGCAACAACAAAGTAGCCCAAAAACAACCAAAGCTCTGAATGAAAAACAAATGCACTAAAAATTATGCGAGTTATTTTGTGGGGCTGGGTTTCAATGGTCCGTTTAAGCTATGAATTGAGTGCGATTATGCGAGATTATGGGACAAACTTTCAGCTGGAAAAGGACTTCATTCAATCGTAATGCCCACCTGCCACGCCACTACTTCATTTCACCTCAGAACTTGGCCAAATTGGCCAGCCTTGGAGGCCAAAAAAGGGTGCCAAGGCTGCCAGCCCGAACTTCAAAACTTGGGGGCAAAAATCGAAAAAGGAGACCAGGCAGTTGCCCTTTTTGTGTCCATCCATTTTGGCATTTCTTGGACAGATGAAAGACGGCCTTTGAGTGGCAAATGGGACCAAAGAGAGGGTTAGTTGCCTTGCCACTCATTTCGGCAAAGAAAAACTTGCAAAAAAAAGGTAAGCTATGATGGGATAATTTTATTAGTAAGAAAAACTTAAAGTTTGGTTATTAATTTTATTTTCCTTTCACTAGGAAATATTCTATAATTAATATAATAATATTTAAAGCCACATTTCCTATTTAAACTTTACAGATAACTTCAATTTCGTTGAATAATAAAGGAAAATCTCGAATAAAATGAAATAAACTAAATATTTATCTTAGAACTCCCTAGCTTCTTTCAGTGTAGCAAAAAGGCAAATTTGAAAAGCCTCGATTGGCAATGCAAACGACAGCTGCCTCTTCTGTCTGAATCCATTTCGTCTTGTTTGAAAGATGGAAACAAAATCAGCTTCAGCTAGCAGGAAGCAGCAGCAGCAGCAGCCGAAAAATAACGTGTCGCCGGTTTGTAGGTGTTTGCACATTAGGACGAATTTTAGCATTTCTCCAGGAACCATCCCAGTCCCAGTCCCAGTCCCTCTCCCCACTCCTCATTCCCTCTATGCTGGCCTGGGTTTTTTGGTAAACATATGCAGACGGCATGTTTAACATGGCGAATAAAATCATGTGTGCCGGCTGCTGCTGCTGTGTGTGTTTGCCTAACGAGCTGCATTAGTCGCTGATTGCAGCAGCTGCAGCTGGAGCTGAGTCGGAATATGAATGTGAATCGGGAAACGCATCTAGCTTCCGGCCTAACTATCACCTGGTTTTTGAAAGAATTTTGCAGAAATTTTCTTTATTTTTTTCGGAGTTTTTCTTTATTTTTTTTTCAGAGTTTTTCCTTATTTTTGTGGGTCAGAGCTGACCCGATTTTTTACTGCTGCCGACTTTTAGGCTTTCCTTACAGTGGCGTCCTAAATAAAGAATAAATGAAACACAAATTCAAGGGTTTGTTATTTAAAATAATTTCAAAAAATATAATATATACATATTGATAATATACAAAATAATACAATCTATAATAAGGTGCAAATAATAGTTGTATAATAATATAGAATCTATAAATCAATTGTGAAAAGCAATAGAAACACAGTAAATAATGTTTTTAATATATAAATATAAATATTACGGTATAGTATAAGAAAAGAATTAAATTTAATAAAGAGAACAAGTAAGTTGTGTTTATTTTTTTAATACCGTATCATATTTTCTAACTACTGGACTTTTCTGCAAATACACAAGGAATAACTTCTTGAAGCAGTATTTATTTATTTATTAATTGTTTTAAATTCTTTCAATATCAACAAATATCTCCAACTTTAGCCCTTCTTTTAGGCCACGTCTCTGTGTAATAATTGGTTAAATGGAAAAGCATCCGGAGAGTGCCCTGCCAGGACTATTAAAATCTCAATAACTGTAAAATGCTTGCCATACACTTCAGAAAAAACTGGCGAAAGGGGATTGGGGGTAAGTGAGGTGGGAAATGGGCTTAAAAGCGTTGTCGTTCCTGTCTCTCTGACTGTCTGTGTGTGTGTGTGTGTTCGTAAGCCTGCCGATGGCAAAAGGAAACTTCTGTTTATTTAACTATTAAGCAGAAGTGCACACACACATACACTCTACACACACACACACGAAGAGGATAGTATCTGTGTGTGTGCATAAAATATAAATGAAACGGCGCCTAATGCTTGGCAATACAAAGTCTCAATGTGTTGTGCAGTATTTTAGTTTTCAATGCCTGAGCTTTTATGCAAAGCAAACAAGCCACTCACACACACACATAAATAAAGCACTGAGAGAAATAGAAGGAAGAGAAAAAGAAGAATATCGAAGAATATATAGTTAAAATGAATAAATAAATTACCATTGAAGATGTCATATAAATGAATTTGAATAATGATAATTAATTAAGTAATTCTCTGTTAATAATTAATTGAATTTCCAATTATATTTTTCCAGTGTACCCCACATACATGCATAATTTTTCAGTGTACATATTTGTGTTTGTATTTACCAGTTGAAGCATTAGCCATTGTCTGCCTAACAAACCAGGCAACAAGGGCTCACCAAACCGGCCCCGGCCCGGCCACGCCCATCCTTTTAGCCCCTCCCCCCGCCCCCCTTTCAAAGCTACCCATTTTTGTATCCCTATCCTCCGCCCCATTTTTGTG